>CM031605.1:74724355-74736855 GCA_018398815.1 Conus ventricosus | reverse complement strand
CACACACACAAACGCATGCTTACATGCATGCACTTACACACACACATACACAACACACACATGTACACAGACACACACATGCACACACATGCACGAACACACACACACACTTGAGAAAAAAAAGGAACAGAACGTTGATTGTAAAATTGTAGAAGGTTTCATTTTTTCAAATGCTGTTCAATGTTTGTGTTGTCAAAAGCAGTAGATGGTATAATTTGTGAGTCTTAAACTCTGTGTCAGTTAAATAATTTTTATCATTTATGCAGAGAAAAATTTAGAAAAGAGGGCGTTAGTTACCGTCAAGGACACAAAGTACAGGACAAAACAGAATGCATTTCGACCTCTTGGGTCTTCTTCTGAAGGCAAAAACAAATAACAGATAGACAGTGAAAATGAAGAACGAGAAACCACGTTGTCTCATATTCAGTGCAAAATCAAAATGGTTTTTGGATGAAAACGTGGCCATTATATATTAAGGAGGGATCAAGGGGGTTGAAATAGAAATCATAACCGTGATAATAATGGTATTATTGGCAGTGATAGTGGCGATGATGAGAACGTATGTTATAGGCAGAGGGATACTGGTAAAGTGGATTTGTGTAAAAGAAAAAAAAGAAAGAAAAGGGAAAAAATACAGGGGGTGGGGGTGTGTGTGTGAAACAGTGGGTTTTGTTGTTTGTTTTGCAAAATCAGTTATTGTTTAATGGTATGGTATTATTAGGGAAAGTAGTGATTATGGTGGATTGATAATAGTGCTTAGTGGTTAGGGATAGAAACGATGAAGAAAAAAAAACTTAATTAATGGGTGGTGATTGTGATGATACTTAGTTATATGTGGGTAGTTGTATGTGGGGGTGTGGGTAATGCTACAAACGATTGGAGAGTGTACACAAGTACATTGTTTTACTGCATATGTGCTCAGTGTTTGAGGCTGTGAGTGTGTAGCGTTGCATGATGTTTTTAAAGTGTGTGAGTGTGTACATGTGCCTGTCACTACTGCTTATCTTGTTTGTTCAAATCTAAATGTCATACTGGCAGTATTATTGTGAGATAGATTGCAGAGTGTCGTGTAGTATTTTTGAACTGGCTTAAATTGAGTGATGGTACAGTAATTCAAAAACACCATGTTTTACTGCATTCATACACCCCAACTCCCCCACTTCCCCCACCCCCCACACCTTACGCGCACGCACACACCACAGACACACTCTCTTCTCTCTCTCTCTCTTCTCTCCTCTCTCTCTCTCTCTCTCTCTCTCTCTCTCTCTCTCAAAGTATTTCCTCAGATTTGAATGCACTGATGTATGCTCATGTGCATGCACATTCACACTCACACAAGCATACACACACATGCACACACACACACACACACACACACACACACACACACACACACACACACACACACACACATGTGAACAGACACACATGCAAGCAAGAACACATGCATGTGCACACAGATACATGCACACACATGTACACATGCGCATGTATACACACACACACACATGCATGCACACACACACACACTCACACAAACATATGAATAACACGCAATTGTACTTTGATCAGCTCCTATTCAGAATTTGAGGTCCCATAGAATACACAATCACCAACAAGGATCGCACACTCGTGTACTGAAGTAGTCATCCACTTTACAGGAAACGTTTCTGAGAGTAGGAGCTCTAGGTAGAGAAGAGCCCAGCTTGTGTGCTTTGCATGACAGTCTCTCAATTTTATCAAACATTTTCTGTCTAAGTGCTGGGATGAGTCACTATCATTTAAGTGAAAAAAAAAACCGGATAAATTCAATAGACATTTTCCAGCTGATCCAGTGAATAGGAAAGTTAGCGTCATGGCCTGATGGCCTGTGGTTGGGAGATCATGAACTGAATCCTGTCAAAATCACCGCTGATTTTTCTGCTCCAGTATGTCACATCTGTTGAGAGTTCTTGAGAGTTCTTGAGCGTATTATGGACTCCACATTGAGGCACAGTTGAGAAGAATGGGAGACATGGCTGAATGAATTTAGGTTAATTAACAAGGTCCAAAAGGGAGGCAACCACTGGTGTTCCAACTTTAATTACTATGATACTGTCATGAATGTAATGTATCTGTTTTATGTAAATGAAAATTGGCAGATTGTTTGCAAAGTGAACCAAAAAATAAAATATATGATACAAGATCTTGAATCATCATGACATTCACATTATAAGATTTTACAGTCATTATTATATAAAATTATAACTCATTTCAGTTATGTATTGATTCATGTTACATGTGATTTTTGTGATGACATTGTAAAGCCTGATTTGTACAGAAGGAATATAATATATGAAAGGAAAAAAAAAAAAAAAAAAAAAAAAATAATATATATATATATGGAGAGAGAGACAGAGAGAGACAGAGAGTGCTGAACAATTAAGTAGTGGGAAAACAAGTGCAGGCTAACAGTTCTTCCATCATTATACTTATAGTAATGACTTGGCAAAGATTTTAAATTGAAAAAAAAAACAACTGAAGATGAAGAAAATGGGAAAATGTGTATTATAAATATGAAGACCCTTCGCTAGCTGCATGAGGGAAACATCATAATCCCTCTCGAAGGCAGATTTATATGTATTGCCTGCTCCTTGGCCTTTCGTCCGCTGGATCGGACTCATCAGGAAGACACAGCTGATTGTGTCTGTGTTCTTGGCGTCAAATAGCTAGACACTCCACAGTCCATAATTCTGTTGTGTTTTCACCACCAAGGGTTCAAAAGGAATCCAACAGCATCCCCAAAGCAGCCAGCGAAAGGTAGTAAATAAAAGAAAACAAAAGTGTGGGAAAGGAAAAAAACTGCCGAAAAAGTAAAAACATTATAAATGCAAACAGTATAAAATGTAGGGGACAATCTTTGAGCCTATGCTTGAGGATCCATTTAAAGATGCAAGGGAGATCAAAAGATATGGTACAGTCTGAGTGGTCAGCTCTGCTGTTTTTGTTTTTTTTCTCCTCATTTTCCAGTATACAACCAGACCTAATATTCAGAAGAAAAAAAAATGCTTCATTGAGCATCTTCAGTTTGAAAGTCTCAGTCACACTTTGTTCCTCAGTTTCTGAGAACAACCTTTCTCTCAAGTATATTTTATACTGTATCATGTAGTAATGTGCATTGTAGTCTCAGTCCAGATTTGATCTGTTATAAGCCTCAAATGTCATCACTTCCAATCATCTTTGATTTTCATTACATGATAATATTGTGATCACAGTAATATCTTGGAAGAAAGTGTTAACCACTTGTATCATTAAACAACAGCAACCCCCCAAAAAAAACAACAACAAACAAACAAACAAACAAAAAACCCCAGTAATTTTAGAAACATACAAAATTATACCAGAATAATTCAATATGCTCTGTAATCGTGTTACACATGGCAAGAAGTATTTTTCAGTTGGTTTGTAAACTCTACATGTTTTTGTTTTATTACTGAAACTGGGGATATCAAATGTCACCTTATCACAAGTTCAAGCTGGAACAGTGGAAGACTGATGCTGTGATAGTTTCACTGGATAGGGCAGTCTGCTGTAATGAGTTTCTCAGATCAAATTGATTTCACTTTGTGTAAGTCTCCTAAAAGAATTGAAGATCATTTTCTTTTTACAATTCAGAATATCACCCATCTAATTCTGTTAAGGAGTCCTGTAAAATTTGTTTTATTTCATTAGACATTACAGTGTCTTGATCTAAGTTGTCTTATTATTGCAATGTGCTGTTTGTTTCGTAGAATTACCTATAAAGTGGAAACAAGGGAAGGAGAGAGAGAGAGAGAGAGAGGAGAGGAGAGAGGAGAGAGAGAGAGATTGTGCACTGTGTCGTGTGCCAAGTAAAATATTAGCAATGATTTAACCCCATGTTATTATAAGTTTGTGGCAGCTTGATTTAATGTGCAGATGGTGGGCTTGCAATGTATGACTATGTGTATGTGTGTGTGTGTGTGTGTGTGTGTGTGTGTGTGTGTGTGTGTGTGTGTGTGTGTGTGTGTATGGTGTGTGTGTGTGTGTGGTGGATGTGTGTGTGTGTGTGTGTATGGTGTGTGTGTGTGTGTGGTGGATGTGTGTGGTGGATGTGTGTGTGTGTGTGTGTGTGTGTGTGTGTGTGTGTGTGTGGTGTTGTGTGTGCGTGTTCACTGCATGTGTGTTTGTTGTAATTGTATACATGTATGTGTGTGTAACTCTGTGTGTATGTGTGTGCGTGCGCGCGTGTGCGTGTATCGGTGTGCCAAGATGTATGTCTCTGCATGCACTGATAAACAACAGACAGTATTTTGAAATAAAAGCAAGCCTTATCATATAACTCAAACCATGAACTGATCGTAATGATAAAAGACTCAGCACTGAAATTCATATTATGCTTTGCAGTGGGGTGCCGGTGCCCTACTGAAAGTGTGCCAGTTCATCTATGTTGATTCAAGGTCCACACCAATATTATTGATACATAATCATCCTAGGAAGAGTGGGTGGAAGGGGACATGTCTAACACTAAACTGACATACACAAAATGGAAAAATAGCTAGATTGATGCCCAGGATTTATAGTACTTTGCTAACTCACAACATCTGAATGTGAGCTGGGTACTCTGAATCTACGTCTAGACACTAAGAAAAATTTCCTTTCGTATCCCACCCATAAAGAAACAGCTCTCTATCATTTGAAACGTTGAAAGAGATTTGTTGAAATCTTATGGTGTGTTATGTGTCCTTGTCATGTTGAAGCTTTGTTAATATTTTCTGCCAAGAAAACCCCAGCAAAACTGTCGTTGAGGGTTTGACAGAAAGAAGCGTGTGTAGGTGAGTGGGATACGAAAAGAAATCCTTTCAGACGCTCAGGATGTCGTTAGTCAGCTACATTCAAGTTTTAGCGATCAACACACAACAGACGAGGATGAGAGTGGGAAGACCGGTCAGACACTATATACCGAACCCACCAGAACGACAGCACAGTGACATGGCTAGGAGAAAGTTGGGCGCCTGGGGATTTGAACTTGAAAGTTGCGCGTGAGCTTCTCTTGCTCATTAGAATCAACTGAGGGTATAATTCAGGCGGCGAAAGTGTGCCGTGTCGGCCTTGAGGGGTTTTATCTGTTCGCCGTTCTATTGATCCAGCCCGGGTCCGTGGACCAGTCTCCGGAGGCTGCTGACACCCAGACAACAAGGGCCATTAGTGTGTCTGTGCCCATGGAAAAGACCTTCCATGCTCCGCGCTGTGCTTGCTGCTTGGCTCTCCTGGCCGGCCTGCCTGCCTGCCGGTCGGCCTGCCTGCCAGCCTGCCGCGCCGTGTGTGTGTGTGTGTGTGTGTGTGTGTGTGTGTGTGCGTGCGTGCGTCTGTGTGTGTGTGTATGTGTGTGTGTGTGTGTGTGTGTGTGTGTGTGTGTCTCATCGTGAAAACAATACCATGCTGTGTTTAGCTTGGTGACTGACCCACATTCTTCTTGATCACAGACTTCTCCTCCGCACACAGTCTGTGCATGTCCACGCGCTGTAATCGTGCGTTCTCTCTTTGTCGGCGTGGTTTATGTTGGGGGGTGGGTGGGTGAGGTGGTGGTGGTTGGGTGAAGGGGCGCATGAATTTGAGGAAGGGTGGGGTGTGGGAAGGGATGGAATCGGGGAAGAGGTAGTGGTGGTGCTGTGTGTGTGTGTGTGTGTGTGTGTGTGGTGTGTGTGTGTGTGTGTGTGTGTGTGTGTGAGAGAGAGAGAGAGAGAGAGAGAGAGAGCGCTGGAAAGTCAGAGAGAGAGAGAGAGAATAATTTTTAAAAAAAAGGGGGAGGGTGTACTTTTATCGCTTTACTGGAGCTATGAAATTCCAGGAGGCAGTAGACATGGCAATAGAAAAACTTTAGGATCAGGGAAATGGCAAGACATTCGCAAACCAACAGACGGAGGCTGGCAAAGACAGACATGGTAAACACAGGAGTTGAAGAAAGAAGAAGATGCCAGGGAAATGCAGGCAGTCCCGCAAGGCCAACAGGGGCAATGAACTACGAGGGGGAAAACACGCTCCAAAGAAGGCTCGGTTGGAATGACATACATGGCACATGGCACCTCTCAGGATCAGCTTCGCCCTCAGAATCTGTATCATGGCCTCTTGCCTTCGAACTCAAACGCGGTGAGATGGGGGAAATCAGTTGACCCAACGTGTCCGGTTTGTAGGGCAAACAAACGGTGGAACATGTCGTGAGTTCACACTAAGCAGCGCCAACCCGGGGAATGTGGATCTGAAGACTCGACCAAGTGCTTTCAGAGAGCGCGTATGCGATTAGCGCTGCTAGAGGAAACACTGTGCCACCAGAAGCCCAATCACCCCGATGGTCCTACGCGGCAGGAGGTTGAAAATCATGGTCCGGAGCAGCTGTGAAACCAAGAGCGTGGATGCTGGATTTACTGGATGGAACTGGTGACAGAGAGTGCTCAGTAAACCACCCTGCAGAATGGGGAGACCCTTCAGGGAATATCAGGAAGAGCAGCATGAGAGCAGACGTTGTTCTTTGCAAAGTTCATCGACACAGTTCATTGTTATCGAACTTACTGTGCCACGCGAAAGCAGAATAGAGCAAAGCTCACATTTACGAGAATGACATGCATGCTAGTCTAGCCAGCAGCTTTAGGGAATCCGGCCAATGCCCTCGCCATACAGGTTGGAACAAGGTGGGTGGGGGGGGGGGGGGGGGGGGGGGGGGGGGGGGGGGGGGGGGGGGTTTGTAGGCTCATCAGCTTACGATCTCCTGAAACGGCTGGCGATTCCCGGTAAGAAGAGGACCAGAACCGTAAAGGCAATTGGAGAGGCAGCTGAAGAGTTCCAGGCGGATATAGTCGAGGAGGAACACAAGTAAACTTCATAAGGCTTCATTTTGACAACTTAGCACACGTGGCCCATAGCGACGTGCGTCGACCTATGTCTGTAAAGGCGACGTCTTGAGACGTCCACCCATCCCGAACTTGCTAGTTCGAATTCTGGCAGCGCCAGGGAAGCAGCAACGGCAGCATCAGCAGCAACAACAATAACAACTAAACCACCACCACCGCCACCACCACCAAACAAACAAGCAGAATGAGTTATGACGTGGTTGCGGCCCGACCCCCGTAGGAGTTAAGCACTGCAACACTTGCCAGAGGGAAGGGGGGGGGGGGGGGGGTGAAGACTTTCGGCTGCCAAGCTCTCCCTAGAGTTTCTTCCCACTACTACTTTTACCTATCCGTCGTATTGCTGGAAACTTCAATCAGTGAGAGTCGCGATAACTTTGATATATTGGAATACGCCACAGAGATTTCTGCCTGTGCTTCAACTCCACCCCCACTCCTTCCTTTTCCTTCCCAACCCTTTTCCCCACCCCCTACCCCGTCAGTCTTCATGCACCCCCTCCCCTCCCTCCCTTACCTTTCCTTCCCCGATCCATTACGTCTATTTCTCAGTGTCCGTCTTCTCCGCCTCCTCCTTGACGGCCGTTCAGAGTATGTAAAGTCACGCGTATCTGACTGTAAATGAGTGCATCTGTGCATTGTTGTTCTTTTTTTTTTTTTTGTCTTGTCTTTTCTCTTTTCTTTTCTTTACTTTAAGAAAGAAATAATTTATAGTCGTTGAGAGTGACAAGAAAGGCACAAAAGTCACACTGTGGCCTATAAAGCATATCCATAAACACAGGTAAATGTAGTGGATACATATATATAGGTAAATTCAAGTGCGCGCGCATGTAAACACGTCATACAAACACAGACACACATACACGCGCGCGTGTGCATGCACGCACGCACATACACACAAACAACCACCACTACCACCAACAAAACAACCAACCAACAAAACGCCAAATGCCTTGTGTTGTTAAGGTTGTAATGAAAAGGCCTACTAAACACACTTGCCGGTTATCTTTGGTGTCTTTGGTAGATCTCAACGGTAAACCTAATGTAAACCTAAAGATTAAAAGGCAAGTCCCAAAATCAAACGGCAGTAGCGGCAGTGAACTGTCAGAGGTCCATCATGTCTGAAGCGCGGCATAATTATGATTGAAGGCAGAGCTCATGTGTGTGTGGTGTGTGTGTGTGTTTTCCCGCCTTCTTTAACCTCCCATAATCTGCTAGACAGACAGAAAGGGTTCTAAAGCAGAAAAATTCGACCGCACGAGTGATCGGAATTGGAGGCCTTTAGTTCCGCATGCAAACGCTCTAACCAATTGACTTAGCCCCCCCCCCCCTCCCTCCACTCCTCCCTTTCTCTCTCTCTCTCTCTCTCTCTCTCTCTCTCTCTCTCTCTCTCTCTCCCAAACTTAAAAAAAAGGAAAAGCAAGCAAACAAAGAAGCACACTAATTGGCAAACAAACATACAAAATCAGAATAACGACAATGCCGACAACTGCAAAGCCTACTTCCATAGTCATGGGCATGAGACGGCTGAAGAGAAATGGGGGTCAAATTGTGGGTCAGTTACCCGGCTCTGAGGACAGCATGAGCGCGGTGTTGCTGTCAAGATGGCACACGCACAGTGCCGCAGGTAGGCACGGCACGCAGGCCACGAGACCGAAGCAGCACGACCGTTGTGGAACTGGAAAGTCGTCGTCGTCCTTGAGCACGGAAACGCTTAATGGTCCTTTTTATTGGTGTCGGCTATCGTTAGAAAGGCTGGAATCGATGAAGAGAATAATAAAAATCAATAAATAAAATGAAAAGGTCTGAAGGGGATTAAGTGCAAAAAGGCCCATAAAAGTGGTCACCACAAAATGTCGAAATGCGTATTTGTTGACCGTCTCTAATTGTAGACAAAGTTAATTTATCTAGCGCTGTTGTTCATAGTTTGTCTATAATTTGATTTAAATACCATTGTCAACAAAATACTTCCTCCTATCGTTCATTTTTTATTTTGAGTGAAGATCTGGTAAAATTTCTGATTCTATGGTTTAAAAGGATACCAAGAAAGCTCAAGGACCAGCTGAGAAATACTATACATCTTTTATGGTGAGAAAAGACTGCCCAGAACAAAATGCCAAGTGCTTGAACACAAACGCCAAGTGTTTGAACACAAACTTGACATCAACCCACCAGACATAATTATAGCTGTACCTGTAGGTACAAACACACACCAAACGGATTTGGGATTGTTGGTACTGTTTCATCGCTGTGTTCATGTTGAGTGTCTGAAGCTCTGAGTACTGTCTAGTTTTCTTTGACCAACAAAGCATGACACTGTTTTAATTAAGATATGTTTTATTTTGTAATATGTTTTTTTATGCGTGGGGACAGCTCTGTTAATGGTATAACAGACAAGTGTTGTTGTTCTTTTACTAGTTTTCATTAAAAAAAATATTTTGTTAAATATTAGTGTTGGTATATGACTTGTGGTATTTTTAGTTCGCTGCGTGTATTGGATTTAGAGTTGTAACGTGTTGCCCTGTTGCTTTTGTCTATACAGCCTACACTGTTTAGTTTTTGTATTGTATTTGAATGGTACTGTTGTTTACTGAGGACAGTAGCAGGGAATTGAAACGATTGAGTGTATGTGCACATAATGCTAAGTGTTGTTGTTCTTTTACTAGTTTTTATAGAAAAATAAATTTTGTTGTTTTCGCACACGATGCACAGAAATGTTAGTGTTGGTATGTATATGATTTGTAGTATTTTCAGTTCGCTGCCGTGTATTGGATTTAGAGCTGTAACGTGTTGCCCTGTTGCTTTTGTCTTATACAGCCTACACTGTTGTTGTTTTTTATATTGTATTTGAATGGTACTGTTATTTATTGAGGATAGTAGCAGGGAATTGAAACAAATGAGTGTGTGCATGCGCACATAATGCTCTCTTTAGAAATCATAAACTGTGATTTTAAGTGCAAGTTGTACAGAATCCTGACAATCGTTTTTTTCCCTCTCTGTCCAGAACTCGTCCACAGGCATGCCCGTCACATTACGCGTGGATGAAAAGGGAACCATTCTTTTCTGGAAAGACATCAACAAGGTAAGCTGTTTTCCACCTTTATTTTCCAGATAAAGGTAATATTCAATAACAACTAATGACATGTTGCATATCTGTCTATGAAGCTTTAAAGTATAGCACACGCCCATTTTATTTGACATGATTCTGTAGAGAGCGAGGTCTTTGAAAAATAAGGCACGAAGGGTATTCTAGGCATCATTATTTGCCAGTCTATGACCAAAGAATCTGCGACAGAAAAAAACAACAACCAACAAATCTTTGGAAGCTCTTGTTAACCCTGCTATAGCACTGTTAGTGTCTTAAAACGATGCCCATTTCTTAGGAAAATAGTGTCATGTTAATGTGCGAATTCGGGAAGCAAAGAATGTTGAAATTTAGGATAGGTGTGAACTATGTTACTTGTGTAGCGTGCCATTCGGTTTTTTCTTTTTTTTTTTTTTTAATTTTAAGCATAGTTATTCATTGTAAGGTGACTTGAAATCTCAGGTAGGATTTTTGATCTGAGCGATCAGATTGCAACCGCAACTGCCGTTAGCAACTGGTGGACGAAACCGGTTCCGTGGGCCAGTCCCAAAGAAGTTTGCAATTGGATGAATCATAGATTCTGACATGATGATATTAGTATATATCCATTTAAAAAAAAAAAAAAAAAAAAAAAAAAACCCAGAGAAAAACAACCCAGAGAGACAAAGTGTAAACAAGTTAGTTTCTAATTCATCTTCTTTCCGTTTGAAATACACGTAATCTTAATCTTCGATGCCAGCAAGATAAATGTAGCCTTGAAAGGGTAAAGGTAAAAAAAAAAAAAAAAATTAAATCTGTTCGAATTCTGTTCAGCCTTTATTTTTGTTCCTATGCATCAAAGATAGCAACCTCTTCCGATTGGTTGCACAAATCTGCAACGTTCTCATTCTCTTAGTACCACCATCTCTTTGGGGTAGCTGGTTGGAAAGACGTAAAAGAGAGAAAAAAGGGACAGTTATTTGAATGTGTATTCGTTACCACATTTATTGACGAGAGGTGTTAACTCGGAGGATTTTGTAACATACAATTGATGTGAACCCCATACATCACTCCCCCCCTTCCCCTCTCCTTTCCTCTACCCTCCCCCCCCCCCCCCCCCCCCCCCCCCCCAGCTTTCCCAGTACGATCCCCTTCCCCGCTTGCCCAGCCGGTGAGGTACCGTTTCGCCCTTTTTCATTTTGCCCTGCCAGGGCGAACTGGGACTTCACAACACGATCCTGGCAGGTACCGTTTCGCCCTTTTTCATTTTGCGTGTGAGCACGACTTGGCCTAACGGCCTTCGTTCATTCGTCCTTCGTCCTCTCTCGGGCTTCGCCCTACTCTAATCTAAAGACCATCGATTCTGCTTTGGAGTAGACTGGGACACTGGTTACGCCAGGGGGGAGCCTTGCAGTATGGTCAGTATGGAAATAGACGAAATGGGAGTAGACCAAATGGGATGTCACCATAAAGTTACAGGGCGTAATGACACTCAAAGGAACGTTAGGGCGAAATAGGAAAGGGCGAAAAGGGAACAGGACGAAATGGGAAAGGGGCGAAATGAAAAAGGGCGAAACGGGATGACACCGCCCAGCCTCTCTTTATTTTAATGTGACCAACCTTAAAAACGTAATCGAACATGGCTTGAAAAGCCGCTGCTCCCGCCATTCTTAACGGGTGTAGAGGAGAGGGGGTTTGGCGGTGGGAGAGAACATCAGCCCCGGTTTCATTTAAGCTTTTGTGGCAGTTGTAGTCGGCACACGGAACCAACATGAAATCCACTTTCAATGCCCGTACTTCACTGGCATCTTCATGTTAACGGTAGATTCACGGTCATGACGCGAGTTGGTGCATGTGTTTGCGGCATCTCTCCCCGGTGAATGGGGCGACCTTTTGGCGAGGGGCGGCTCGTGGATCTTGGGTGGTTCTTGCATGCTAGACAAACACGGCGGGCGACCCAGAGGATTAGATCCTTGATTAAGTGACTTAAGTGTCTGGTGACCAAGTCTCGCGGTAGGAAAACGCATCACGATATAAGAAAAAAACAAAACAAAACAAAGACGAAAAAAATCGACCCCCCCCCCCCCCCCACCTCATACTTTTGGAGGGAGTCCTATGTTTCCGGGATCCCATGGTATACAAGTCCTTTCCCTGCTTCTCCTTTTTTAGTAACATCAGCTTTGTCAGCTAGCAGATGGCAGCTTGATGTCTTTCTTTTGATTTATTTCACTCGTTTTCGTTCTCCTCTGTCATTCGCCGACATGACCGATCTCTAGGCTTACGTCTTCCTGTCCTAATAGAATAGAACGCCCGTTCTTGTTGGCATTGCTCAGTGTGGAAGAGGAATGGCTTCACTTGGTCACGTTCTCCCAGTGAATGGCTTATTTGTAGTTAGCTGTTCTTCTGTTTCCTTTGCGTTCCTTGGGCTTGCGCCTCTTTGTTCGTGGACAGCCAGCGAGAGAGGGCTTGTATGCGTGTGATCGGCTTTGCCCCAGCTGCTTCAGGGGACGGCGCACCCTGGACAGGGCGGTGTTTTC
>CM031605.1:74701855-74709355 GCA_018398815.1 Conus ventricosus | reverse complement strand
ATCCGGTAACTCGCAGCTTCGGCACTCGCCATTGGCAGAGCTACTCCATAGACAACCTCTGCGTATTTTGGAAATCCGCTGCCCGCAAGCGAATCTGTCTGCTGTGTGAGCAGCCTTCTGGTAGTTGAGGGGATCTTCACGGACACTGTGTAGCAAGAAGAAGAAGCTTGATCTACATGTCTGTTGATTTGTCTGCAGTCAGTTTTCATCTCCATCTCCATCTCTGTCTCTCTCTGTCTCTGTCTCTCTCTCTCCGGTCAATTTTTATCTCCATCTCTCTCTGTCTCAGTCTCTCTGTCTCGGTCTCTGTTTCTGTCTGTCTGTCTGTCTGTCTGTCTGTCTGTCTGTCTGTCTGTCTGTCTGTCCTCTCTCTCTCTCTCTCTCTCTCTCTCTCTCTCTCTCTCTCTGTGTCTCTCTGTGCGCGCTTGCGTGCATGTGTGCACGTGCGTGCATGCTTGCGTCCATGTGCTAATCAACCAACCAGCTAAATGTTTCCTACCTACCCGCACATCTGCCCTCCTAGCCAGCCAGGTGATCAGCCTTCAAAATAACAGGAGCGGCGACAACGAGAAGCAGAACAAAGCCACCGCAGTAGTTAGCTACTCATGTCACTATCCTTAAAGTCACTGTTTGTCAGAATCAGTATAGGAGAGAAGGGTGTGACATAGATCGCCAAAAATGACGAAGTGTGAGTACAAGCTACAACGAAGAAAACGGACAACCTAACCCAAGATGATTGGTGGAAGTTTTACACGTGCCCTTAAGCATAAGCGGAAAACAACTGCAGGCAAACAGAATTTCCGTCAGTACCCAAACGACTTTTTGTGCAAAGAATTAGAAGGGGCGGGGGGGGGGGGGGGGGGGGGGGGGGGGAGGAGGGGGTTGGGGTAGGGGTGAGAAGGGTGTGGCGTGGGAAGGTGGTGAAAAAAAATGGTCACTGACAGTTCGTGGGAGCTATTGAATTGCGTTGCGTGGACACAGCACTAGACTTAGCGCCTGTCCAGAGTCAATTTCCGCCTCCTGTGCGTGACTCATTAGAAAAACAAACAAACCGGACCTCGTATTAGACCACCTCGAGCTACATAATATAGAACACCACTTATGCAAGTCTGTAGTTTTCTCAATACTATACGGGGAGATAATCATATTTCAGCCTACTGTAAGTCTGTAATATTCTCAATACGGGGAGATAATCGTATGTCAGCTTACTGTAAGTATGTAATATTCTCAAAACGGGGAGATGATCATCTTTCAGCTTACTGTCAGGGCAGTGAGCCAAGGGCAGAGTATAGAAAAGGAAAGAAACTGTTCAAAAGCAATAGGTTGCAAAAGATACTCAGATGGAAAGAAACTGTTGAAAAGAAATAAGCTGCAGAAGCTGATTAAGGAGGAAAACAAAAGACTCACGGTGAAAGAAAAGCGCGCGTTTGTGGTTGACGATCCTAAAAGGATACTTGTAAAGGAGTTTTTAAAAAAAGCCAAAAGTCAGAATGGTCAGCTGTAGTGTTGATAACCCAGGCACTGTCATGGATAGGAATGGTATACATTACCCTAAACTTGGATGTCCTGGAGACGGAACGACCCACTGGTGATCGAGAGATTATATGGAACAAGATCATCGAAAGGGAAAAGTAGGGCTGGCGAACACCCTCCCCTCCCCTCCTCTCCTCCCCCCTGCAGAGCGAGAATGTGTTGGTAAAGAGTTGGGGTGGGGGTGGGGTGGGGGTGGGGGGGGTGGGGGGTATGTCGGGAGGGGTTGTGAGGCGTGGGGAACTGAAGAAGTAGTGGTGGGTGTGTACAGTTACTAAACCCTTCTTTGACATTTGGATGGCAGCCTGTGGAGCCAGCGGATTCTGCCTTGTGAACAAAACCATTTGTGACACCCGTGTGGTATTGCTTTCGTCTCCTGGATGACACTCATCAGTAAAACCCAGCCTAGTTGTTGAAGGCCACCCAGCGGAATCCAACAGTGAAAACATTATAGCAATATGATGATGATGATTCTGTGGTATTTTCACCGCCACGGGGGCGAACGTCACAATTCAGTCGGCTTCCAAGGCATAGAAATTGGAAAGGGCATGCATGGTATAAAGAAACAAAGTGATGCGTAAGAGAATATCAAGTTACACGAGGAAATCTTTGGAGCTTAACGGTTTTTCTCCTCCTATTTTCCTGTAGACTTCGTCCTAAAGTAATTTGTGCTAGGTAGGTCTATGGTATTTGAGCCTATTTTCACATCTCTTCATGACGACGTGCAGCCTTCCCTCTGTTAAAATCCCATCGGAGTTCAGAAGTTTTCGGTTGCCGAATGCGGGCATGCCACCAACAACAGAAGCGCTTTCACAATTGACTCGGAATCTTGACCTTGGCGTCGCGAATCCGGTTCTCACGGAAGAGTCACCGACATGATGAGCGTACAAGCGTAAGCTCTTCAGTGATGAATATATATTCGGCTCACGCGCCGTCGTGACGGTAATAACCTTGTGCCCTTGGCAGCTGCGTCTCGAATTACAATGGTGGCGATTGCGCGTTCACAAGCAATGAGGAGACTCATCGGTCGGTGCCGTGGGTCAGGTTGGCTGATCTCTCCGATTACGTTGAACAGGCACGGCTCGCTTCCCGTCGTTTTGCGTAGAATGTCGGAAGTGCTGCGGGAGTGCAGAGCCAGTTTTCATCCGTTCGTTTTTACTGGACTGGACCAGGTTAACGATTGAATGCTTGACTTCCGCTTTTCTCACTGCGTCGTGTGTTGAGCGAGACTTTGTATCTAGAGTGTTGGTAAGGCAGAAGATGCGGTTCGTTTACTTCTGTCAGCTCAACTACTGTCAGATTTGGTTGATTGTTCGTTTCTGGAATATGTTCTCGGTAAACGGCGGATTCGTTCGTTCGATCGCTCATTGATTCATTGTTGTTGTTTCTTTAAATGTTTGAATAGTGCCTCTGAGTCACTGTCTTTCTGTCTGTGTCTGTTTGTCTGTCTGTCTTTCTTTCTCCCCTCTCTCTCTCTTTCTCCCTCTCTCTATCACACACACACACGCACGCACGCACGCGCGCGCACGCACGCACGCACGCACGCACGCACGCACGCACGCACGCACGCACGCACGCACGCACGCACGCACACACACACACACACACACACACACACACACCACACACACACATACACACACACCGTGCGCGCGCACGAACGCACACACAGGCATGCACGCACTCATACACACCATTCGCCTGCGTGAAGGCCCGCACGCATGAAAACACGCACGCGTGCGCGCACACTCACACACACACACACACACACACACACACACACACACACACACACACACGCAACAACACACACACACACACACACACACACACACACACACACACACACGAGTGCATGTGTCAGTGCGAATGCACGCGCGCACACACACACACACACGCACACGCACAACACACACACGCACACGCACAACACACACACACACACGCACACACACACACACACACACACACACACACACACACACACACACCACACACACACCACACACACGAGTGCGTGTGTCAGTGCGAATGCACGCACACACACACACTTGTCTCCATATGTGTCAGTATAGAGGTGATCAGTACTAAAGAAGGAAAAAAAATTGAAAAAAAAACCACACAACGACAACAACAACAACAACAGCAGCAACAACAAAACCGGCTTTCCAGCTTTGACCAGGAAGACAAACGATGTACTGTGACCTGTCAACATCTCTCCATCCAACTGAACGTCACTTGAAGTAGACCCACTCGAGATCCAGTTGCATATCTATCCCTGCGTACCAGCATTTCTTTTATGGCAATGATACCGTGCTGCTGTGCGGCAGAACGGACCCCAGGTCGTGCTCTTGATAATGGAATCAATGCAGCGTTCATGCACAGGGGAATCAGCACGAGAGAGAGAGAGAGAGGAGAGAGAGGAGGAGAGAGAGAGAGAGAGAGAGAATCAGCATGAGAGAGAGAGAGAGAGAATCAGCATGATGAGAGAGAGAGAGAGAGAGAGAAGGAGAGGAGAGAGAGAGAGAGAGAGAGAGAGAGAGTGAAACGAGTAGCAACAAGGAGAAAGAGGAGGCTGTTGAAGAGGCACAGGAGGAAAATGGGGGTAAAAAGAGAGAGGGGCAGTGAGGTAGGGTTAGAGAGGGAGGGAGGGGGAGATAGAGAGAGAGGGACGATGACAGACAGATCAGACAAGAGGGAAGAGAGAGGAGGGGAGGCAGCAGACACAGACCAGGGGTAAAGAGAGAGAGAGAGACAGAGAGAGAGATTGTAATGGGGCACAGACTGAGAGAGAGAGAGGGGTGGTGGTATGACGGGACGGGGGGGGGGGGAGGGGGGGGGGGGGGGGGGGGGGTGGGGGGGGGAGGAATGGGCGGGGGGGGGAAGGTGGGTGTGAGAGAGAACAGGCGGAAGAGAGGGGACTGGGTGCTGAACGATATAACACTGATCGTATAACAGACGCCAAAGCTGTCGGTACCACGAGGAAAACGGTAGCAAGGTGGAGTGGATGTGGGAAGGAAAGCGTATATTGATGGTGAGCTTCTGAACTGACCGGTGTGGTAGTTTTGTGTCTTATTTTCTATTTATTTTGTTCTGTCTGTATGTCTATCTTTCTGTCTATCTCCTCTGTCTATCTGCCATCTGCCTATCGTATTTCTATCATATCTTTCTATATATCTATCTATCTTCTTTCTATTATATCTATCTATCTATCATATCTCGTCTATTTCTATCTATCTATCTATCTACTTTCTATTATTCTATCTATCTAATAATTTTTTCCCTGGGGGGTCTATAGTTCTGTACTATCTATCGGTTCGGTCGGTTTTGTCTGTATATCTGTCTGTCTGTTTGTCTGTCTGCCTATTCCTTTCTGTTCTATCTCTTGTTCTTTATGCATATCTGCCTCTCATATCTTCTATATATCTTTTCTATCTATCGAGTGTATCTATCTTTCTGTCATATCGTTCTGTCTTTCCAGTCTATCTATCGGTCGGTCGGTCTGTCTGTTCTGTTCCTGACACTGCCTGCCTGCCTTGCTCTGCCTTTCTATCTGTCTGTCTGTCTTTCGTTCTGTCTTTCTATCCATCTGACTATCTTTCTATCTTTCTATTTATCTTTCTATCTATCTATCGTTCTATATATCTATCTTTCTATCTATTATCTATCTGTCTGTCTATCTTTCTATATCATGCCCTTGTACTTTCCTATCCTATTATCTATCTGTTCTGTCTGTAGGACTCCCGGTCACTCTATCTGTATCATTCTTTCTATTTTCAATCTCCCTATGTATCTGTATTTCTATCTAGATATCTATCGATCTATACATCTATACTGGACTGTCTTTCTGTCGGTCTGTACTGTGTCTCTATTTTTGATACATATTAAAAAATCATGTTTTCTGCTCTCTCTGTCGGTATGTATGTCTCGTCGGTATGTATGGCGCTGTCTGTCTGTCGTCTGTCTTCTCTCTCTCTATCTCTCTCTACTCTCTCTCTACCTCCTCTCTATCTTCTCTCCTTCAGCTTCTCCCATTCCTCTAACCCAACCCCCCCCCCTTCGGTCTGTTTGTCTGTAGTTTGTATGTGTGGGTGTTGGTGGGTTTACTCTCTCCCTGACGAGCGACCTGAGTTCGTTGGGAGATGCTTGTTGAGCTCTGATGCAGACGGGGGCTAATCAGTGTGGTGTGTGTGTGTGTGTGTGTGTGTGAGTACTGTGTGGTGTGTGACTATTTGTGTGTGTGGGTGCGGGACGCTCCGTGCGTGACGTTGCGTGCGATGCGTGCGTGCGTGCGTCAGTGAGTATAATAATTCCACGTTCGTCGGCGGGTCTCGTTTCGGTTTCCGTTAGGCTACCCTCGCCTGGGGTAGATTGCGGGGTGGCGGGATGCTCAGCTTGTGGGCTGGTGTGTGCCTTCCTTAATTGGTGATTATCTGTTGGTGGTCGTGGGTATTCTACTGTGTTGTGAGTGAGTGAGTGAGTGTTGAGAGTGTGTGTGTGTGTGGGATGTGTGTGTGCGTGCCTTGTGCGCCGTGCGTGCGTGCGTGGCGTGAGTTTGTGCGTGGCGTGTTTGTGTCTGTGGGTGTGTGGTGGGTGCGTGCTGTGGTGCCCGTTGTGTAACACGTGCGCGCGGGTGCGGCGAGGCGCGCCGCTTTCAGTGGTATTACGTATTTCTTCGGTAATTTGGTCAGCGTTCGTCTTAGAAACTTATCATCAAATGCCTTTTCTTAAGGTATATATATAGTACTAACTGTACTCTCCACCTAGTCAATTGTAAATTCTCTAAACCTTTCGACGTAACATAAACTTGGTTCTTGCCAAGCCGGAAACAGACATTTTTTTCAGTGATCAGGAGGCACACCAAAACTTGTTGCAAGGGCAACAACCGCTTCAACCAAAGGACGCTGAGAGTGTGACGAGAACGGTTGTAATGGAGAGTTAAGTGTGGCGTGTGTGTGTGGTGGGGGGGGGGGGGGGGGGGGGGGGTGGGGGGGGGGAGGCGGTGCTGTGTGTGTGTGATGTGTGTGTGTCTGTGTGTGTTTCGTGTGTGGGTGTGTGTGTGTGGCGCGCGCATCTGTAGAGCTATTTATGATTTAAGTACCGTCAATTGGACTGATTTGTTGTGGTGATTTTTTGCGACGTGGTGGATGGGAGATAATTTTGGGGTTTTGGGGTTTAGATTTTAGTGGTTGAGTAGTTGGTTTTATGTTAGATTCACCATATAGAGGGTTTAGGGATCTTGTATGGGTGGGGCGCTCTCGATATCTCTCTTCTCTTCTCTCTCTCTCTATCCTCTCTCTCTCTCTTCTTCTCTCTCTCTCCTCTCTCTCCTCTCTGTATTGTTTGTTTTGTTGTAGTGTTGTTGTGGTGTGGTGTGTGATTTGTGTGGGTGTCGAGAGATGCCCGCGGAGACGGTGAGAGAGAGAGTGAGTAGAGGAGTCTCGGCAAGTAAAGTTTCTGGGTTCCTTTATTGTCTTGTGTACCCTTTCGGGTCCAGAAACACAGAAGGAAAAAAATTATTGTGTATACTCTGTCTGTCTGTTACTGTCTTGTTCAGTCTCTCTCTCTCTCTCTCCTCTTCTACTCTGCTCTCTATCTCTCTCTCTATCTCTCTCTCTCTTCTACTCTCTCTCTCTATCAGTGTGAGTGTTGTAGTTTGTTGTGTTGGTAGTGTGTGTGGTAGTCCCGGTGCGCAGCGCGCGCGCGGGAGGCGCCGCCCGCCGCGCGACCGCAGCCGCCCGGCACACGCCCCCGCAGCCAGCACCTTCCGCCACCATGTAATGTTGATTCATTGTGTTTGACATTATTAAGAGTCCTTGTTTGATTAGTGGGTATTTTTTGTCCCTTTTGTCGTCTGGGAGAGAGAGAGAAAGTCTCAGTAGTTTTTTTTTTTTGTACACTTTACAGCTCTATTAATAAGATGCGGTTGCTCTCCTCTTTGTGAAGGTTCCTTTGTCGGTTAGATTGCTG
>CM031605.1:74684355-74699355 GCA_018398815.1 Conus ventricosus | reverse complement strand
CTAAGGTAATGGTACGTTTACTATCTGAGCTACTTCATGTGGTATATATATAACGAGCCTATGAATGCACGGACGAAGTTTCATGTGGATTAATAAAGTAGAATTGAATTGAAATGAATTGACCTTTATTTCTTGAAAACAAATTGTATCCCCCGCCCCCACCCACCCTATCTTTTCTTCCCCCCTCCCTTCTTTCTGAAGACATGAAGGAAACTTCTGACGTATTTATGATTTTTTTTCTTTACTCTCATCACTCAGGAGAGGCAGACACGGAAAACTTCTAACACACATACATGTATTTTTTTTGGTGGCTTTCTTTCTTTCGTTTCTTCCGAGCTGACTTTTCCCAGGAGTTGGAAGCGGACAAAGCTCCTCTGACGTATTACTGGAGCTGGCCTGGCCGCTTTCTCTCTTTTGCTTGGCCGGCTTTCTTGATTTCTTTGTTTTGCCTCTGCTTCCCTCTCTCTCGAAGTCTAACCTTGCAGATAGACAAAACTCTTCCGTTCCGGCGTGTTTGCGTAGGTTTCTTTCTTTTTTTTCTTACTTTCTTCTTCTTCTTCCTCTTGTTGTTGTTGTTGTTGTTGTTGTTGTTGTTGTTGTTGTTCTTCTTCTTCTTCTCTTCTTCTTCTTCTTTTCTTCTTCTTCTTCTTCTTCTCCTTCTTCTTCTTCTGACACAAACAGTTCCGCATTTTTAGTAAGCCTCTCCTCCCTGCGCTCCCCCTCCCCCCCCCCCCCCCCACTCCCCTACCCGCCACCTTCTCTCAACCCCCCACGCCTCTACCTCCTCCCTCCCTCCCTCTCCTCTCTGAAGATGCCCGAAGACGTACCACAGACGTGTACTGTAAATGTCCGTGAGATGTACGCACGTAGACAGACAGACAACTCTCATCATGAATGCGTTCGTGTGCTGGCCACCTTGACTAAACGTGAAACATATGAGAGGCCGGACGGACCACGAGAACCCCACTAGGCCTACCTACCCCCCCCCCCCCCCCTAGCTTCTTCCTCAGGCAAGCGTGTAGCGAGCTCGACCAGCAAGCAGAAAGGGAGGGGGGGGGGGGGGACTGACCAAGCGACATCACTGCCAGATTGACCGTTAAACAGCCCCATGGTGCCCCAACCGTGCCATCCTCGCTGGCTGTCAGTTCTGCTAGCACTTTCTTGCTGACTACTTGCTTGTCAGTCGCTGAGGTCGTTGGGTCAGGGAATTGTTAGTGCAGGTGGGGAGGAGGGGGGGGGGGGGGGAAGGGGCAGCCATCAACCTTTAAAACTGTATGTCTAGGGGTGAGGGGGGGGGGGGGGGAGCAGCAAGACTGAGCCGGTAGTTATGAAGTGAAAGTGATGATTTATGATGTAAAACTTTTTTGAATGGTGGAGGGGGGGTGGGGGGGGGGGGGGGGGGGAGAAGGGAGGGAGAGGGGAAGGAGAATTGGGCTGAAAGGGGGGGGGGGGGGGAGGGGCGCTCACTTCACTGCTGGTTTCTGTCTACGATCGTAAACATTTGAATTCACAGATAGAGAGGCAGATTCTGTGTGTGTGTGTGTGTGTGTGTGTGTGTGTGTGTGTGTGTGTGTGTGTGTGTGTGTGTGTGTGTGAGAGAGAGAGAGACAGAGACAGAGAGAGAGACAGAGAGAGAGAATGTGTGGGAAGTGATGTGATGTGTGTGTGTGTGTGTGTGGGGGGGGGGGGGGGGGTGCGTGTGTGTGTGTGTGTGTGTGGAGGGGTAAGGTAGTGTGTGTGTGTGTGTGTGTGTGTGTGTGTGTGTGTGTGTGTGTGAGTGTGTGTGTGTTAGTGTGTGTGCGTGTGTGTGTGTTGAGGGGTAAGGTGGTGTGTGTGTTGAGGGGTAAGGTGGTGTGTGTGTGTGTGTGTGTGTGTGTGTGTGTGTGTGTGTGTGTGTGTTAGGGGCAAGGTGGAGGATAATTGCTAAGGGTGGTTAAATGGATTGGAAGGGTTCGTGAGAGCACAGTCTGCATTTGTGCGTGGTTTAGGAGAACGGCTTTTTGCTTTTTGTGTGGAACCACACGCTGTTAGTCACCATGCAATTTGTTCCGATTTTGATTTTAAGTAACAGTTCCACGCTGTGCTGACAAATACAATGTGGTGGTTGTGGTGTGTGTGTGTGTGTGTGTGTGTGTGTGTGTGTGTGTGTGTGTGTGTGTGTTCATGGATTTTGGGGTATTGCTTTCATCCACACATGTATAAAATGGGTTCACGAAAAATAATGGGTTGACAGTTTAGGACTCCAGGTTTTTGTTTTTTTTTTATACTTGGAATGAAGAGTAGAGGGGCTAGAAAGGGGGGGGGGGGGGGGGGGAATTCATTTCCGCAACATTTCCTCAAAATGACAAACTTTCTGATTTCGAGTGTTAAGGTCGTTAACACTCCAAGTGTGTGTCTTCGGACCGTGATTTAAAGCAAAAACTAGCCATGACTCGTTTGCACTATTTTAACACAGGCATTGAAATACGAACTTGAATTGGCCTCCTAAGTGTCAAATAACTTCGTCCGTTAGAAACTGAGAAACCCATAATGCCATGAGAAGCACAAAAAAAAAAAACCTGGTGATGAAATAAATGCACGCGCGTGTGTGTGTGTGTGTGTGTGTGTGGTGTGTGTGTGTGTGTGTGTGTGTGTGTGAAGGGAGAGAGAGAGAGAGAGAGAGAGAGAGAGAGAGAGAGAGAGAGAGAGAGAGAAGCTGGCCAACTCCAATTACCTTGTGAAATGATGATGTGGTTTGTCAGCCAACGTGTTCTCTCTCTCTCTCTCTGTCTCTCTCTCTCTGTCTCTGTCTCTCTGTCTCTCCCTGTGTCCTTCTCTCTGTCTCTCTCTGTCTCTGTCTCCTCTCTGTTTGTCTGGTTTTTCTCCTTGGTGCTACTCGTTTCACTTCAGATATTGCATGGATTTGATTGTCTAGTTTTTGCTCTAATTTCTTTTGACTTCTGTCGTTTAAGCGATTAACAAAAATCATTTTTACAATATACTTGATTCTGTTAAAGTGACAGATGAAATAAAAAGAAATACGCGTAAACCAAATTTGAGAGGGGAGAGAGAGAGAGAGAGAGAGAGAGAGAGAGAGGAGAGAGGAGGAGGGGGGGGGGGGGAGAGAGGAGAGAGAGAGAGAGAGAGAGGAGAGAGAGAGAGAGAGAGAGAGACAGACAGACAGACAGACAGATGTGACCAGCTGCACGTAAATATCGCTTACATTTTCTATCACAGACTATTACGCACAATGATCGTTGTTCACTCGCAGAGAAATGGCCTTGGCTTGCAAGTGTCAACACCTTCCTTTTTACTTTGTTCAGGCTTGCGAGTGTGACTGTGAGGTATAGAGGCAGCAGGAAACGAAGCGACGTTCCCAGGCCCTCTCAAGTTGTGGGTTGAGCAAGGTCTGACAATTCATTCTCGCAAAACAAAAATATTGTCAGACCTATAGAAGCATCGACGACCATAACCTCCGAGAAAAGTAATTCACTCGCTCGCGTGCACTCACGCAGGTACACGAACACAACACACACACACACACCACACACACACACACACACACACACACACACACACACCACACGCAAAGGCGTCTCAGCATGCGGACTAGCATGTATACTGTAATCACAGTTGTGCTATGAGTGACATGACAGCAAAACAGACAAATAAGTGAAAAAGTCAAGGGGGGGGGGGAAAGGGAGAGAGAGGAGAGAGAGGAGAGAGAAGAGAGAGAGAGAGAGAGGAGAGAGAGAGAGAGAGAGAGAGAGAGAGAGAGAGAGAGAAAGAAAAGTGGCGGAATGCCACGGACGAGAGTCACCAGTCTTGTGTGCGTTGTGGTGGACGGTGGACACACGAAGAATTCGTGAGATGGTCACGCTTGATGTCCTTCGATGTCCCCCCAGCCCTTCCTTACCGGGGTGGGGGTGGAGGGGGGGGGGGGATTTAGTGGGTCAAGAGATATAGACTGGTTCTTCGGAGGTTCGACAATCTACAACCCTTGAAACTGTTACTGAGAAACTGGAAGGAGAGTGGTGAGGAGGAAAGGTGTGAATCAATATGGCGCTGCCGACAACAAACGTGCTTTTGACGATGAACTACCAACAACATGTATGTACAACTCCACGCTCTAACATTGCTGTACATTTAAGGACAAGGCAAGATTTCACCCTTCACTAGCACTGAACCTTTCGAGACCCCTCACCCCTCGCTTTTTCCGGACTTCAGCACTTAACTTCTTGAATATCGAGTGCGACCCCTTGTTGCCAAATTTGCTTCAGGGGCCAACAGTCTGAGTCGCACAATTTTATGTTATTTTATTTTACTTTTTAACATGCGCGCTGTTGACCTACTCGTTTTTGAGTGAACCAGTATTTTAGGAAGAAGAAGAAGAAGAAGAAGAAGTACTGGGTTTACAACTTCACCACCAGCAAAGCGCAACGGCCGCCGCTCGCAAGCTTTTAACCGGTTCAGCCACAAATGTGTGAGAAGTTGTAAGATGGCTGAGGATTCAGCTGGTGAAATCTTCCAGCTCCTGGGGTTGTGATGTTTTTTTAACAATCCATACACAGCTGCTGGGACGCGCGCTTGCTTTTTTTTTTTGGACACGGTGACGGGGTCTTTCCAAAGTACTATGTATATACATCCCAACTTCCACACACAGACACACATGGACACACGCACACATAGGGGCGCGCGCACACATTCACAGACACACACACGTGCGCGCGCGCGCGCGCGAGCACGCACACACACACACATACACGCGCGCGCACGCACGCACACACACACGCACACGCACACGCACACATACACACACCACATATATACATACATACATACATACATACACACACGCGCGCGCGCGCGCGACAGAATGGAAATTAATGTTCATTTGATACACAATACAAGACGGACAAATGAATTTTCGACGAATATATTTCTGCAGACGTCGCAAACAACAGACGTCGAACGTAATCTAAAGACTAAGATTGCAGTCAGCATGACAATTGTTTTCACGGCTTCACAATGATCATAGACTCTGAATCAGAAGGGCGGATTGGGCGGTGTGTGTGTGTGTGTGTGTGTGTGTGTGTGTGTGTGTGTGTGTGTGTGTGTGTGTGTGTGTGCGCACACGGTGCGCAGGCGCACTTGTAAGAAACAGTTCTGATCCTACCAGTTCTGGGAAGGAGGTGGGGTAGGGTGTATAAACTTCATCTGTATGATTTAAGGGTTTGGAGGGAAAGGGCAAACTGGCATTTAAAAAAAATTTTTTTCATAAGGTAGTCCTCTGGATGGGAGGGAGGTGGCTTGTGATAGTTCACAATTCTGGACGTAATGATGAAATTAACTGCTTTCCAGAAAGTAAATCATGCGGACAGTTATTCCATGATAAAAATTGATAGCTTTCCGGAAACTGAATCATACCAACATTTATTCCCTGTTGGGGATGCTGGTCCGGAAACCTGGACGGCTGCAGAGAGAGAGAGAGAGAGAGGAGAGGAGAGAGAGAGAGAGAGAGAGAGAGAGAGAGAGATGTGCCTCTTTTGTTGTGGAGGAGGGTGTGTGCCAGACGAGGGGAATAAGAGGAGACCTTGTTTGTGCTTTCCGACTGGCAGGTTGTCATGACTTCTCGCCGCACACCCACCACCAGTCTTTGACCCGCAGGAGCCTGGTTCTTACAGCTGTTATCTCCACTGTCTGGAAATAGCTGGAGCAGTTTTGGCTGGGCCGCAAACAACACGGCTGGTTGATTGATTGAACAGCCATTCTGAACTAGACTTCGCCCTCTCTTCCTTCACTGTATAGGGAAAAACAAAACAGAACAAAAGGAGCGCAAGCACGCGCACTTACACGCATGCTTGCACTCTCAGAGCGAGCGAGCGAGCGAGCGAGAGGAGAGAGAGAGAGAGAGAGGAGAGGAGAGAGAGAGAGAGGGAGAGAGAGAGAGAGAGAGAGAGAGAGAGCGCCAGCCGAAATTAGTGTTTGTTCGCATATTAGGAATAGCAGAAAAAGCACCAAGTTATCAGGTGTAGGGCCATACAGACAGCTTCAGTCTTGTGCCTTTGAAGAGTTGTAATAGTACACCGACAACGAACGAACGAACGAACGAACGAAAGGTCATGCTTGATTACATCAGTCCTTTGAGCAAAAACGCATTTGCGTTCCACAAATAAGCGAATTAGAAAGAAGGAAAGAACACGGAAAGAAAAGCTCAGCGAAGAAGGAGATAAAAGCGAGCAGAATTTAAACAACCCGTCAGTCAGTACACGAAACCCTTCAGGCGTCAGAGAACCACGCCTGGGGAGGGGGGAGAGACCCTGGGGGGGGAGAGACCCTGGGGGGGGACCCGGAGGGGGGGGGGACCCCCAGTGCGCTTTCTCCTATGTTCTTTCGTTCTGTCGCTGTCGTGCCGTCCTCAGCGGCATGACTTCCAGGTGGCTCCTCCCGGTGGTGAACACGTCAGAACTGCACCACCCTTCTTCTGCCAGAGAACACTGCCGCCCACCCGCCTTCAGACATGACAATGAGGATGTCTCTGCTGCCAGGAAACACTGCCGCCCACCCGCCTTCAGACATGACAATGATGATGTCTCTTCTGCCAGAGACACTGCCGCCCACCCGCCTTCAGACATGACAATGATGATGTCTCTTCTGCCAGAGAACACTGCCGCCCACACCGCCTTCAGACATGACAATGATGATGTCTCTTCTGCCAGAGAACACTGCCGCCCACCCGCCTTCAGACATGACAGTGATGATGTCTCTTCTGCCAGGAAAACACTGTCGCCCACCCGCCTCAGACATGACAATGGTGATGGTCTCTGCTGCCAGAGAACACTGCCGCCCACCCACCTTCAGACATGACAATGATGATGTCTCCGCTTTGTCTTCTTGTCTTTCAAAGTGAATTCAATCTGAGGTCGACATTACACACGAGTTGGTTTGTTTCTTTTAGAGTTTCTCTCCTTTGTCTTCTGGTCTTTCAAAGCGAACTCAATCTGAGGACGATATACTCACGATAGAGTTGGGTTTTTTTTGTTTTTTGTTTTTATTTTTTTTTTGTTTTTGGTGTTGTTGAGACGAATCCAGAATTAATATTTTGTATAAAGTCGCCTTTCAAAGTGAAGTTGTTTTTGCGGTTTTTGAACACGGGCCTCCTATTGAAAACCCAGGTAGAGGGCTCCGCTGGTAGTGTTTTTGGCATGGGGGTGTTTATAGCGTACTACACCCGGTTTCCTCCCCCCGTGCACAGCCACATGCGGGTCACAGTTCACAGTCTCAGCATTCCACTTGGAGCTGTTAATAAGATCAGGTCAAGGGGAGCGTGCGCACGAGAGGCTGTTTAAAAAAAAAGAGAGACCCTGACATGGAAGTGTTGATTGACATATCAAAACAAAATAAAACAAACAATGAAAACAAGAAGAAAAAGAAGTCCGAAAAGGGGAAAGAAATCCAAAGCAGGATATGGCAAAGATTCTGGCTCCCAAGAAACCCGACTCCATTTCTCTGACACTTCTGTCACCACTTTCCTGCCCACGTGACAGTCTTGCGCCCTCCCCCCCCCCCCTCCCGCCCCCCAATCCCCCAACCCCCACTTCTTCCTCTTCATCTGTCCCTACCAATCACGACTGCAAATCCCAAACGGACATGAACATGGACCAAATGGAATATCCATGTGTCTGTGGAAAGCGTTTCGCAACCACCCGTGCATGAAGATCCACAGAACAAAGATGGGATGTGTGAAGACTCATCTGAATGAGCAGCAGCGCACTGCATCAGCAGATAAGACGTCGGAAGACCAAGGCCAGATTTAAACCACAGTGCCAAGGACATCCACGCTGTTGGTTCGGATGAGGAATTTGCACAGGCCCTCGATGCCAGGCGCCTGAAACTCAACCTGCCACGAGCAAACGAAACTGAAGATTGGGAGAAACTGGATGCAAAAATCGTCCAAAGACTCGATGCACTGATAGGGAAAAGCACCCTGGAACACAAACTAGCCACATATGGGGACATTGTGTATGCCACATGTAGAGACGCCTATGGAGTAAAACTACCCAAAGAGAAAACACCTCCAAAGAAATCCAGACGCCAAGAAAAGATGGACAAGATCAGAGTCCAAAAGAACAACCTCAAGAAGCAAATGAAGACCGCACTGCCAGCTGAAAAACAAGGCTTGGAAAAACTGTGGAAGACCTGAAAGAAAAACACAGCGCCCTCAGCAAAGCGAATCTGCGAGGAAGAGGAAGAGCAAAAAGAAGAAGACACAAGAGCGCTTCTTCAGAGACCCCTTCCAGTTTGCCAGAACACTGTTTGAGCAGCCAAAATCTGGGACCCTGAGTGTGGACAAAGGAGTTCTTGAGCAGCATCTGAGGAAAACATACTCTGACTCACAGAGCAAAGCACCACTCGACATTCAAGGTCTGGTGTGGCCAACAACCCTGAGGAACAGTTCAATGGCAAGCCTCCAACGTTGGCGAAATCAAGAAGGTGGTCGACAAAACCAGAGCCAAATCATCACCAGGGTCAAACGGAATACCTTACACCAGCTTTACAAGAAATGTTCCCAGTGCTGGAGTGGCTCCACAGGCTGCTGCGATCGCTTGGAAAAACCAGAATCAGCGGCCAGTGAATGACGGCAGATGGTGTGTACATCCCCAAAGAGCAAAACTCAAGTGACATCAGCCAGTTCAGGCCAGTATCACTACTGAACGTCGAAGGGAAAATCTTCTTCTGTGTCATGGCAGCAAGGCTGACCAAGTACCTGATGGAAAACAAGTACTTGGATGTATCAGTCCAGAAAGGTGGCATCCCAGGCGTGGCTGGCTGTGTAGAACACGCCACAATGATCTGGGACGCAATCCAAAAAGCAAAAAACAGAAAAGAGAGACCTGGACGTAGTGTGGCTTGATCTGGCAAACGCATATGATCTGTGCCCCATGAGATGATACAGTTGGCTCTTGAGATGTACCATGTGCCAAAGAATATCCGCGACATGCTCAAGAAGTACTTCAATGGCTTCTCAGTGCGGTTCTCTACCAAGGAGTACACAACTGATTGGATCAACTTGGAAGCGGGCATTGCAATGGGCTGTGCAATTTCCCCGATACTGTTCGTGCTGGCAATGGAACTCATCTTGAAAGCAGCAACAAACAACGCGCAGACAAACAGACCTTGGCGATGGATACAAGATGCCTCCTCTCAAGGCCTTCATGGATGACACTACAGTTATTTCATCCAGAGAAGACGAGACACGTCATGTGCTGGAGAGGCTGGACGACATAGTTGCCTCATCCAGAATGAAGTCAAGCCAAAGAAATCACAGAGTCTCTCACTGAGGAAAGGAAACTGGCCGAATCTGGTCTTCAGTGTTGCCAACCAGGCCATTCCAACAGTCACAGAAGAACCAGTCAAGAGCCTTGGAAGATGGTATGATGATACGCTGAAAGACACACAAAGAGCAAAAGAAACCAAGCAGATGGCGGAAGAAGGCTTGGAGACCATTGACCAGTGTGGGCTCCCTGGCAAATACAAGGTCTGGTGTCTGCAGTTCATGCTGATACCAAAGCTCCTATGGCCTCTGATGATATACGACATCTGCACCAGCACAGTGGAAGCAATGGAAGCCAAAATCAACAAGTTCACAAGGAAATGGCTTGGTGTCCCACCCTGTCTGACTGACATCGCGCTGTACTGTCGCCAAGCAAAGCTCAAACTACCGCTGAAATCCATCCTGGAGGAATACAAAGCAGGGAAGATCAGACTTCAAAGCATGCTGGAGGACTCGTCACTCAGGAGACAAGGTGGTAGAAGCAATCAAGCCCAGCTGAAGACAGGCAGAAAATGGAAAGTTCAAGAGGCGATGGATTCTGCAAAAGAAAGTCTCAAGATCAAGAAATAACAGGACACACACAGACCAACAGACAAGGACTGGGGTGACCAAAACTGAATGGCGGTCAAAGGCAAAGAAAAGCCAAAAGAGACATGATGATTCAGGAGATGAGAAAAGAAGAAGACCAAAAAAGACTCCAAAAAGCATCCAGCAGAGCCAGCAAGGGCAATGGACAACGTGGGAGAATGCACTCCAAAGAAGTCTAACTTGGAATGACATTTGCACATGGCCCCTCTCAGATCAGCTTCATTCTCAATCTGCATATGACCTCTGCCCTCAAATGCAAACCTGGTGAAGTGGGGGAAAACAGACGATCCTGCATGCCCCCTCTGCCATGAAAAACAAACAGTGGAGCATGTTCTAAGCTCATGCAAAGTAGCCCTGGCTCAAGGAAGGTACACATGGAGGCACAACCAAGTGCTCAAAGAGATTGTACAAGTAGTCTGGGCTAGTACCAACACCACAAAAGGGAGAATCAGGACTCCAAAAGCACCCGCAACATTCTTCACGGCAGGAGGGCAGCAAATCATGGCCAAGAACAACAGTGCCACTCGAAACATGCAGGCAGAGTCTGCTGGATGGGCAGATGACTGGGAGTGCACTGCAGACCTCCCAGAATGGAAGAGTCACCCAGAGATCATCAGCAAGAGTGGCATAGAGACCAGACATAGTAGTCCACTCTAAGTCAACCAAGCAGCTGATCATGATCGAGCTCACGGTGCCATATGAGAACAGAATGGAGGCAGCTCAAATCTACAAGACTGAAAAGTATGCTGATCTGGCAAACAGCCTGAGGAGAGAAGGCTATCAGATCAAAGTCCTCACTGCAGAAATTGGAGCTAGGGGATTTGTAGGAACGTCTGCATACAGCCTCATGAAACAGCTCTCAGTTGCAGGGAAGGAAAAAACCAGAGCCTGAAAGCAATGGCAGAAGCGGCAGAGAGGTGTTCAAGCTGGATCTGGTCAAGGAGGAACAAAAGTGAACTTCATAAGCTTAATTTCCCTACAAATACAGGTGTCCCTGTGGTTCAGTGGTTAAAGCGCGGAGTCATTAAGTAGAAAATGAGCATGTCCAGAGGGTCATGGTTCGAATCCCAGCCATGGCTCGTCCCAAGATGGGGGGAAAAAAAGGGGGCAGCAGAGGACATCCGGAGTCATGAACCGGGTGTGGCCCAACCCCCGCAAGTGTCAGGAGATAAGGGCCGAAACACTTGCTTGAAGGGGGCTTCTCTTCTGAGGACTCTCTGCCACGAGTTTCTTTCTACTACCTCTGTTTCATTGATGAAGCAGATGCACTGCGTCTCTCCCCCCCGCCTCTCTCCCCCCCCCCCCCCCCCCCCCCCCCACGCCTCTCTTCCTGTGCCCCAACCCAGCTCATGTCCCCCCTTCGTCCCCCCCACCCCACCCCACGGTCTCCACGGTACCAGACGGTCAATCGAGAATGATGATTGTAGCATTGATTTGAACATGGCTGTACAGAACACCTTTCTTTAACCGCTGCCCGTCGTCCTTGCTCCTTCAGTACAAACGAAGGAACAAAGGATAAATGGACAAAAAAGGGGGAAAGTTAGGAAAGATCACTACTGCCACAAAAAGCCCGACATCCCCTCCCCCAAAACACACACACGCACGCACGCACACGTACACACAGATCAACCCACGAACCCATGCGTGCACCAGCACATAAACTTTCAGTCTGTCTCTCTCTGTCTCTTTCTCTTTGTCTGTGTCTCTGTCTCTCTGTCTGTCTCCCTCCCCCCCTCCACACACACAGTTACATGCATGCACACACATACCGTGCACACGCACACAGAGACACAGACAGGCACACACATAGTCAAAGATATACAAGTACACACACACACACACACACACACACACACACACACACACACACACACACACACACACACACACACGCACGCACGCAGGCACACACGTGCGCGCGCGCACACACACACACGCACACACACACACACACACACCTAGGCGCGCTAGATCACGCACAGACATGCATACAAAGACAAACGGGCGTCCATGGGCACGGACACACACACGCACGCACGCACGCACGCACGCACGCACACACGCCACACACACACACACACACACACACACACACACACACACACACACACACACACACACACACACATGTACACCGTATGACGGAAGAAGGCAGGAAGACGGGAAGACTCTTGGATAGAACGAATACGTCTTCAGGGACTCGCTGGACCTCTGGTGTCCGAGGCGTTTTCCCTGGTACAGAACACACTCCCCTTTACCACCACCCCCAAACCTTCCCCCCTCCCCCTTTCCCCTCCCCCTTTCCCATCCATCTCACCACCACCACCACCCCCATCCTCGGTCCTCCGGACCTTGTCAGGGGAAGTCTCTGGAGCTCGGGGTGTGGGGTTTGGGTGGGGTGGGGGTTAACCAGGAAGTCCTTCAGGAAGGACGTAGGGTGTTCATGGGTCGATGATGGTGATGCAGGAGGGCGAGACTGAGACCATCTGTCTTACTTGTAAACAGGGGGTGGGTGGAGGAGGTGGTTTGGGGTGGGGTGGGAGAATGGTTGGTGGTGGAGGGGATGAGGGGCGGCAGGGTTTGGTTAGGGGTGGGGAGAAAAGAGGCTGCAAGGTTTTCGGCGGGGCTTCCCACCGCCTCCTCCTCCTTCCCTACACCCGTCCGTCCCCTGAGGGCGAGTTTGGAAAACGTACAACGTGTTTGCTGGGTGGAGGAGGAGACGTAGACCGGACGTCAGACAGCTCAGACAGCTCTCCAGGTCGTGGATCACAGTGCCGGTGGTCCGTTGGTGTTTGACGTAGCCCGGGGAGGTGTTGTCGTAGTGGTGGGGGTGGTGGTGTGGATGGGGAACGGCCCGCAGTGGGAATTCCGGTTTGTGGAGATAGAAGTCGGTATTTTCTTTGTATTGTTTTGTTGTTGTTGTGTTTTTTTTAATGTTGTTGTCCAGAGTACTGTTACTTATACACAGACAATGAAAGAAAAAAGCAAGCAAACAAACAAATATACAAGAAAGAAATTGCTGGCAACAGTAATTGGTATACTGAAAGAAAGAAAAAATTGCTGGCAACAGTAATTGGTATACTGAAAGAAAAAAAAATTGCTGGCAACAGTAATTGGTATACTGAAAGAAAAAAAAATTGCTGGCAACAGTAATTGGTATACTGAAAGAAAAAAAAAATTGCTGGCAACAGTAATTGGTATACTGAAAGAAAAAAAAATTGCTGGCAACAGTAATTGGTATACTGAAAGAAAAAAAAATTGCTGGCAACAGTAATTGGTATACTGAAAGAAAAAAAAATTGCTGGCAACAGTAATTGGTATACTGAAAGAAAAAAAAATTGCTGGCAACAGTAATTGGTGGATTGAAAGAAAAACAAATTGCTGGCAACAGTAATTGGTATACTGAAAGAAAAAAAAATTTGCTGGCAACAGTAATTGGTGGATTGAAAGAAAAACAAATTGCTGGCAACAGTAATTGGTATACTGAAAGAAAAATTTTTTTTGCTGGCAACAGTAATTGGTGGATTGAAAGAAAAACAATTGCTGGCAACAGTAATTGGTATACTGAAAGAAAAAAAAATTGCTGGCAACAGTAATTGGTATACTGAAAGAAAAAAAAATTGCTGGCAACAGTAATTGGTATACTGAAAGAAAAAAAAATTGCTGGCAACAGTAATTGGTGGATTGAAAGAAAAACAAATTGCTGGCAACAGTAATTGGTATACTGAAAGAAAAAAAAATTGCTGGCAACAGTAATTGGTGGATTGAAAGAAAAACAAATTGCTGACAACAGTAATTGGTGCATTGAAAGAAAAAAAAATTGCTGGAACAGTAATTGGTGCATTGAAAGAAATAAACATTGCTGACAACAGTAATTGGTGCATTGAAAGAAAAAAAACATTGCTGACAACAGTAATTGGTGCATTGAAAGAAAAAAAAAATGCTGGGAACAGTAATTGGTGCATTGAAAGAAAAAAACATTGCTGACAACAGTAATTGGAACATTGAAAGACAAAAAAATCGTTGGCAACAGTAATTGGAACACTGAAAGAAAAAAAACATTGCTGGCAACAGTAATTGGAACATTGAAAGAAAAAAAAATCGTTGGCAACAGTAATTGGAACACTGAAAGAAAAAAAACATTGCTGGCAACAGTAATTGGCACATTCAGCGTTTCTTCCAAGCCATCAGATGGACAAGCAAACACTCACTGGACCATGCAACCAAGAAGCCGCCTTCCTACCGTCAACTAGTCCCTGTGTGTGTGTGTGTGTGTGTGTGTGTGTGTGTGTGTGTGTGTGTGTGTGTGTGTGTGTGTGTCCGTCTGTCTCTCATTCTGTGTGTGTGTGTGTGTGTGTGTGTGTGTGTGTGTGTCTGTCTCTCATTCTGTGTTTATGTGTGTGTGTGTGTGTGTGTGTGTGTCCGTCTGTCTCTCATTCTGTGTGTGTGTGTGTGTGTGAGTGTTTGTGTGTGTGTTTGTGTGTGTGTGTGGTGTGCGTGAATGTTTGTGTGTAAGTGTGTGTGCGTGCGCGCACGTGTGTGTGTGTGTGTGTGTGTGTGCTTGTGTATGTGTGTGTTTGTGTGTGTGTGTTTTGTGTGTGTGTGTGTGTGTGTGTGTGTGTGTGTGTGTGTGTGTGTGTTGGTTTGGATAGGGTGTGGCGGATTAGAAAAGAAAAACGACGAGCACAAAGTCTCCTTCAGATGACTGCTGTACGGGTCTTATTGTAATCTTTCGTTCTGTCATGTTTTGGGTCCTTTCTTTTTGTTGTTTTGATTCGTTTTGTTTTGTTTTATTATTTCTTGGCTTTGTTTTTCTTCCTCCTTTCCTTAGAGAACAGTTTTTTTTCTGGTGAAGTGTTGTGAGAAGATGAACAATACACACTCGAAGTCGCACACATAGAAGAAGCACGCGAGTCCGCACAATTTGTCTCTCCTCTCTCTCTCTCTCTCTCTCTCTCTCTCTCTCCTCTCTCTCTCTCTCTCCTCTCTCTCATTCTCTCTCTCTCTCTCTCACACACACACACACACACACGCACGCACGCACGCACGCAAGCAAGCAAGCAAACAAACACACACACACACACGCCTCCCCCCGCGCA
>CM031605.1:74651855-74681855 GCA_018398815.1 Conus ventricosus | reverse complement strand
CCTGTGTGCATCCTGATTCCAAACAATGTCTTAGTAAAGCGGATACGTTGTCATTTTGACCCTCGCCCAATCCCTAGCGCGCGCGCATACACACACACACACACACACACACACACACACACACACACACACACACACTCTCTCTCTCTCTCTCTCTCTCTCTCTCTCTCTCTCTCTCTCTCTCTCTCTCTCTCTCTCTCTCCTCTCTTCTCCACCCCTTTCCCATGAACAGCCGAAGCTGAATTTTTTTTAACTCATAGTCGCAATCCGCTGTACCCAACTGGAATGACACGGACAAAAAAAGATTAATAACATAAACTTCACATTTATTAAAAGAAAAAAAAAGTTGCCACGATTTCTTATTGAACACTATATATGGCAGTAGTTCTCCAACATGATCGACGAAGAGATGGCTATTCATGGCACGAAACATAAAACACCATCTCACCCTGCCCTCATACCCAAAACTGGCCTTAAGATGTCGCCATCGTTGCCATCCACGTCCACTTCGACCGTCAGTCGCGTCAAATTCCGTCTCTTTCCTGTCGTGCTTACTTGCCGATTTTCAGTTTCGATTTTCCTACTACACCACTCCCCCCCCCCCCCCCCCCCCCCCCATCCAGCTTCCCCCTCTCCCCTCTCCCCATCCCGCTCTTTCCAGCCTCCTTCCTTTCATACTTGCATTGAGATCGTGTCAGAAAGTTCAAGGTCGGTGAATATTGATGGTGGCGGTCGTGAGGGTGGTTGTCGTTGGTCGTGTGATTGTGGGACACAGCCTACCCCCCCCCCCTCCCCCCCCGCCCCCGCCCAGTCTGCATTTTGCAGCACTGTCCCACCCACCTTCGATGCTCTGTGGTACATTCCATCTCATGAACCACTCACAGTGAAACGTGTTCTTTGAGAGTGTTGGGGACTTGCATGATGTGAGACATAAACACTTTACAGCAGACTCCATGAGGACCTTCTTCAGAGATGTCCCACCTGACGTGATCTTGGAGTTTCTGAAAGAGACTAATGGCATTTTTCATCTAAGATTTTACAGAAGAAAGATTTTAAACAAAATTTCCGGTTTTTTTGTGTGTGTTTTTTTAATAGAAAGTGTGAGTTAAGTTCATTGCGGTGACATCCCTGATATGGCCCTTTGCGGTCGGCTGGGCTGTAAGCAACAATACCTTACTTTACCTCACCTCACCTTCGATGCTCATGGTTGCCGAACATGGCCAAGCCAGGTAGTAGAGGTGCAGGGGAAAAAAAAAAACAAAAAAAAAACTAGGAGAGAAGGGATGGGGAGGGGAGGGGATTGAGAGGAGGGAGGCGATCGACAGGGTTTATTGATGGGGACTTCGCTGAAGACACTAGGCTAGATTATGTGTTGGTCCCAGAGTCAGCGGGGAACACTCACGTACTCTGGCTCGTGACTAAGCATTGGGACTGTGGGCGTGGGCTGAAGTATATGTCCTGCGCAACAACGAGAACGGTGTGACGCGTAGGGAAGAATCGAACTCCTCTTCTTTGATATTTCAGTCAGCTGGACGCTGTGTGTGATGTATGTGGGACAAGAGTTTTGATTCTGATCTCTCGGTGAATCGATCCGGGCAGAGAAACTGTCCGTCTCGGGTAACAAGTTTAGACTGTAAGATTACCGTGTGTGTGTGTGTGTGTGTGTGTGTGTGTGTGTGTGTGTGTGTGTGTGTACGCGTGCGTGCGTGCTTGCGTGCGTGTTTCCGTTTTGTTTTAACCTCACCCCTTTTTCCAGCAATACCTCTGTTTTCTTTGAGTTGCGGTTTTTTCTTTTTTTTTTTCTTTTTTTTTTTTTTGGTCGTCCTTTTCCTTAATCCTCCATCCACTCCTCCCTCTCTCCCACCCCCACCCACACGCACACATTCCCTGCCTTTCATTATTTTCTATCCTTGGTCTTGTCATTCTGTTTCTTCACGTTTCTGTGGAAGAATTAATATCACTATCACTCAGAAAAAAAAAAAGAAGGTAACCAAGAGGTGCTCCAAGTCTTGATGAGGAACTGTTTCCCAGCTGGAGGGGTCAGGGAAGGGTGTGTCAGTGGGTGGGTAGGGGAGGGGAGGGGGGAGGGGAACCTTAGAAAATTCGGAGCATTGGAACCCCAGGCGTGTGCCGCTCGGCGGCGACACTGTTGGCTGCCGTTACAAGGAAACTTCCGGTTCCCGGGATGCCGGGTCGGCTGGCTGTGTGTTGTGATGGGAGGCGGCAGGCCTGGGTCCGATGTGTGTCGTGATGGGTCCGATGTGTGTTGTGATGGGTCCGATGTGTGTTGTGATGGGTCCGATGTGTGTTGTGATGGGTCCGATGTGTGTTGTGATGGGAGGCGGCAGACCTGGGTCCGATGTGTGTTGTGATGGGTCCGATGTGTGTTGTGATGGGACCCGATGTGTGTTGTGATGGGAGGCGATAGACCTGTGTCCGATGTGTGTTGTGATGGGAGGCGATAGACCTGTGTCCGATGTGTGTTGTGATGGGAGGCGATAGACCTGGGTCCGATGTGTGTTGTGATGGGAGGCGGCAGACCTGGATCCGATGTGTGTCGTGATGGGTCCGATGTGTGTTGTGATGGGAGGCGGCAGACCTGGGTCCGATGTGTGTTGTGATGGGTCCGATGTGTGTTGTGATGGGAGGCGGCAGACCTGGATCCGATGTGTGTTGTGATGGTCCGATGTGTGTCGTGATGGGTCCGATGTGTGTTGTGATGGGTCCGATGTGTGTTGTGATGGGTCCGATGTGTGTTGTGAGGGGAGGCGGCAGACCTGGGTCCGATGTGTGTTGTGATGGGAGGCGGCAGACCTGGATCCGATGTGTGTTGTGATGGGTCCGATGTGTGTCGTGATGGGTCCGATGTGTGTTGTGATGGGTCCGATGTGTGTTGTGAGGGGAGGCGGCAGACCTGGGTCCGATGTGTGTTGTGATGGGTCCGATGTGTGTTGTGAGGGGAGGCGGCAGATCTGGGTCCGATGTGTGTTGTGATGGGTCCGATGTGTGTTTTGAGGGGAGGCGGCAGACCTGGGTCCGATGTGTGTTGTGAGAGGAGGCGGCAGACTTGGGTCCGATGTGTGTCGTGATGGGTCCGATGTGTGTTGTGAGGGAGGCGGCAGACTTGGGTCCGATGTGTGTTGTGAGGGGAGGCGGCAGACTTGGGTCCGATGTGTGTCGTGATGGGTCCGATGTGTGTTGTGAGGGGAGGCGGCAGACTTGGGTCCGATGTGTGTTGTGAGGGGAGGCGGCAGACTTGGGTCCGATGTGTGTCGTGATGGGTCCGATGTGTGTTGTGAGGGGAGGCGGCAGACTTGGGTCCGATGGAACTGGATGAATGTCTCGGTAATTCCCTGCCGTTTCCCTGACACTGGATGTCCCCTTAGCGCTGTCTCTCCGCTCCCTCGGTCTCTGTGTGTCTCTCTGTCTCTCATTCATCCTCCATCCTCTCTCTCTCTCTCTCTCTCTCTCTCTCCTCTCTCTCTCTCTCTCTCTCTCTCTCTCTCTCTCTCTCTCTCTCTCTCTCTCTCTCTCTCTCTCTCTCTTTCCACCCCCTTCTTCCTTTCACCCTCACTTCCTTCCCCCACTCTGATTTTCTATTCCACACTCCCCCATACCCCTGTCTCTCTCTCTTTTTCATTCCCCAGCACCCCCCCCCCCCCCCCCCCCCGCCCCATTCACCCTCCCATCGCCCTTCCCCTCCCTCTGTCGACGCAGCTTTAAACAAAAAGTTCTGTCAGTCCTATCTTTTTTACTGCTAGTGATAAGTGTTTTGTAGTACCTGACTCTGGAGTCGTCGTCCCCCCCTCCCCCCTCCCCCCCCCCCTCCCCCCCCTCCCTCCCCCCCTCCCCCCCCCCACACAAAGATTTGGTTGCTTCCTCTCTTTCTCCACGCACCTGGCTCTCTTGCGCGCCTCTACACACCCCCCCCCCCTCCCCATTACCATGGTCACCTCTCTCGTTCTTCTCGTTTTCCTGTTACTGTTCTGTGTTCAGTATTCTTGGCTGGAATATTGACAGTGCTAAATTCAGTAACGCTTACTCCCCCTGAGTGAAGTCAGACAGACACGCACCTGGACGGAATACTGACAGTTAGTGCTAAACTTAGAAGCACTTACTCCCCAAGTGAAGTCAGTTACAGACACACACACACACACACCCGCGCGCGCGCGCGCGCACACACACGCACGCGCGCGCGCGCGCGCACGCACGCACGCACGCACTCGCACACGTAAGCTATAGTAACCTTTTATTTCCAGGCTACCGTACCTTCTCAGACTGTCAGTGCTTTGAGTTCACCTGGAAAAGAAAACATAATGACTCTGTAAACCGTCATTATTCTTCATCTAAGTAAAAAGACAAAACAACACGCATCATGAAACTTCTCTCCAGTAGCGCGCGTGTGGATGGGATTCCCAAGATGGAGTCTTTTCCGCGTTTGTCTCCCACGCGCCTCTTCATTAATTTACAGAAGATCGGCTTTATTCGGCGTTTTGTTCCGGTGCGCCTTCTAATCTGCGTGACAGGTGCGCAAGGTGAATCGGCGCCCGCCACTGCTGCTGGCCTGGAGTGTTGTGTTTGAATGAAAAGAAGATTTTCTTTGGGATCTATATTGACTGTGTTTATTTACTGTTGAACTTATCACCCCCACCTGACTTAACGAATAAAGCCCACGTAGTATGATGTTACAGCTCCGGTCTTTTGCCTTTTTTTTTTTCTTTTTTTTTTTGCACGTATGAGGTGCTTGCGTGTACCCGCACGCTCGCGCGAGAGAAGAAGGTAGAGAGAGAGAGAGAGAGAGAGAGAGAGAGAGAGAGAGAGAGAGAGAGAGATAGGGTAGGGGTGGGGATGGGGGCTATAACTTGCAAGCAGGAGACAGCGAAAAATGATGACTTCTTAGTACTTGAAACCATCGACTGTTTTGTCTTACAGTTGCACACACAGTATGCTTGAACCCGATTAATGGCCAGACCAGACAGAACAGCGCCCCCTTCGTTCCAGCCCCTCTTACCTGTGCTAGTAGTGCAGGGGAAAGACCCAGATGCAGTCACCATGAAAGGGAATCGCCAAACCAGACAGGATAGGATCTTGCGTGCAGCCTCTGATGTGAACACACTTCTCTAGGCCAACGCGTGCAGCAGTGACGAAGGTGGCAAGAAACAGCTGCCAGGGAGAAGTAGATTCTTCTTCCTCTTCTACCTCTTCCTCCTTTTCTTCTTCTTCTTCTTCTTCTTCTTCTTCTTCTTCTTCTTCTTCTTCTTCTTCTTCTTCTTCTTCTTCTTCTTCTCCTCCTCCTCCTCCTCCTCCTCCTCCTCCTCCTCCTCCTCCTCTTCCTCCTCTTCCTCCTCCTTCTCCTCCTCCTCCTTCTCTTCCTTCTCCTCCTCCTCCTTCTCCTCCTGCTCCTGCTCCTCCTTCTCCTCCTCCTGCTCCTGCTCCTCCTTCTCCTCCTCCTGCTCCTCCTTCTCCTCCTCCTCCTCCTCCTCCTGCTCCCCCTCCTCCTTCTTCTTCTCCTCTTCTTCTTTTCCTCCTGCTCCTCCTCCTCCTCCTCCTCCTCCTTCTGCCTTCACACCGTGAAGTCATCAGGGCGTGGCTCTGAAGAACAGTTCACCAGGTTCCTCCAGCTCCGTGGGATACGTGCCAGAGCCTGGGTCTCTGCATAGGGTTTACTCTCTGCCTTTCTGCAGTGTTGTCAGTCCATCGTAGTCTCTCCTTCCGTGTCCCTCCCGCCTTTCGACCGTTCGCTAGAGGATTATGTCAGCAAAGCTAGTGGATTCAGTTCCGTGCCCTTTCCAACTTTTTTCTTCTTTTTTTCCCCCCTCTCTCTCACCAGTCATGTCAGCATGCCCGATGTGTGTTGTCATGGGTCCGATGTGTGTTGTGATGGGTCCGATGTGTGTTGTGATGGGTTCGATGTGTGTTGTGATGGGTCCGATGTGTGTTGTCATGGGTCCGATGTGTGTTGTCATGGGTCCGATGTGTGTTATCATGGGTCCGATGGTCCCCCCCCCCCCCCCCCCCCCCCCCCGCCCTTCGAAAATACCTGTCTTGCACTCGGTGCCAGCAGGGTTACTGATCATTATCAGTTCACCTGGCTGCCAGTATTATTCAGTGTCATCGTTGGTTTTCAGTTACGTCGGGGGAGGGGGGGGGGGGGGGGGGGGGGAGAGATATGCGCACGGGACAGTACGTACGTACGCTGCATCACATCTGCTGGGCCGAGAGGCCACAATGCGCAGGGAAGACGGCTTTTTTTTTTTCTTTGATGCTTTAGATTTTATTTTACAGTGCATGTTTGCATGGCCAAGCCGCCGACCACGAGGGAGCATATCAGGGCTGTCACTTCGTCAGAGTCAGTTACTTATACAGTTGTTCTCTCTCTCTCTCTCTCTCTCTCTCTCTCTCCTCTCTCTCTCTCTCTTCTCTCTCTCTCTCTGACACACACACACACACACACGCGCGCGCGCACACATACACACAAACACACGCACGCACGGACGCGCGCGCAAATAAACTACTTTGTAAAACACGTGAAGATGACTCAAAAGTCTCTCGTCCATAAAATCGTAGATAAATGAAAAATACTGATCTCTTCAGGATCTCAAAAAAAGCGCATCGGATAGAATTTATGAGGTCATGGGGTCACCTCAAAGTGTCTGACATCATGCAAAGTTCCAGCGCTATACAAGAACGTGCTTAAATAGTGGTACATCACATGAAATGCCACATGTAAGGCCACACCAGTGGCAGATGGTCAAAACTCTTTTCAAGTTTCGGGGCGGATTTAACAGCATTTTGTTACCCATCTGTGTGTTTCCTCTCCTCTGGCTGTGGAGTTCATGACCCCCAAGTCAGACTGTGGGTTTCAGATCGGTGCGAGGGATACAGAATGTGCACAGATCTGCTGTATTTGTGTGGCATTTTTTTTGTTTGTTCAGGTTGATCATCCTTCTACCCTTCTTATAGCCTGGAATGCCTTCACGACCGGGATGTCGGGGCAGTGTCGGTAACTGGTTGTCTGAGAGTATTGATTTGAGAGTTTGAATGGAACTGGTTTCGATTCGCCCGGTCTTTCGATGGAATAAAACGCTGAAAGCAGGGAATGGTTTGTCGCCAGAAAAAGACACGCTGTGTCTCACTGTCAGTTTGCTTACTCTCCATCCTGTCTCCCGCGCACCCCTCCTCCCCTCCACGCCCCCTCGCCTGTCTTGTTCCTTCCCTTGCTCAATCTTTGTCACACAGAGAGAGAGAGAGAGAGAGAGAGAGCTTGAGCTTGAGCTTGCATGCAAAGCCAGCGTGTATGAGTGTGTGTGTGTGTGTGTGTGTGTGTGTGTGTGTGTGTGTGTGTGTGTGTGTGTTAGGGTGAAACTGTGTGTGTGTGTGCATTTGAGACGGAGAGGGAGACAGAAAGAGAGAGTGAGTGTGAGTGCGTGTGTGTGTGTGTGTGCGCGCGCGCGCGCGCGCACGCGCGCGTGAGTGCTTATACATGTGTGTGCGTGCGTGCGTGCATGCATTTGTGTGTGTGTGTGTCTGAGTGAATGAGAGAGAAAGAGAGAGAGAGAGAGAGAGGAGAGAGAAGGGTACCAACGACTTTTTTTCCTCCCTGCTTTTAAATGGACAGATGGCGTGATCAAACATATATAAGGCTCTCGTTCCAGTCCTGCATTCTTGTGCTCTGAACAAAAGAAAATGGAACAGAAAGAGAGGGAGAGAGGGAGCAACAAAAAAAAGGTTCAGATGCATTTTACGTGATGCAGACTTTGCTGGTTGAACAGCTCTCGCGTGCAGTGTCTGAGGATGAAGAGAGTCAAAAAATTAATTGCGAGGGGGAAAGAAAAAAAAAATTTTAAAAAGAAAAGAGAGAAATGAAAAGTCCTGTATGAATCAGAGCCTGCCATTACCCTCGGAAACTGCCCGTCTAGCACTTGATGTCAGGCGGGTTGTGTGATCAATGCCAGCTCATCCTGCCGGCTGTCTTTGGAGATGATGAGGCGAAGTGTGTGTGTGTGTGTGTGGGGGGGGGGGGCTCGAGGCGGCAAGAACACTGGATGGGAAGGTTGTGAAGTCACAATGGTGTAGGTGTCTGAGCTTATTGATTTGCCACATTCCCAAAGGGTGGTGGGGTAGGAGGGGAAGAGGGTTTGAGGGAAAATGTGGATGATAGTAGGATAGAGGGGCGGAGAGAGGGGGGGGGGGGGGGGTCGAATGGCTGTGTCTTTTTGCGTAGAGAAACAAAAAGCTTGGAGTATGACTGGTTTATTGTTGGAGCAACCCCCCCCCCCCCCCCCCACATCCCCCTCTGTTCCTCGTCCCCTTCTGCGTTCCTCCTTTCTTTTTTCCACATTTACAATCAGTTTTATTCGCTATGATTTGGCGACTGTTGCTTTTTTTTTGTTTTTTTTTTTGTTGCCAGCGCCTGCACCTCCCCCCCCCCCCAACCCCCAGCCACCCCACCCCCCTCTCTCTCCCCTCCTTTTGTTTTTCTTGTGTTCAGATATTTGTTGCTGGGATTATTGTCTTGGTTGAAAAAAAGAGTTGTTTTTTTTACGTCTAGTGGAGCTCTAGCTTTTGCACGAGTGTGCTCAGTTCAAAATGTTTGCTGTGGGAATGCTTCTTTTCGGAACAGGTGTATAGAAGATGATCTGCTTTTTTTTGCGGGAAAATTGTTTTCACAGCTTTGTACAGTCTTTCCAAATGTTGTTTTTTTGTTTTTTTAATTTGCAAAAGAGTCGCGTCTTTTGTTCCCAGCCATTTGGTTTTAAGATCTCTGATTATTGATTGCTGGAATGTCCCGCTGGGTACATAATTAATTCCCGACACAGTAGATTGGCAACGAAACCTTGATACAGGGGACTTCCCCTTCCACTCCCACTACCTCCACCCCCACCACTCCCCCCCCCCCCTTCCCCCCTAAAAGAAAAACAGAAACAAAACTCGATTTCAACAGAACTTAGAAATTGAGTTGGATTGATTTTTCTCTGAAAAAAATTTGTGATCTGTGCCGGTATGATATGGAATTGTAATCTGTCCTTGGACAGGTCGTAGACTGCAGCATTTGATGGAGGGATTTTTTTTTTTTTGGGGGGGGGGTGGGGGGGGGGGGGGGGGGGGGGGGGAGGGGGCTTCCCCCCTCTCCCACCACCCCCTCCAGTGAAGATCGTGGTATCAGTCTACAGTATAAATTGAAACATGGCCGGATGTCCATCTCTATATATTTCAGCAAAGTCTTCATAATTACGGAACACTGTAACATTTTTGTTTGGAAGTTTATTTCAAAGCCGTATCCTTCGACTTCTGTGTTAGCTTATTTGCTTTCAAAGCGTTGATATTTGTTGGTTTATTGTGTTTTTGAATGCTTGTATAGCATGAAAATTGTGTGTGTGTGTGTTTGTGTGCGTGCGTGCGTGCGTGCGTGCGTGCGTGCGTGCGTGTGTGTTTGTGTTTGTGTGTGTGCGTGCGTGCGTGCGTGCGTGCGTGCGTGCGTGCGCGTGTGTGTGTGTGTGTGTGGTGTGTGTGTGTGTGTGTGTGTGTGTGTGTGTGTACGCGGCGCGCGTGTGTGCGAAAATTGTGCTTTTCCCATCTAAAGTCAGAATGCTTTCAAGCATATTTCATAATAATGGAAACTGGAAAGAAAAAAGAAAAAAAATATAAAAAGAAGAAAAATCCGGAAATTAACGATGAGATCGAAACGAAAGTACACAGATCAGTTATAATTTTCCATCATCCGTCATCCCAACCCCTCTACCATAACTCCGTCAATCCGATTCCTCCCGTATGTATTGACTTGTTGAATAATATCTTGATCATCATCATCGTCCTCCTCTTCCTCCTGCTCCTGCTCCTCCTTCTTCTCCAGCTCCTCCTCCTCCTCATTGTCCGCACAAAAGTAAGGATACCAGCTGTCTGAAGGGACATACAATAGAAAAACAACAACAAAAACAACAACAACAATACAATTTTTCAGTTCCGATGGCTGGGTTGAATCCGTATTGTCGTTCTGTGTTTGCTAATGCGTTTTCTGTAGAATTTTTTTTAGTGTATCTTTTTCTCTTTTTCCTGTTGTCTTTTTCTTTCATTCTTTCTTTTTTTTCATTTAAAGAAAAAAAAAAAGATAATACAGACAGCGGCGGTTTATTTATGCTTGGCCTGGTTGCGAAACTTTCGAATTTTTGTTCCATCTCATTATGAACGGTTATGCGGCATTAACTCCTGACATCCTCTTTGCGCACCAGTTCTGTAGGATTTGCCGGAGATAGTAGTTATTTTGCATGACGAGATCAATCCGGCCAGAAAGTGTAACGGAGCTGAAAACCATTGGGGACCTGGTGGAGGATGCTGGACTGGGAGAACACGTGAATCAGAGTAAAGGAGGCGACACACACACCGTTTTGGTCTGGCTGGATCCCGCAGAGGTACCATCGAAGACGTCTTTAACATAGGTACTCTTTGCGAAAAGCATCTCCAGAACCAGAGGGAGTTCTACCAAATCTCCGCAGACTTCAGTGCGACGTTCGGCAGAGTCTGGTAGGACGTGTGTGGGTCAAAATGAAGAAATGTGAGACTGGGCAAAAGCTGATCTACATTACCCAGCATCTATGCTCCAAGGCAGCTTGTGCAGTGCTCCAACAGGGCGTCATTGGAGAGTGGTTCCGTACTTCAGTAGGGGTTCGTCAGGGCTGTTTCTCTCTCCACTCTTTTCACAAATTTCTGGAACGTATCATGACTGATGCACTTGAAGATCATGTCAGCACAGTTGCATCGGGGGAAGAATCATCTGGAACTTTCAGTTTGCAGATTATTCTGATGGTCTGGCAGGCAGTGAACAGGAATTCGCCAAGCTTGTTCAGAGAATGGACAAAACAGCAACAAGATAGGGTGTCTGAATTTATTGTAACCGCCAGTATGTTGTCAGTGTTAAATTATTGCACACTCTAAGCCTAGGGCTTGCTGTTGCTCATTTGTCCTGATGACTGTAAATGTATTCTGTTTATTTGTTCATTGAAGAAAAGTTATTTAAATCAAGATATGGCATGGAAACCAGCGGTGAGATGACCAAGTTGCCTGCCAGCTACATCAGTATCAATACTGATTTAACTCTCCGCTGGAAGAAGCTAGAAACTGGTCAACAGTTCACTTACCTGGATGGGATCCAAACCAAACGCCCTGTCAAGGGCAGCAAAGACAATATCAGCACTAACATTGGTATGGAGGAACAATACTGGCAGCATGAAACGACAAGATCAGGCTTCATTGTGCACTGATATATTCCGTTTTCCTGTGTGCTTGCGAGACATGGGCTGTCTCAGCGGATCTGTAAAGAAGAAGCTAAGCCCTGGAAGGGAGGTGCTACCGCAAGATGCTAACTGATGATATAACCAATTGACAGGTGCGTCAGAGTATCAAGCAGAACATCGGGACCATATGAAGGTCTACTGACATCGGTGAAGAAAAGACAACTGCGTTGGTCTGGCCGTGTAAGTGGATCCTACAGCTTCGCTGAAACAATCTGCTGTGGAACTGTTCAGTGAGGGAGACGGACAGAGAAGACAGAAAAACGATGGACTGACAACATTCTGCTTATGAAAACAGTTGCAGAGCTCCAAGCCCTGGCACACAGCCAACAGACTTGTGGGTAACTGGTGAAGTGCTCCCCGGTGTGTTACCGTAGTAATTCCCTACAGAGTTATGGGGGAAAGAAGACGGTAGAGGAAACCCGATCCGGAAGGGGATCATCGGCTGTTGTAGTCATTACGTGAGCTATTGTCAGTCCTGATTCTAGTATACACTGTATTCTGATTAAATGATGCATTACAATTCCTGACTTCAACCAGTTTTAGGGCTGACAGCGTTGATGTAAAATGACTTTAAAAAAAAATGTCAAAAGATCGTTGTCGATCTAAAAATGACAGCTTTACTTGTTTATTTATTTGTATTTTGGTCACCTGACCCACGCCCCCAAAATGGTAGCGAAAACAGTGTCCTCATCGAACCTAGGCTGCCTAGTCAAAACATTAGTTCATGCCACACGACAAAATAAACAACAGTGAAGTAAAACATGTCCGCATCGAAAGAACTTACATAATCACAATATTTTTTTATTATTAAAACTTAAAAACAGCAACGAGAAGGTAGTGTTTTAAAGAACTAAAAGAAATATGCTGATGTCTGAAAAAAGGCGGCATTTGTGAATTCAGTCATCCAAATTAGGAGGCGGTCCACAAGTCAGTATCAGATTTGAACGAGATGTTAGGCCACGACTTTTTCTTTTGGTTGTCTGCATCGAGATGCGTTTCAATCCACGACGAGTCCGACCGTGTGCAAATCGGACAGTCATCCTGAAACGTCCCGTGTGTCTGCGCCTTAAAGAACACGCACGATTGGATCTCTTGCTGGACGGACATAACGTGAATTATGAGTGCAGTAAAGGTCGATGCATTCAGGCTAGAAGGTGACTTTGCTCGTTTTACCGAAAACTTATGTGCATCTCAACAGGCTGAAACTCGTGATCGCTGAAGTGTTCTGTGTGTGTATATGTGTGTGTGTGTGTGTGTGTGTGCGTGCGTGCGTGCGTGCGTGCGTGCGTGCGTGTGTGTGTGTGTGCGCGCGTGCGTGCGTGCGTGCGTGCATGCATACGTGTGTGCGCGTGTGTTCTTTATGTGTGTGTGTGCGTGCGCGTGCGTGCTGTCTTTTTTTTCTATCTATATCTTCTCATCATTTCTTTCTTTGGTTTTGCTTCGCTTTTTTTTTTTTTTTTTTGTCCGTTCTGTTTCCGTCTGGTTTCTTCATTCATTCAGGACATTCACACGTGCGTGTACACGCACACACACACACACACACACACACACACACACACACACACACACACACACACACGCACACACGCACACACACACACACACACACACACACCCACGCACACACACACACACACACACACACACACACACACACACACGTGCGCGCGCGCGCACAGACACACACGCCTGCGCGCGCGTGCGCACACATACTCTCTCTCTCTCTCTCTCTCTCTCTCTCTCTCTCTCTCTCTCACACACACACACACACACACACACACACACACACACACACACACACATACACAGAGGGAGATATTTTGTCAGAATATTTCTTTCACTGCGAACACCGATTTGAACACTAGGCGCAATCTTTTGGCCACCTCAGGGGTAGATCAATGGACCTAGGGACAACCCAACTGCAGCACAAGGCATGTGACGATAGGTATGACAGAGCCACGGGAAACCAGATTAGTTAATCATCTAGGATCATAGTGAGAGGCAGCTGTACCCAGGTTGCTGATGGTGAACTACCATGAACCTGAGGGCCTGCCGTTCGTCCCTCCAGCCCCGCCTCACCCTTTTACCCCTCATCCTCTTTTTTCTTTTTCCCATTCAGTCTTCATCGTAGCTCTTCGTCGTCGGTTGATACCAGAGGAACACGTGTTGTTTGAGATTTGAGTGAGTGAGGCGAGAAATGAAGGAAGAGGAAGAGAGAGAGAGAGAGAGAGAGAGAGAGAGAGAGAGAGAAGAGAGAGAGAGAGAGGGGGGGGGGGGGGGGGGAGAGAAACGAGGATGCACGAAGTAAAAGAGAAATTGAGTGGATGATGAGGATGGTGTAGTGAGGGGGGGGGGGGGGGAGGGGGACGTTACGTAGTTTTGGAGTGGGGGGAGGGGGTGCGTTGAAGGATAAGTGCAGAAAGAACAGATGGGTGTTTGGATGTCTTCATGTTTAATATCCCGTATCGCAGTGTAGCCTGCCGGGGGAAGGTACCGTTTCAGGTCGTGTGCGTGCGAGCGAGCGAGAAGAGAGAGAGAGAGAGAGAGAGAGAGAGAGAGAGAGAGAGAGAGAGAGAGAGAGAGAGAAAGAAAGAGAGACAGAGACAGAGTTAATTAATCAGGTCGAATGAGGCCTTGCGCGTGGTGAGAGCTTGTACATGTATGTGTGTGAATGCGTTCGCATGCGTGTGTGTGTGTGTGTGTGTGTGTGTGTGTGTGTGTGTGTGTGTGATCGGTTGCACTTTAAGACAAATATGCGTCCTCGTGGCGAGAGAGAGATTCAAGATTTAAATATTTATCCAGCCCATTCACAATTTAAAAATAAAAATAAACAAAAGATGGAACGGGAGGCGAGGGGAGGTGGAGGGAGTAGGGGGTAGTTGGGAGACGGAGAGGCGGGTATGAACGGAAATGAACATCTGAGAACTTGACTGAATCAGATACAGCATGCCATTTTATAGATACAGCTTCGCGATATGGAAGTCCATAAAGCGGTAGGAACAAGACCCATAATATGAAATGTTTATTGGTCCTGAAGTCACGTTCTCCATGCCGGTATATTCCACAAAACGAACAGATTTTATGACAAAACAAATACATTTTATGACGTGTCCACACAAAGACCGCCCTTCCTCTCCAGCGGTGAAGCACACACTTCCTGTCTCTTATCTATATTTGCGGAAACTGGCGAGAATTTCTATTGTTTTTGCTTCTTTTTTTTTTTTTTTTTTTTTTAAACAACAATGACCTCACATATTGTGTTCCCATTCTATTGCTATGTTGGGTCTCTCTCTCGCTGTAAACACAGACATCGTTGTCGGAATCCGATCGGTTGTCTCTTGTCTGCAGTGTCAGTCCATCACATTTTCTGTTTGTTTGTGTTTGTTGGTTGTGTTACATTGACTGACACACCACAGCTCACATTATCCAGATCTTCTCTGGTGCCGGCAGCCTTTTCAATCATGCAGGTATTTTCTAATACTAACTGGCTGTCAGTGAGCACTGTCGGTATAGGCTGAGTCGGAAAACATGATAATTATACTTGCAGACTGACTAGCGCGCGCGCGCATGCACGCACGCACGCACGCACGCACGCACGCACGCACGCACGCACACACACACACACACACACACACACACACACACACACACACACACACACACACACACACACACACACACACACACATCTGATTAAAACAGATTTTATTTTTAAATGAAAAAAAAAACAAAACGCGCCAGGGTTTGGTTGAAAAAGTTTGCTGTCAAATGTTAGATCATTTGGAAAATGTCTCATTCGGAAATTCAAAAATCACGTCAGATTTGGGGCCGTCAGTAAATGCTTCAAAAGGATTGAAATTTGGAACGAAGTTAGGCAAACAAATGTCTTTTATGCCAGAGAATGGTGAAGCCTTCGCGATAAGACGCCAGACCAAAGGTAATCTCCGAGGCGAGGAAAGTCGATGGTAGGTCAACAGGAAGTATTTATGACTCCAAGGTCTGTGTCTCACTGTTCAAATGAGGGAGAATATGGGTTTCCAAGGGTGGAATGGAACTGGGGTTGTGTTCAAATTTCTTGCAGAACTCCGGTCAAAAACACAGTCAAAAGCAGGGTTTGGGGATTCAGAAAAGAGGTTTAAGCAAATAGTTCAGAGAAACATTCAACCTATGATTATAGAGATGGTTCCCCTATATAGAGGGATGGCTGAAACGTCCCCAGACGGAGTTGAGGCCCTTGATAGTGGATTGGATCCAGACTTTTGAGGTAGGAAGATCTTGCAGAACCGTAAACAGCACAATCACAGTCCTGTTTGGAGCGGATCAGAACCTTGTAAAGATGGAGAAGACCGTTCATATCAGCGCCCCTATCCGTTTGCACCACAACGTTGCCTTCTGACAAGTATTCAAGTTCTGGGTATGACTCTTAAAGTTCAGCTTTTATCAAAGTTAACTCCCAGAAAAGTGACTTCCCTTACAGCTGGAATGGGTGGATCCATCCAGACGAATTTCAGGGCCTGCAGAGTACTGTTGAAAGTTGTGAAAGTGGGTACTTGTGAAAGTGGATACAATGGGTTTTGGTTCATGAAAAACATTATCCTCGGCCGCTACTGTCGGATCTTATCCACGCAAAGCTGGAGTCGACTTTGTACACAAACGTAGGTGGCCCCAACTGCGTAGAGTGCAAAGTCATCAACAAGCAGAGAGGACCCGGTTTACAGAGTTGACAACGTTGTTGGGTGTGATGCTGAAGAAAGCAAGAGAAAGGATGCTCCCTTGGGATTGCCCCCAACCCCTGCTCGTGGTTGTCAGATAGCAAGGTGCCAACACGGACTTATTGGCAATCAGCCATAAAGTTTTAACTAAAGAAAGGGAGATGTTGTCGAAAACCTGCATTATGGAGATCCACGAGAATACCAAATTTCTGCGTAATGTTGTAAGCCTTCTCCGAGGAAAAAAAAATTAGCAGCCTTTTTTAAATGAAAGTTTTGTGGATGGTTATTTCAAGACGGACTAAAGGGCAAACAGTGGAATGATACTTGCAGAAACCACACTATTCATTGGCCGAAAGGCCATCGGTTTTGAGCCTTCACACAAGACAAGAGGTGACTGTTTTTCCCCATTGATTTGCAGCGCTGTTCGGCGATAATTGAAAGGGTTTGTCAAGCCTATCCGGGTTTGGGAATAGGAACAATGAGGAAAAAACAGGAGGGATTTCCGCCAGGAAAGTTGCCCGTGGTACACATATGATTGTATTATTTGGGAAGACTTTGGAGACTGCTTTCAAGGAGATGGTTCAGAAGTTGGTAATGGATGTCATCAATGTCAGGAGCAGAACCTCTAAAAGTTTTGCTGACCTGATTTCAGTTCATCAAATGAAAATGGAAGATTTTAGACCTAAGAATTGTCTGATGAAAAGTGATTGGAAGATTTTTCTCTCAGTTGCTTGGTTTAAAAAAAAAAGCAGATTTATTCGTGGAGGATGAATTTCATTCAATAGAAGGGACCAACATTGTAGCAACAGCTTGTCTGTCCATTATCAGACAGTCTGCAAGTTTCAGGCGATGATTGGAAGGGTTGTTAATTTTCCCTTCGATTTTCGTGAAACGTTTTCCAGGCTTTTGATATATTTTTTCATCAGCCCGGAGTAGAAGTCTCTCCGAGACTGGGGTTTACTTATGTTAAAAGTATGTCCATTTGGCTAGCTGTTTCAAGTTGAATAGCGAAAATAATGTCTATTTAATGACAGACCAATGTGCGCAGCAATTTCGACATGATGCAGCTGACTGAAAATCTTGAATAGAAACGCTGCTGAAACTGACAACATTTACACATTGACTGTTTAAAGATCATATAAGCAAATAAACCCCAAAATAAGTAAGTAAAGAGATAATGAATAGATAAACAAAAAAATATCAGAAACGGCCGTGCGCAAGCCGGATCTTTCCTTTCAACCACAATAAAGACGTCATAGAAAAGCGTTTCTGGACTGCAACGTAGAACGAGTACAGACATTTAAAATTTTCAGTTGTATTGTAACGCCACAGATTGAAGCAGGTATAAAAAGCACGCGGTAAAATTCCCAAAAGAATGAACAAATAAAATAATAAACTAAAGAAAGTTATAGTAGACCAAGGAACAAACAAGGAAGCAAGCAAAGAAATGAAATAATGTGTAAGCCAATCTTGTGCATCAGGAACACACGTGGACAGGGAAATGTTTGTGTGCAAAACGAGAAGCCGCAAGGGCGGGGGAGAGGAAGGAAGAGACGTGAGGAAAGGTGAAGGACTCTCTCTCTCTCTCTCCTCTCTCTCTCTCTCTCTCCCCTCTCTCTCTCCCCTCCTCTCTCTCTCACACAACACACACACACACAAAACACACACACACTCTCTCTCTCTCCTTCTCTCTCTCTCTCTCTCTCTCTCTCTCTGACTGACTGAAACCAATTGTCAGATTAACTCATGGTTGTACTCACACACACACACACACACACACACACACACACACACACACACACACACACACACACACACAACACACGATCCCGCTATCTGTCTGCTTGCCTCCCTTCCTGTGAGTTTGGGATATATATAATATATATAATATATATATATTATATAAATATATATATATAGTTAAAACAAGTTAAAAAAAATATACTGATCTATATATATATATATATATATATATAATATATATATATTATCTAATATATAAATGGCAAATTCTGTCTGCGTGCGTGCTGGTGCGTGTGTGTGTTTTGTTTTTCCTAAAAGCCCAAAAAAACCGGCTCAACCGTTTTGTAAGGGAATTTGGCGGGTTTCTTCTGTTGTGAAACGAGGTTTGGTTTTAGCTAATCTTTTTAAAAAAAAAAAAACCGGGTTAAAAACCCGAAAAAAAAACTGTTTTAACGGTTTCAAAAACTTTTTTTCCTCTGCTTTTCACCCAAATGGCCTTTGGGGAAACTTTGGCCCAGGTCCCAGGCCCTACTTTCAAAATTAGCCCCCGGGTTATTTGGCGTTAAAAAACTTTTTTTTATAAAAATTTAAAAAACCGTTAAAAACACCCAAACCCTATAAAAGAAACTTTTGGGAACCCGTTCTTTTAAAATTTCCCGGGTACGCCCTGTTGTGCCCAAAAGGGAAGGTTTTTGGACAACCTCTAAAAAAAACAAAACCTTTAAAACCCCGTTACAAAACTGTTATAAACGGTTTCAAGACATTTTTTTTTCCCTCTGCTTTCATAAAATTGGGGCCGTTGTGACATTCCCACGGTACACCCGAACCTGGGGGAACTCCGATTAACATAGGGCCCTTTGGACGTTTTTTCGACGGGTTTTTTTTGACCAAAAAAACCCGTTAAAAAAACACGTCCCCCCCCTAAAAACGATCAAAATAAAAAATTTTTTCTGATGTTGGGGCAAAAGGGGGGTCGTCGGTTCCCCACCAAACCCTTTGGCCCATGATCGGGGAAAATACTGGGGATAACACGGGGTCATTCGATATTTTTTTTAGGGACCGTTATCTATTACCTTAAAAAGCTTTTATTTCCAAAATTTTTGCCCTTTTTCTTAAAGAAATTTTGGTATACGGTGAATTTTAAATGCTGAATAATGATATCCCAACTTAAAAAAACCGAAACTTAAAATTAAACCGTTAAACACCGTTTTTAATAAAAATTCAGACCATTTTTGATTAAATTCGGTATACGATGCAGTTTTAAAAATTCCGCTGAAAAATGATTTAAAAACTTTCCCCAAACCCGAAACCTTAAAAATTTTACGGGGAAAAACCCGTTATTTTTTAAAATTTTAGACCTTTTCCCTGATAAAATTTCGGGTTTACGATGCATTTTTTACACGTGAAAAATTGTTTTAAAATTTCCCACGAAAAAAGTAATTTAAAAATTGAGCGTTAAAAAACCCGTTAAGATCCGTTATTTTCAAATTTTTTGACCTTTCTTGATAAAATTGGGGTATACAGGTGAATTTTTAAAGGGCTGAAAAAGATTAAAATTTTAAAACGAACCAAAATTTAAAAATTTGGGGGGGAAACTGTTAAAAACCGTTATTATAAAAATTTTTAAACCCTTTCCGGATGAAAATCGGTTACAGATGCAGTTTTACCGCTGAACAATGCCCATAAAATTTACAGGGAAAAAGGAAACTTAAAATTGAGCTTTTAAAAAAACGTTAAAAATCCTTTATTTTCAAAATTTTTGCCCTTTTCTTGATGAAATTTGGTTTTAGGGATATTTTTTAAAAATTTGCTAAAAAATGATATACAACTTACCCCGAACCGAAACTTAAAATTGACCGTTAAAAACCGTTAAATTTTATAAATTTAAACCTTTATTGTTTTAAATTCGTATACAGACCCAGTTTTACACGTTTGAACAATGATATAAAATTTACACGAAGGGAAAAATTAAAAAAATTGCCCTTTTAAAAACCGTTAAAAAATAAATTTAGACCGTTCCTGATAAAATTCGGATACAGATGCAGTTTTAAAACGCGAAAAAATTAAAAACCCAATTTACACGAACAGAAACTTAAAAAAGAGCTTTAAAAAAACCTTTAAAGTTCCGTTTTTTTCAAATTTTCCCCCTTACTTGATAAATTTTTGGTATCCCAAGGGAAGTTTTAAATGCTGAAAAAAAGGATAAAAAAATTTACAACGAACCGAAATTTTTAAAATTGGATTTGTTAAAGACCGTTTTTAAAAGGGACCGTTTTTTAATATAAATTTAGACCTTTCCCTGAAAAATTTCCCGGTTTAAAAACGGGACGCTTTTTTTAAAACGCTGAACAAGGTTATCCCAATTTACACGAACAAAAAATTAAATTGAGCGTTAAAAACCGTTAAGACCGTTTTTTTCAAAATTTTACCTTTCTTGATGAATTTGGTTACGGGGGTTTATTTTTAAAATGCTGAACAAGGGATATAAAAAACTTAAAAAAACCAAAAATGGAAGTGACCGCCTTCAAACAACTTGCCCTGGGGGAACCTCCATTTTCTCGGGCCCAAAACCGACTCCCGCGGGGATTTTCTGTAAACCCTGGGGGTTTTGCAACCCCAGTAATCCGGGCAACCTGTGGAACCTTCGAGCCCATCTTGTGAAAAATTTTCCCTTTTTTCCAAGCCCCCCCAAAGAAGTCTGTTATGAAGCCCCGTACAAGGTGCCATCAAAACCCAAAGTCTTACTGTGTTTTCAGCAAAAAACTTTTCCCTTTCTTGGGGGCAAGCCCAGAGGAGTTTTTTGGGATGCCAACAGCCACAAAAACGACAAACTGTGCCTCGAGAATACAAACACGAGCCCTTTTTTCGACACTACTGTTTCCCCAGGCAGCAGCTGAGATCAGCAAAAAGAGCTAAACAGCGGGACCAGGGAGCGTGTCGCCCGTTTTATGACCAGGGGTTGAGAAAGAGGCGGGATCCCCCCGCAAGCAGCAACAAAATGTTCCTTGAGCTCCATGGGGGACGGAAAGCCCCTTCATCCTGAATCTTATCCTGAACAGGACCCGCTCCTGGGCAAAATAGTGTACCACTGCTTCCAGGGGGGCCTTGCCCTATCTTTTCCCGGGGTGGGCGGACAGTACTTTAAGCCTTTCAAGGTCCCTCTGGTTTGCCGACAAGCAAAAAAAAAGAAACCTCCCCGTAAAGCGTGGGTAAACCCTTTGGGCCCCCCCCCCCCCCCAAAAGTCATCAAAAAAGGCTTTCAACCGTCCCAAAATTTATGAAGTCCCATGACCCCAAAACTGTCTACGAGGCCATGGACTCTACGCTGCAGGACACAAACCCAAGTGCACGGCCAAAGGGAGGGATCCCAACGCTGTTCTGTTGGGACTTTTGGCAGATTTCCCCCTTCGTCCCCCAAAGGCACCAGAGCCAACATTGCCCAAACCCCGCTGAAGAAAGTGGGGGGGGGCAAGAATTTTTAAACGTCTAACCCCCCAAAAAAGGGGAGCCCCCTGTCGGAAAAAACCCCAGCAGCCAGCTTCCCCCAAACTTTCCCGCTTGACTTTGGGAAAAGGTGCCTTTTAGTCAAGTTTCCAAAACTATAAATTTGGGCCCCCCCAGCCTATGCCCGTTTAAGATAGGCAGGAGGATCGTTAAAAAGAGTCTACCCCCCGGTTTTTCAGCTCCCCTGTGCAGACTCAGACTGGCACGGAAAGGGCCAAGTAGAAAGGAGGGGCGGGGCCCAAATTTTTTCAGCATGGGAAAAAAAAAAAACAAACCCAAACTGAATTTTATTGTAAGTCCCTTTTTAAATGTGAGAGAGAGGGGGGGCCAGAAAATCTTTTTACAGAAAATACCCAGCGAAGCCGGGTAAAAACCGGCTAGTTTTCTTTATATATATATAAAAATATATATTTTAAATTTATTTAAAACATATATATATAATATCCGATGGTTTAAAAAATAAGTGAAAAAAATCGGTCAAACCTTGTTTTTCGCCGGGTTCACCCCCCACGCCATGTCCCAAAACAAAGTCCCAAACCTTGGCATGAACATTTTTTCATAAGTTGAAGTGGTAGTGAAAATTTTCAAGGGGTATCAAAGAAGAGTAATTGCAATAATTTACCACAGTTACCACCAAATGTTAGTCATGAGACAAACGACCTGCTCAACGGCCAGTTCGCAATGGGGAGAAAGATTTACACTCCTCGATGAACCAGAAAATACCACCAGTATAATGGCCATCCCGTTCTGCCAATCTTTTTGTGATTAATTCAGTCAGCGGAGCAAACGTGTGCACGACATGAATGCCCTATACGCTTAGAATGAGCACATTTTTGTGTTCTATGAAAGCATTGCTCTGTGGAAAAAAAACCGGGTTTGGGACGCTGTTAATGTGTATGCCTTAATTGTACACTTAATTTAGAACCTGGATTACGAGCAGCTGAAGGGCTCAGCCAGTTGTTCATTGCCTTTCACAGCTTTTCCACTGTTTTCCGTATTTTTCCTTCCGCCCCCCCCCCCCCACCCCCACCCCCCCCCCCCCCAGCTTCATTGTTACTCTTCCAATTTTCCCCAACCTTTTCAACCATTCCCTTTCTTGTCCAACTTTCCCATTTTTATATTTCATAAACTCCCATACCTTCATAACGTTTCTCTACCAAACATCTTCCATCTTTCGAGCTTCCCCATAGTCTTTTCCAGCTTTTCCTAACTTTCTTTGAATAAAAAAGTCCTCTTACTTTTACAACCTCTCCCCATTTTTCAGTTTCCTGAACCCTTTTCAACTTTTTCCTTTCTTTTAAAAAACTTCCCTGTCTTTTCCATTTTTCCGTACCTTTCCCAGTTTTCCCCAACCACTTCCATTTTCCCACATCTTTTCCAACTCTAATCTAACCTTTTCAGTATCCGCCAACCTTGTTCAACTTTTTCCAACTTCCCTTTCCAGCAGTCCCTAAGTTTTCCTACTTTTCTCCACCATTACTCTTTCCAACTTTTCCCAAAATGTTCCATCTTTTCGCTAACCGTTTCAACACATAGTATATTTTCCAACTTTTCTATACTTTTCCAATTTTTTTTTTTTACTACCTTTTCCATGTGTTCCTTATCTTTTCCAGCATCTCCTTACGTTTTCCAGCTCCCAATTGCTTTTTTTTTTCGATTTTGCCCTGCCGTTGCCCTTACTTTTCTTAAAACTCATTATTTATTTCTTTGCTTTTTTTCTCTCCACTTCCGTGTCTCTTTCAACTTATACCTTTTCCCAGTTTTTCACTGCCTTTTCTAGCTTGTCTCAGCGTTGTCCAGCACTTGAAAACCTTTTCAAGCTCCTATGTTATTTCACATTTTCGTCCCTCTTCTAACCGTTCTCTTCATTCTTTTTATTTATTTTTCTTTACCTTTTCCCACTCATCCTTAGCATTTCTTTGTTCGGGTCGCCTTTGCTGCATGTGACGTGACTGTTGCCCCTCAGACATGTTCTAAACACATTCCCACCGACAGCTCTGTGTGCACTGCCAAGCTCACAGCGTCAGTCCTGCCACTTCAAATTGTTTCTAAATTGAAACATAAAGACTTCCTCATTCTCTGTGACTCCCTTTCTGCTAGGTTGGCCATTTTGGGCCGTAACCTCAAGCACCCTCAACTGTCGAGTTTGTTTGAACTATGCTCTATCTGAAATTTGATGGTTACAACACATTTTTTTGTTTGGTACCCAGTCATGCTAGCATTCGAAGCAGTGGATAGGTTGATCAACTTCTCAAGAATGCCACAAATAAAGAGGTGAACAGATTCTGTATCCTTCACCCTGATTGAAACCCAAGGCTCATACTTATGGCAAAGGCCTCTGGTTAGGTGAATGAAACCAGCAAACGGATAACAAATTCTTCCAAATCAGTCGAAATCTTAAAGCCTTTTTACCATGTGCAACTGGCGGACGTAACACACAAAGTCTTGTGCAGTATGTACACAGCCACACGTACCTTTCTAAAAGATGAGGAAGCTCCGTGGTGCATTCAGTGTGATGTACCACTCACTATAAAGCATGTACTTGAGTGTTTGGACTCGCATGACATCAGACATAAACACATTACAGCAGACTCCATGAAAACCGTGTTCAAAGATGACGTGATTTGTGAATACCCGTAAGAAATAAACATCGTTTTCATCACATCAAAGCGTTTATGGCAGGATGATTTTTTTAACGATTTTCGAAAATTTGTTTTAATGAGTTGTAAGTGTATGTGGTGATTGTTGTTGTTGTTTTTAGGCTGTTTTGAGAGCTGACTTCAACAAGGTGACAACTCTGATATGGCTCTTTGCGGTCGGCTGAGCTGAGCCATAAGCAACATAAACTGAATTGAATCTCTCTTTCACCGTTTCACCACATTTCCCATTTTTTCCAGACTTTTTTCTTCTTCTATATTTTGTCCACACTTTTCCAGCGTCTTCCTCATTCTTTCAAGTTTTTATACTGTTAAAAAAACAAAACAACAACAACAACAACAAAAACCGGATACTTTTGTTGAAGAAAATTTATTTCAAATTTCGTTGATTTAGCAAAAATTGGATTGAAATCAATTCACAACAGAATTTTGTGTGTTTCAAAGGTCATCAATTCCAGTTTCATTTCCAGTCCGCACAGTTCCCATCACCAATACACACCGTTGCAGGCAGCGAGGACTCAGTAAGGGGTATATCCACCACCTGCGGCAACGAGGGCCAAGGAAGAACGTTGATGTTGTTGGCGAGGGTTTGCATTGTTAGTCGCGCAGTATGAGGCCAGGCGTTGTCCTGTTGGAACAGCTTACGAGGCCCGGCCATAAGAGGCAAGACATGAGGCTTGAGAATTTCAGCCACATACGCTGGGCGTTCAGTGTGCCTCGGACTCGCACTAGGGGACTCCTTCCGGCATAGTGGATGGCCCCCCACACCATGACGCCCACCCCCCCCCCCCCACCCCCCACCAGGTGCAGGTGCCTCATCCACGCAGTTCTGGTCAGAGCGCTCGCCATGTCTGCGGTACACCCTTCTCCTCCTGTCATGGCGCTGGAGCAGGAAGAAAGACTCGTCTGAAAACCAGACCCTGTTCCAGAGGGTCCAGGGACGATTCTGAGTTGCCCACAGCAGCCTGTTCCCACGAAGACGCTGTGTGGGGACAGGCCCTCTGACAGGTCTGCAAGCCCATAGCCCTGCAGCATGCAGGCGATTCCGAACAGTCTGGTCAGAGATTCTTTGACTTCCGGGTAATTGCTGGACGGTTAGTGAGGCTGACTGAAAGCGATTTCGCAGGTGGCTGACCCGGATGTAGCGGTCTTGAGCTGGAGTTGTTGCCAAAGGTCTTCCAAGTGTGGTCGGTCTGCCGTGGAGCTGCTAATGTGATGACAATTCAGAAGCCTGCTGAGGGTGCTTTGGCTCACATTGAAGTGTCAGGCGACTTCAGGCTGACTTTGCCCAGCTTGCAAATGCCCCAATGTGTTCTCATGTTCTTGCTGACTGAGTTGCAGCATCTTGCACTTTGTATTGACGGACTTATTTTCCTCAGAATGACTCACTGTGTGTATAGTTTGTTTGCCTTCCTTTGAGCATCCATTCACCAAAACGTGCATGAAATTGCTTCTCCTCAGGCGCAAAGCACGACCAAAAAATTAAAAAAATTGGGCAAGTGGCCATTTTGTGCACGTGCAATCCGACTGGCGCTAAATGAGTGAGCACGCGTGAAGCACAGACGTAAACAAACATTTTCCACTGGTTGGTTACATCCTACCAGTGCTTTGGCATCCACAATGAAGATCTTAAAAAGTATGCATTTCTTTTTCTGGACAGTATTGTACCTTTTTCCAGCTTCCATATCGTTTTTCAACTTACGCAGAACTAAATTGCCGAACATTCTTCCTCCTTCCAACTTTTTTCTGCCTTTATCAGTTTTCCTCTACCCCCCAACCCCACCCCCACCCCACCTTTCTCAGCTTCTCTCAACTATTTTTAACTTTTCCTCACCTTTTTCAGCTTTTTGAGCACCATGTTTTTCAGCTGTTCAAACCTTCTCTAATTTACCCCTATAATTCCCAATTTTTTGTATCTTTTCCACCTTCGCTGAATTTTCCATCTTCTTCTTACTTCTGCAAGTGCTCTCTACCTTTTCCAAATTTTCAGTATTGTTTCCAGCTGTTCTTTTTTTTCTTCCCAATCTTCCATATCTTTTCGTGTATTGGTGTTGCTGTCATTGGTGTGTGTGGGTGTGTGTGTGTGTGTGTGTGTGTGTGTGTGCGTGCGTGCGTGCGTGCGTGCGTGCGTGCGTGCGTGCGTGCGTGCGCGCGGGCGTGCTAGCATGCGTATGTGCCGTGGGTGTGTGTGTGTGTGTGTGTGTGTGTGTGTGTGTGTGTGTGTGTGCGTGCGCGCATGTGCGTGTGCGTGCGTGCGTATGTGTCCCCGCGCGCGCGCATGTGTCTCCGCGCGCGCGCGTGTGTGTGTGTGTGTGCGCACGCGCGCGTTTAAATACAGAGCAGTTTTTGATGCAGTGCTATCTGCACCAAAAAAGATACGGGACGCAGACTACCAGTTTCCAAATGCAAACCCCGCAGTCAGCACTTCACTGTGGACTGCCTGTTGACATGAGGGCAATAGCAAGTGCAAGAGGTCATGCTGATCGAATATACAAACCACAGACACGATCAATACCCAACGCGTTTTCTATTGCAAGTCAGTCTCTGGATGTCATACTTTTAATGAAGGAGACTCGGAATATGAATCACCGTGGGGGGTCAAAGGGTTCCGGTTTCTAGTCGTCCCCCCCCCCCCCCCCCCCCCCCCGTACTTTGACACTCACCACTATCCTGTAAACAGGATTTCCGTCCGTCGTGTATTGTTGCCGTCAAATATCAATCGTCAAAATGATGTTGAAGCAGAAAATACTTTGAGAAGTTTACACGAATGCCAGATAAACACATAATTTGTTTGCATATAACCATTGCAAATAATTCGTTCTTACTATAAAGCAAAGTTGCCTAGTACCCCACCCCTACCCCCAAACACATATACATATATGAGCTATAACAACAAAACAAAAACAAAAAAAACTTCTTGCTGGTGCTGTCTGAATGGTTATCTGATACTGTGTGATCTATAATTGACATGTGAATTTACTGGTGATGGCCGAAGGGCTGATATTGTGTGAGCTGTAAACAACATGATGACTCGCTAGAGCTGGTCCAACGGCTATCTAATGCTGTGTGAGGTATGAGCAACATAATGGCTAGCTAATGATGCTCTAATGACCACCTGATCCTGCGTGAGATTTAAACAACATGACTTGCTAGTGATGGCCTATCGCTATCTGATACTGTGTGAGCAGTAAAGAACATGATGACTTGCTAGTGATGGCCTGTCGCTATCTGATACTGTGTGAGCAGTAAAAAACATGATGACTTGCTAGTGATGGCCTAATGGCTGTCTGGTACTGTGTGAGATATAACCCAACATCGGTGACTCGCTAGCGATGGCCTAACGGCTGTCTGTTATAAACAACATGATGACTTGGTAGAGCTGGTCCAACGGCTGTCTAATGCTGTGTGAAGTATGAACAACATAATGGATAGCCTGGGGGGGGGGGGGGGGGGGGGGGGGGGGGGGGGGGGGGGGGGGAGGGGGGGGGGATAGCTCAGTTAGTAGAGCGCCGGACTTGTAATCTTGGTGATCCTGGTGGTTGCGGGTTCGAATCTCCTCCGGGCCGTTTCGTGGCAGGGGATTTTTCCCTCGGAGTTAACATTGGTTCTGACTCCATTTCCCATACAGTCCTTCGAATGAGACTATAAACCGAGGTTCCGTCTGTGAACGCACGCATAACATCTTGCACACACTAAAATCCCATCACCAACCTTTCGGAAGAGAAGGCCAGTTTGGCCGTTGGTATGGATGACACGTTACACATAGCAAGCACCCTGCGTGAGAAATTGAAAGAATGAAGGAAATAAGGAAATTGAGTGAACGATATTGAATGATATTGACTGGATGACACAGGAAACGACTGAATGATGCGCCGACAGGCAGTCTTCAGTCGGCACTACCCAGGTAGGCAGCCCGCTGTGAAAACGAGAGTGTTTATTATATTATATGTAAAGCGCTTAGAACCCTAATCTTTAGAGAATAGGCGCTATAAAAATTAACATTATTATTATTAATGACCACCTGATCCTGCGTGAGGTTAAAACAGCATGATGACTTGCTAGTGATGGCCGAAGGGCTAACTGACACTGTGTGAGCTTTTAAGAACTTGATGACTTGATAGTGATGGCCCAATGGCTGTCTGTCACTGTGTGAGCTATAAACAACATGATGCCTTGCTGGTGATGGCAAAGGGCTCTCTGATACTGTGCGAGGTATTAACAACATGATGCCTTGCTAGTGCTGGCCGAAGGGCTATCTGACACTAGCTGTCTGACAACTAGCAATTGTCCTTTATGTGTGCATGCACTCATGTATATGCGCGCGCACGTGTGTTCTTTTCATTGAAACTATGGTCTTTTTGTGTGTGTGTGTGTGTGTTTTTAATTCAGGCCAGTTTGTCGGGGACTCAAAAGTATTCATTTCTGCGGTGTAAGCATCGTTGTTTCAAAATGCGAAAGACGCAGTTCTGAAATGGCTGGACTGAAAAAGAGAGAGAAAACAACAGCAACAACATCAACAAAAACAATAGACGCAACAACAACCTATCAGTGATATGATATTGACAACAGCAACAACTACAACAATAATCAACTTCGTCGTCATCATCATCATCATCATCATCATCATCATCATCATCATCATCATCATCATCATCATCATCATCAATAGTATTTGTGTAGCGCGGTCGTCATCATCATCGTCGTCGTCGTCATCATCATCATCATCATCATCATCATCATCATCATCATCATCGTCATCATCAATAGTATTTGTGTAGCGCAGTTCTAACTGAAATACAAGCATTGCGGTTTTATACATCATTCATACCCTCCTTCATTCACTTTGCCCAACTAAACTACCACAGAACTTACCGTGTTCACGAATGTGGGAACGTTATCGTCAAGAATGCTCGGTGAAAAAGTGAATTGCGACAAAGCTAATGGAACGGCTCACCACACGTCTTCCTGTGGTGAGGATTCTTGTCCAGCTTGTTGATGAATCATGATAATGATAAGACACAGCACTGTTGATTGTCACAAGGTCCTGTCTTTCGTCCGTGTAATATCACTAACCGAAGGAAGATTCATTCATTTCCAGACACCGTCATTTCTGTAGCTTTCCTTCGCGGTTGTTTTTTCCAGGAAGGCAAGCTGCGGGAGTCGTTGTACATCGGGCAGAAGGACGTGTCCCTGGAGGAGAAGACCATGTCCATCTGCTGGGGCACCGACATGGTCAACGTCGAGTGGATCAACTTCGTCAGCGGTGACAAGGAGACGACGCGGGTACGTACTGTGCGTGGGCTGTCTGTCTGCCCCCCCCCCCCCCCCCCCCCCCCCTTGCCCCACCTTGAACAAAACACAAACAAGGTGGTAGCAACAGTAAGAAAAAATCCGACGTTGGTAGTGGTGGAGTGAGCTGGATTTTTTTTTTTCCTTTTCCTTTTTTGTTATTTAGAGAAGACCACAGGACGTTTCCCCACTTTGCTCATTCTGCTCGTTCTGCGTCAGTCCATTTCCAGCTCAGCTGTTCTTTTAGTGTAATTTCACCTGAATTGTTCTTCACAAGTTCAGCACTTTGGAGCACGTTTTCTGTTTAGCTATTTTCCAATAGTTTGGGGTACGTTTTCCGTTCAGCTATTTTCCAGTACTTTCGAGTATGTTTTCCGTTTAGCTGCTTTTTAGTACTTTGGAGTACGTTTTCCGTTTAGCTACTTACCAGTCCTTTGCAGTACGTTTTCAGTTTAGTTATTTTCCAATATTTTAGAGTACGTTTTCCGTTTAGCTGTTTTCTAGTACTTTGCAGTACGTTTTCCGTTTCGCTGGTTTCCAGTATTTTGGAGTATGTTCTCCGTTTAGCTGTTTTCCCAGTTATTTGGGGTGTGTTTTCGTTTAGCTGTTTTCCAGTACTTTGGAGTGAGTTTTCCGTTCAGCTGTTTTCCAGTGCTTTGGAGTGTGTTTTCTGTTCAGTTGTTTTCCAGAACTTTGGAGAGTTTTTTCCGTTTAGATGTTTTCCAGAACTTTGGAGAGTGTTTTCCTTTTAGCTGTTTTCCAGTGCTTTGGAGTAGGTTTTCTGTTTAGCTATTTTCCAGCATT
>CM031605.1:74601855-74644355 GCA_018398815.1 Conus ventricosus | reverse complement strand
GCTGCACACATTGACTGTTGTGTGCAGTTGAACCGCACAACTAATAGACTTCAAATTTATGACGTTGTTGCAAATGGATGTCATAAAGCAGACAGGTAGAAGTTGGGGCAGTTTAAGTTGTGATGTTGAATTATTGAAGTGAACGTATACATGTACAAGATAAGAAGCTAAATAAGTTTGGAGATAAAAAAAAAGAGCAGTAAGATTATGATGATTATGGTAAATTTATTTCTTTCTTTCTGCGTACGCAGGACTGATTACTCCTGCGGACACTGCCTGTATAGACAGGCAGTGGAGTTTTGTGTGTATGGTCGTTTTTTTATCCCGCCATTAAGGCATCCATACTCCATCTTCAGGGAAGGTGCATGCTGTATGTAACGTGTCATCCATACCAACGGCCAAACTGGCCTTCTCTTCCGAAAGTTGGTGATGGGATTTTACGTGTGTGCAAGTTGTTATGCATGCGGCAAATGAAACAAACTGCGGCGTTACTGAAACACGACAAAAAAGCAGAAGAGCACACAAAACAAAGTGTGAAGTAACGACGATTTATTGCACGACACAAAACAGGACAAGAAATTTTCGGCAAAATGCCTTCCTCAGCAACAACAACAAAAAAAAGTACAGACATAAACATGCACAATACTCCCCTTGTGAAGTCAAAGGGGAGTATTGTGCATGTTTATGTCTGTACTTTTTTTTTTTTTTTTTTGTCGCTGAGGAAGGCATTTTGCCGAAAATTTCTTGTCCTGTTTTGTGTCGTGCAATAAATCGTCGTTACTTCACACTTTGTTTTGTGTGCTCTTCTGCTTTTTTGTCGTGTTATGCATGCGTTCACACACTGAACCTCGGTTTATAGTCTCATTCGAAGGACTGTATGATGAATGGAATCAGAACAAGTGTTAACTCCGAGGGAAAAATCCCCCTGTACCGAAATTCGAACCCGCAACCCCAGGATCACGAGTCCGGCGTTCTACCAACTGAGCTATTCCGGCCCCCACCATGGTAAATGGTCATGGTATGCTTGTAGTACGCGCACTCACTACCAAGTTAATGATCTTCTTAAAATGAACAGCTGTCGAATTGGATTTGTTATGATAAACGAGTGTGCTTAACTGAAGATGTGTGCAAGCGATAATTTTATAAACGTCTAAAAAACAAACAAACAAAACAAAAAAACGCACACACCTGCGACAATTGTGGCAAGAAATTGTGATAGATATGCGATTCCAAGTGCGAGGAGGACCCAAGGCACTTCACCTTCAGCGGCCATCACATTTCTGGTCGAAACGTTTTGGCCAAAAACCACATGAACTCTCTCTCTCCTCTCTCTCTCTCTCTCTCTCTCTCTCTCTCTCTCTCTCTCTCTCTCTCTCTCTCTCTCTCTCTCTCTCTCTGTCTGTCTGTCTGTCTGTCTCTCTCTCTCACTGTGTCTGTCTGTCTGTCTCTCTCTCTCTCTCTCTCTCTCTCTCTCTCTCTCTCTCCTCTCTCTCTCTCTCTCTCTCTCTCTCTCTCTCTCTCTGTGTGTGTGTGTAGCTTGGATCCTGTCAGGGGTAGCTCGCGCCCGACCCTGAAATAGCGCACGTGTGCAGCCAAATCTATTCTCCGTTCCGCGTGCTTCGCTGTTCTTCTGGTGCTGGACGTTTTAGGGTACCTCGTACTAGAAGTAAGACTATACAGACAAAGATCTTTATTTCTTTCAAGCCCCAACAGACTCCCAGATAACCCCCGGCACTCTGCTTACCTGGCCTCTCAGTAGTCTGTCTGGCCTTCTGTCGGCAGTAGGTTTAGGTGTGGTGTGTCCCTTCAAACGGCATGCACTTCTGCACATGTGTGGTAAGTTTGATAAATGTGCGTGCATCTGTGTACGCATTGTTGCAAGGAAATGTGTACGAGGGTCTGTTGTTGTTTTTTTTATTTGCGTAGGTTGTGTAAGATCTTTCTCATGTATGAGAGTGTTGTTGACGTAATGTGTGAGGTAAAACTGCATTGTAGAGATGCATGATGATGATGATGGGGGGAAAGCGCCAAGAGCAGTTTTCTGGAAAGTGTGATAAATAAGTATCCTTTATGACTACAGTTTCATCATCTTCATGAGTATGATCATTATTATTATTACTATTATTATCATCATCGTCATTGTCATCATCATCAACATCATCAACATCATCATCATCATCATCATCATCATCATCATCATCATTATACTGTGTGTGCCGTTGTCGCAATGCCTCGGCTGTTTGCCATTGTCCGTAACCGTATCACAGGCATCTCTGGATCAACCATTCTCTCCACGCCCTCTGCCCCCACCTCCACCCCAACCCCCTCCCGACTTACCGACCACCCACCCCCCTCCCCACCCTCGCCCTACCGTTGCTCAGCCTTCACTCACTCCATCATTTGTCAACGTTATTTCGATTTTTTTCCCCCCTCAGTAATACAGATGTTCACTGTCTCACCCATGCATATGACTTGGGGGAACTCAAGATTCTCTTCTCTCTCTTCTCTCTCTCTCTTCTCTCTCTCTCTCTCTCTCTCTCTCTCTCTCTCTCTCTCTCTCTCTCCCCTTCTCTCTCACAGAATTTTACAGACACTGGAGACTAAAGTTTGTGATACTGTTTTCATCCCTGTCAGGTGTGGGTGGACGAGCTGCTGGCCTACTCTGTGAACCTGTTGAGCGCCAACAACAGCACGCTGACCTTTCTGGACAAGTGGTACACCCGAATCATCTCTGTCCTGGGGCCTGATGGGAAGATTCCCGTGAAAAAAGTCAGTGCGTCTCCATGTTTCTTTCTGCTTGCCTTTTTCTCTTCTGTCTTTTCTTTTTCTTTTCTTCTGTGTTTATTTTTCTTTCTTTCTTTCTTTTTTTCAATCGGTTGTGAATAGTTTTTATTGTGAATGAACTGTCAGAGGTGGAACGAACGATTTTTTTATTTGTTTTTTTTTTTTTGGTAATGCTGGAAAAAGTGGAACGAGTACCAGCTGGAGGGTGTGTGTGTGTGTTTTTTTGTTGTTGTTGTTTTTTTTTTTATATATCCGACCTTCAATGAAGAGGAGTATAGTTTGCATGGACAGTTTTACATGTGACTTATACATTCCCTAGACCTGTGCCAGGGACAGACGGAGGTGGAAGGTTGTTGTTGAGGCCCTATGTTTCTCAAGGAGCGAGTCAAGTCAAGTATACATTCCATAAAATAGAGCGAGACAACAGAGTACTCACACCTCATTCAATGTACTTAGGGGAAAGAAAAAAAAATCTTGAGCTTTGAGAATCCCACTTTCAAATTGCAATCAAACTATCGTTGAACAATCCTGAAAAAAATTCCGTAGGGTTTACTTTATCTCTGCCACACGCTGCTCAAGAAACACAGACAGTCGGCAGTATTGGGATGGTAGGTGAGGAAGTTTTAGCGATACTTTCAAAAACACGTCCATTCAGTAAGGGCAAGCTTGGATGTGTGGGTCCATTTTATTTTGAGCCCACAACACACTCAACCACTAAGGGTAAGAAAGTCGACCGGGGACAAAAACTGCTACAGATCGTAACGCCTCTGATGGCACTGGAAGGCATGGCACTCCAGTCCAAAACTCTCGACGTTCGCCACTGCACCAAGACGGCTAGCAGAATAAAAAAGACTTTGCATGAAGTACTGTGTGCCATGTTAGTAAAAATAGCCAGACACTCTTCTGACGACACAGACAAGAGATATTATGAAGCCCTTTTTTTTTTTTAAGTGGATCGTTCTGTGTCATTTTTTTTCTTGTGTATCTGTCCAATAAATCAGTATGCAACTGCCGTGAAATTACTTTTTCTTTTCTCTCTCTCTATCTCTATCTCTCTCTCTCTCTCTCTCTCTCTCTCTCTCTCTCTCTCGCTCTCGCTCTCCGCTCTTGGCTTTTCTGTCTTCTGATTCCGTCTGTCAGGGTTGGTTTTTTTTTTATCCTTTCTCCTGCATCTGTTCTTTCGTGCTTGTTTTTTTTTTCTCGTTTTGTGTCATTCGTTATTTGTTATAGACCTTTTCGGACTGTAGTTTCCTCGCATTCTTTGTTCTTTTCACAGGTTTATTGTCGTAGGGATTGGTGAAGAACGGAGTGTAGGAATGAGTGAGAAACGGAGTTTTATTTGGATAAGTCTCAAAATACCGTGTGCCAGACATGAATTTGTTATAAAAGGAACACGCACGCATGCACGCGCGCGCGTTCGCACGCACGCACGCACGCGCACACACAGAATACCACCACCACCCGTACCATCGACAACATTGTAGTAAGATATTCACTAACATATAAACAACTCAAACGTTCGACACGTTGCGTAAGTATTTGAACATGCCGCTGTGTTAATATTGATAAGTAACGACGTAATCTTAATGTTTGGGACAGCGTGTGTGACAAAAAAGTCAGTACCTGTATCCGGAAACGTTTATTCATAATGACTCCATTTGATGTGATCGTTGCTAAGGTGGTTAACTGTCATTTACATTGTGATGTTAATTGTAAAAAAACAAACAAAAAAAAGGTTAATATATTTAGTAACGTTTGTTTGTTCAGCTTGCATTTCATCATTGATATATATTTTTCCTCCATCAAAGATAAAAGTAAATTCACTAGGGAATCTCCTAAATGTTTTATGGATGTTTAATGAAATGACAAGTTGATGTGTATTTCAACGAAACCGACCTTGACAGTAGTTGGAAGCTGTCTGTCGGAGGGAATGGAGACATCTGGCGGTTTTGAAAGGGGGATGGCAGGGAAAGCCAGGCCTTCACGTTTTCAGTCTTACATTCGTGGTCATCCAGGTTATTTTTGTGTTGTTTTATTGTTGTTGAGAGCAGTGATGTAATACGTATGCAAGTCAAAAACGACGTTGTGTTTCTGAAGCGGCGACCACTCCCAAAATGCAGTAACGGGTGTGACCGTTGCCAGTTGAAGCAAGTCAAACCACACTCGGGACAATGAAAACGAAGAACGAGCAGTCACTTAAGTTTGGCGCAAGATGGGCGTTGAATGAAATCATGAGGTCGTTGGGATGGAGACAGTGCGAGTTAGAATAGAAATGATGACGATAATTGATAATGATAGCAGTAATAATAATAGTGATAATGATGGTAATAAGATATTGAAAAAAAAAAAGATGATTAAGAAATACTACCATTTTGGTAATGATATGACGATAGTAGTTGTATTCTTCGTTTTCATCGTCTTGAATGCTGCTTGTCAGGCCCGAGGAACACTTAAGAGGTCCAAACGCGTCGTGTTTTGTCTTGTGATTTGTTCGTCCATCTTAAATGGCGGACTTGCGTTAAACTCCGTTTGAATGTGTTCCGGTTTCCGCCTGCCGTCCCCTCCCTTTGAAACCAGTTGAAGCAGTTGTTTTTTCTTTTCCTCCTCCTTTTCTTTCGTTTCAATCACTGTTCCGTTTGAGAGAGGGGGGTAGAAAGGAATGTCTTACAATTGACCACCCTTGATCAGTGTGATCTTTGAATTCCTGAAAGAGATTAACATTTTTCATCGGATCTGAGATTTTACAGTAGAAAGATTTCTTTTTTAAACAATATTTCCAGTGTGTTTTTAGGTGCTTTTTTTTTTTTTATAAAGGTTTGTGTGAATGAATGACTTGTGAGTTGACTTCAACGTGGTGACAGCCCTGATAATGGCCCTTTGCGGTCGGCTGGGCTGTAAGCAACATTACCTTGCCTTACCTTGCTCAGTGTGTTGTATGTCTGTGTGTGTGTGTGTGTTGCTGTTGCAGCGTGGTCAAGCAAGTGGCCAGTAACCGGAGGACAAGAAGAAGGTGAGAAGGCACTGGAAGGGCGGATTGTTAGGGGCGGGTAGGTGTGCGGGTGTGGTGGGGGGGGGGATCGGTCTGGCCTTTCCTTGTCTGCCTTTTTCCCTCCTCTGTCTTTTTTCCCCTTTTTGCTGATTCTTTCTTTTGACCTCTCTCTGTCTGTGACTGTTTTCTAGCTGTATTTGTCGGCCATCCCTTCTTCTCTCTCTCCTCTTCTCTTCTCTCTTTCTTCTTTTTTCTCTTCTCTCCCCCCTCCCGTTACTCGCTTTCTGGAGATGAGGGTTTGGGGTGTTTTTGTTTTGATGTGTGTGTGTGGGGTGGTGTTTTTGTGTTGTGTGGGTGTTTTCCCAAACCCAGCTTTTATCAAAAAATCCCCCCTTTCACCCTTTTTTCTCTCTCTCTCTCTCTCTCTCTCCTTTTCTCTCTCTCTCTCTTCTCTCTTCTTCTCTTTCCGCTGCTCGCTCGCTCGCTCGCTCGCTCGCGCACGCGCCGCACGCACCCCAAATGCGTAACGCACGCACGCCCCGCAGGGCACGCAGGGCAGGGAAACGCACGCAGCCCCGCACGCAGCCCCGAAACGCACGCACGCACGCACGCCGACGCCCGCAGCCCCAAACACACACACACACCACACAACACACACAACACAACCAAAACCCCAAAACAAACAAACAAACAACGGAGCCCAACCCAGTGAATCATTTCCTTAACTGTATTTTTTTTCCTCAAGTTTTATTTGTCTTTTCCCGGTTCGGACGCCCAAAATTGTGCCGATTGATCTTCTTATTTCAGACACCCATCAAAGGGCAGCTGCTCCCCCATTCCCCCCCACCCCATCCGCCCTCTAACCCGTGTGAGAGATCTATGCCCCCCACCCCCCCCTCACCCCACCTTTTTTTTTCCCCTCCCTCCCCGTCGATGTCAGGGGAATCTCCCCGCCCATTTCTTTCCCGGGGGTTTACCACCCCCCCCAGTTCCCCCCCCCCCCCCCCCCCCCCCCCCCCCCCCCCCCCCCACCCCCCCTTTCCCTCTTACCCTTTAAAAGGGCAATGGTATGAGGGGGTTTGGGTTTCTTTTCCCCCAAAAATCTTTCTGCGGGGGGAAAAACAATTTCTCGGGGGGAGTGGGGAGTGTGTGTGTGTTTGTGTGTGTGTTTTTGGGGGGGGGGGGGGGGGGGGGGGGGGGGGGGGGAAAGGGGGGGGGGGAAGGGGGTTTTTTAAAAGAGGGGAGTGTTTGATTTTCATTTTGAGCGTACTGTCGGCATTTTAAAACGGCCAGTGTGATGTTTGGGAAGTAATGGGTTTTGCCGCTTATTTTTCCCATTTGCCTCGAGCTTGCGCGGGGGTTTCGCGTTTTGCCTTAAAACCTGTCAAGCACGAATGTTGAGGCGCCGGGCTTCGGGCAGAGTGTTTAAAAGTCCGGGAGTGATTCAGGACTTTTTTTTGTTGTCGTGGTTCAGGTGAACTGTCTGTTCCTTGCGAAAATAGTTCATTTTTTTTGTTGTTGTTTTAAGTCCCATTGTTTTAAGACAGTTTGGGAAACCTTTAAAGCGATCTGGGGGGGGGGGGGGGGGGGGGGGGGGGGGGGCTCCCCGTTTTTGAAAACTTTCTGTATTGGTTTTCCCGGGGAATTAAAATTTGGGGGCAAAATTGCTGGCCCGGATTTACAAAATGGAAATTTTAAAAAAAATTATTTTTTTTAAATATTGGGAGGGTTTTTTAAAAATTACGGGGTTCGAAAAATTGGGAGATTTTAAACACGTATTTTTTTCAATTTTTGGGAGGAAAGGGTTTAAAAATTAGTTTTCAAAAAATTTTGGGGAATTAAACACCTATTCAAATTTTTGGGGATTTTAAACACCTTGTTTTCAAATATTGGGGGGGTTTTTAAAAACTTTGTTTTTTAAATATTGGGGAAAAAATTTTAAAAACTTAGGTTTTTTAAATATTGGGAGATTTTAAAAACTAAGGGGTTCCAATTTTTTAGAGCATTTTTAAACACTTTTTTTTTTTTCAACAATTTTGGGGGAAAATTTTTAAAGGGGGGTTTTTTTCAGATTTTTTGAGATGCGTTTTGTTATCTGCAGGTTTTTTCTTTGATGATTAAAAAGGCGACAGAAAAAAGGGTTATTAGGGTTCACGTTTTAAAAAAGGGTTTTTTCCTGTTTAAGTAACGGAAGGTGTGCACTGGTTTTGGGAAACTGGGAACTTACCCCGGTTTCTTTATACTTTTCAAAGGGTTTTATTCATCTTCCCGCCATGAAAAATCTTCATGTAAAGTAGATGTTAAGAATAAGGGAGCGGGGGGAAAAAATATTTTTTTTTCCTTTATGGTGACCTAGCGTATGATTCATGCTGGCATAGGGTGTTAAGCATTGGGGCGCGGGGGCACACAAAACCCCACACACCCAACGCAAACACACACTTTTCCCCACACACATGCACTCGTTCCCCCCCCCCACACCCCACAAAACACACACACCCACACAACACCACACCAAAACCCACACACCAACCAAAAAAACACACAAAAAAAAACCCCCACACAAAACCCCACACACACCCCCCACACCCCAGGAAAGGGAGGATTGTAAATTTCGTTGAACAAGTGAGCAAGCGCTGGGGTGGCTTCTTTAAAGTGGGAAAGTGCCTTTTGAATGTCCCTGTCTTACCCCAGTGTCTTACCCTTAACCCATTGGTTTTTAACCTTTAAACCCAGTGTCTTTACCCAGGGGGCATAAATTTTTAAAACCGGGGTTTTTTGCCTTTTTCTTTAACCCCCGGGGGTCCCCCCTTTTTTAAAACCCCCAGGGGGTCTTTTCCCCGTCTTACCCCCAGTGTTTTTCCCCTTTCCCCCAGGGTCTAACTTTTCTTACCAAAACCAAATTTTTTCTTTCCTGTCTTACCCCAGGGGTCTTTACCCTGTCTTAAAACCCCGTGTTTTCCCCGTCTTTTTCCAAACCCGTGTTTTTACTTGTCTTAACCCCCAGTGTCCTTTCCCCGTCTTACCAAAAGTTTTTTAAATCTGTTTTTCCACCCGTGTCTTTCCCTGTCTTACCACCCGTGTCCCTTTCCCCGTCTTTCCCCACAGGGGTCTTACCTGTTTTTTAAAACCCCAGGGGTTTTCTCTTCTTTAAAAATTCCAGGTTTACCCTGTTTTTCCCCCAGGTTTTTTACCCCGTTTCCCCAGTATCTTACCCCCGGCTTTCCCTCCGTTTTTAATTTTCTCTGTCTTTACCCCCAGGTTGTTTTAACCTTTTTCTTAACCCCCGTGTCTTCCCCCGTCTTTAAAACCAAGGTTTTTTTACCCTTGGGCCCACCACAAGCATCTTATCTGGCCTTCCCCGGGCCTTTTCCCTGTCTTTCCCCCGTGTCTTACCCCGTTTTAAAAAAAACCAAATTTTTTTTCCTGTTTCCCAACCCCAAGAATTTTTACCTTTCCCACCCCCAAATGCCCTATTGTTTCCCCCAGTGTTTTTTCTTTGTCTTACCACCAGTGTCTTCCCTTTTTTTCTTAAAAACCCCGGGTCTTAAACCTTTTTCTTCCCTCCAGGTTTTTCTTACCCTTTTTTACCCCCCAGGGTCTTTCCCCTGTTTACCCCCAGTGTTTACCCGGGTTTTAAACCCCCAGTGTTTTTTACCCTGTTTTTCCCCCAGTGTTTTTCCCCCGTCCTTCCAAATTGCATTTTTTCCCTGGCCTACCAAACCCCGTGCCTTAACCCCGTCTTACCTCCAGTGTTTTTCCCCCGGGCTTAAAACCAGGGGGTTTTTTTTCCTTTTCCCACCACAAACATCTTTACCTGTCCCACCACCGGGGCCTTACCCTGTCTTTTCCAACCAAATTTCGTAGGTCTTACCACCAAATCTCCCTTTTTTTACCACCAGGGGTCTTAAACCCGCCCCTTAAAAATCATGTCTTACCCCTTTTCTTTCCACCTTTAGTGCAAGCACTTGACCAAATTAATTTTTTTCAAAGCTTATTTAATTTTGGGTTTTGGTTTAGATTTTACTCTTTTGGGGAAGGCCCATTTTTTAATTAAGGGGGTTTGGGGGGGCCGAAGTTTACCATTTTACATAATCGCAAGGGGGGAAATTGCTTTTGCAAACCCGTTGTGGTCGTGATGCAGGCACATCCCCATTTCGAAAAAGTGCGGAATCATCGGGTTTCAAAATTTTCGTACAGGGGTTATACTGTACAGGGAAAAGCCCCGGGGAAAAAAACCCTGGGAAAGGGTCATAGATTCAACAGCTGACCTTTTTTCCTTAAAAAACAAAGTGTTTTAAGGGAGAAAGGGCCCGGGGGAGGGTTTTTTTTAAACCGGGCCCCGTCCCTTTCGGGTTTTATGGCCCAGTGGGGGAAGGGGGGTTCATTATAAACCTTTTTGTTTTTGAGAAGGTCGCCCGATCCAAAGGGTTCGTTTTCCCCGCAAGGGCGGTTGGGGGCTTTTTGCCACCCCTTTTTCCCCATCATTTTGGGGAAATGGATGAGGGTAATGGGCCCGGGGCCCAAAAGGGCGGGGGGGGGTTTTTAAAAAAGGGGGTTTTTAAAATGTTTACAATTCCCCAACGCTTTATGCTTGGTTTTGGTTGGGGGTTTAAGTTTTGGGGAGGGTTTAAAAAATTTTTTCCCGGGGGGCCAACGGGGCCGGATTGGGGGAAGGGGGAGCCCCGCCCCAACCCTCTTCCCTTCTGTGGGTTTTGGGGCTTCAGGGTGAAAACCCGGGTCGGGCCCCCCTTGACTGCTTTGGGGGGTTTTGGGAGGGGGGGGGAAGGGGGAAGGGGGGAAAGGGGGGGGGGGGGGGGGGGGGGAGAGACAGGGCGGAAAAGACGAAAAAGGGAAGGGGGAAGGGGAAATTTTGTACAGACAGACACAGAAAGAGAAAAGAGAGACATATAGAAGACAGACAGAGGGCAGGGGAGGGGGGAAAAGAGAGGTGAAAAAACAACAAATTAAAAACAACAAACCGTGGAAAGGAATTGGGGGGGGGCTCGCCCCCCGTTCAAACCCCCCCAGCCAACCATCCACACCACACCCCAGATTTAAAGGTTACAACAAAGGGGGGTGGAAACCCCACTGACCCATTTGACCGCGGGGGGCCTCCAGGGGGGAAAATGGGGGATAAAGGGGCCGGAGGTTTGGGGGGGCGGGGGGGGGGGGGGGGGGAAAAGGGGGTTGGGGGTGGGGTGGGGGTGGGGGATCCTGAAAACACCTCTACTCCCCCCAAAAATGTTGGGGCAAAAAAAAAAAAAGTGGTTTTTTCTCGCCCCCGCCCAACCCCCCCCCCTCCTACACCAAACACCACACACCACACACACACATACACACCCCCTTTACCTGTCGAGGGCCCGGGCCGTTAAAACACGCGCTCGGGGGGGGAAGTGGACGTGGTCCGGGGAAGGCGGAAAAGGTTGGCCGAAAGGGGGGGCTTTTTTTGGTTTGAAAAGTCCCGCCAAACAACGGGGACGGAGGGTAGTTGGGGGGTTTTTGGGGGGGGGGGGGGGGGGGGGAAGGGGGGGGGGAGGGAAACAACTCCGTCCGGAAAATTTTCCCTGTTTGGGGGGTTTTCGTGGGGGATTACCAGGGGTCAAAAAGGGGAGGCAGGCCCCCGATAGCAGTACGCAGGGGGCCCCGGCGGGCAGCGGGGTTTGAGTGCGAGGGGTTTTGGGGGAAGGTTTTAACGCGGCCTTTTCCCTTCCCCAAGTGAAGAAACCCCCCTTCCCTATCCATTTTGGGGGAATTCTCTTTTTTCCTCGTGGGGGCGTCGTCGTCGTCGCCCTGCGACGGGATATTATAGCGGAGGTCGGGTTTTTTTGGGGGTCAAATAAGGGTTTGGGTGGCTTGGATAGTGGCACGTAGAAAGGAGGCAAGGGCGGACGGATAGAAAGGCATTTTGGGGGGGGAATGGAAAGGGGAAGGGGGGGGAAAGACCGGAGTGGGGTTTTGGGGGGGGGAGGCGAAGGCGGGGGGGGGGGGGGGAGGTGGGGGGGTTTTGGGCTAAAATCAGACTTGATGAAGGGGGAAAAAGGGGGGGCGGATAAGCCTGTTGCATCCCGGGTGGAAAGGTGTTTTACAGGGGAGGTTTGGGAAAGGAAAAAAGGGGTGGTTTTGGGGGGGGGGGGGGGCGGGGAACGTTTAGAAAAAGGAGGGGAAGAAAAGGGTTTAAATTTAAAAAAGGAACCCAAAAAAAAAATTTAAAACGGGGGGGGGGGGGGGGCGGTTGGGGGAAAGTTTGGGAAAGGGCCCGGAAGCTAAAGGTTTCAGGAAGGGATTGGGAAAAAGTGTTTTTCCCTTTGGACCCTTTTTTTGTTTTGGGGGCTTTGGGGCCCATTGGACCTAAAACCCCGGGGAAATTGGGGAACATGGTTTTTACATTTTAAATTTTTCTTGGGCTACCCTGGCGTTTAAAAATCCCCTTGGCCTTAACCGTTTTTGTTTCTTTCCCCAATTTTGATAATGTAAAGAAATGGGCCTGAAGAGGGACTAGGGGGGGTGCGGGGGGGGGGGGGGGGGGGGGGGGGGGGGGGGGGGGGCGGAGGGAGTAGAGAGAGCTGGTTGGTTCAGATTTTTTAAGCACCTCGTTCCCAGTCCAATGTTGCGAGTTCGAGTCACGATGGCGCCCTGTCTGAAATTGCCCTTTAACTTACCCCTGTGTAAATGCGTTGTCGTTCCGGAGGTAAAGTGTAGCGGCGCAAGATCGACCTCATTACCCAAACTCGCTTAGGAGTCATCATGTTTCTGTCATATTATCTCTTGTACGTTTGGCTGTTAACTCTGAAGGTGACTGGCTGACTTTCTTTCCAGTATTGATTTCTCTTTCTTTCTTTCTTTCTTTCTTTCTTTTTTTTCTATCTGCCTTCTCTTCATGCTTTGTAAACTTTTTCTTTTTTTTTTGTCGCTAAATATCAGATGTAATGTTTTTCAACATGACTCATCACGGACAGGCCATAAGGGAGCAGCATGAAACAGAAACCATTTGCCCGCTGTCTTTTTGATGTCGGTGTGTGCTGTGTCTGAGTGGCCCCAAACACATTTCTGCCATTTACGTGTCCTGGCTAAGCTAGAAAACGGTTTCCGTCACTAGGGATTCCAACACCCGTGAGTCACTAGGGATTCCAACACTCAGGGATTCCAACACACCGTGAGTCACTAGGGATTCCAACACCCGTGAGTCACTAGGGATTCCAGCACCCGTGAGTCACTAGGGATTCCAACACCCGTGAGTGTATTCCCACCTGGCGACAACTGCTTGATACTGAAACTGAATTATTACGTCATCTGGCTCAGAAGGAAAGTTGGGTATTTCCAGGAGCTGCAAGCGCACAGACAGATAGACCACACACACACACACACACACACACCACACACACACACACACACACAACAACACCAGAGTTAACAAGTTTAAAAGACAAAACACAACGCGTTTCGACCTCTCAGGTCTTCCTCAGGCAAGATAAACAACGTTCAGGACAATGACAACGCAGAAGGAGCAATCACGTATCTTCTCATGTTTGGCGCAAGATGGACGTTGAGAATTATTAAGAAGAATTATACTTAACGTTGAGAATTATTAAGAAGAATTATACTTAACGTTGAGATTAAGAAGAGTTATACTTAACGTTGAGAATTATTAAGAAGAATTATACTTAACGTTGAGAATTATTAAGAAGAATTATACTTAACGTTGAGAATTATTAAGAAGAATTATACTTAATGTTGAGAATTATTAAGAAGAACTATACTTAACGTTGAGAATTATTAAGAAGAACTATACTTAACGTTGAGAATTATTAAGAAGAATTATACTTAACGTTGAGAATTATTAAGAAGAATTATACTTAACGTTGAGAATTATTAAGAAGAATTATACTTAACGTTGAGAATTATTAAGAAGAACTATACTTAACGTTGAGAATTATTAAGAAGAACTATACTTAACGTTGAGAATTATTAAGAAGAACTATACTTAACGTTGAGAATTATTAAGAAGAACTATGCTTAACGTTGAGAATTATTAAGAAGAACTATACTTAACGTTGAGAATTATTAAGAAGATAAGATAAGATAATGTTGCTTATAGCCCAGCCGACCGCAAAGGGCCACATCAGGGCTGTTATTAAGAAGAACTATGCTTAACGTTGAGAATTATTAAGAAGAACTATACTTAACGTTGAGAATTATTAAGAAGAACTATGCTTAACGTTGAGAATTATTAAGAAGAACTATGCTTAATGTTGAGAATTATTAAGAAGAACTATACTTAACGTTGAGAATTATTAAGAAGAACTATGCTTAACGTTGAGAATTATTAAGAAGAACTATGCTTCAAAATCTCTTTCAGTGTCCGCCTGCAGTCATCTTACTTTGAAACTAAACAGTATGTACAAAGCAGTGGTCTTCAGCGCGTGTCGCCATTCTGTCACATTTCTGGCCCGTGCCTCGCTGTCTCGGTCCAGTTTGCTGAAGCACTGTTGACTCTGCCTGAGCCCTCCTGTTGGCCCCCGTGTTTTCTCACGCCCCTCCTTCTCAGAGCTGGCGATGGTCGAACAGGTCTGTCCACTTTCTGTCGTCTTTCCACGTCTTCTTCAGTCGGTGTCTGTGTCGTTCCCCTGGCTCTCTGCCCCGCGGGATGTGGTGTGTGTGTGTGTGTGTGTGTGTGTGTGTGTGTGTGTGTGTGTGTGAGTGATGTGGTGAGTGTGTGTGTGTGGTGTGTGTGTGTGTGGTGTGTGTGTGTGCGTGTGAGTGTGTATGTGTGTGAGTGTGTATGTGAGTGTGTGTGTGTGTGTGTGTGTGAGTGTGTATGTGTGTGAGTGTGTGTGTGTGTGTGTGTGTGTGTGTGTGTGTGTGTGTGTGTGTGTGCGTGCGTGCGTGCGTGCGTTTTCCTCCTTAGGTGGGCTGATTTTAGAATGTGCCGGTGCTAAAGCCTGGGAGCAAACTTGTCCGGCATCAGGCAAATAGCACGTTAATCTCAGCATTCTTGGTCCTCCAGTTGACAGTGTTAAGCAGGTCGTCATAATCAGGGTCCAGTGGCTCGTCTTATTTGCGGATTCTGTCATTTGTAATGTGGTCTTTATCTTGAGATGGCCATGGTATCGTGGTAACCTTCTCATCCGCAAAGCTCGGATTCGTTCTCGCAGATCAGCAGCTATAGTGTCGCAAGGTTCACAAGCGCACAGAGATATGAAGATGACCGCACGAGGTGAACACACGAGCCTGATTTTTTCCCCCCTTGGAGGTTTATGTTCGTATCTCGCGAAATGGTCTTCAGTGCGGTTAATGCTGCTGTTGTCTGTGTTATTCCAGCAGAGACTTCTAGCGAGGACCATTCATCTGAGACGATGGCACCAGACGCTTGAAGCTCTTGGCTGTTTCTGACCCTTAGGCTGGTGCATGCGTGTTCATACGTTCATGTTTAACATTTTCTATGGACTTTAGTTATCTGTTTATGCAGTGCATCTACTTTTAAAAGACGTTTTAAACTTTCTGTGGATTTTAACTGGTTTCTAACTGGTTTTCAGGTGTCAAGGCGTGACCTTATTCTGTGATTTAAACATGTTTTAGTGCAACAAATATTTGCTTTCATTTTTAAACATTTACTTATACAACATAGCTTGCAATGTACGAACTCAGGGCATTACAGTAATAGAGGAGGAACGGCGAGTCTGAAAAATCTCTGATATCACCCACTGCTGCACACACACACACACACACACACACACACACACTAACACACACACACACACACACACACACACACACACACACACACACACACACTTACACACACACACACACACACACACACACACACACACACACACACACACACACACACACACACACACACACACACCGTGTGCATGCAAATACATAGCACACACACACATGCATGCGCATGCACACACACTTTCTCTCCCTCTTCCCCTCACTCTGTCTCTCTGTCTGTCTGTCTGTCTCTCTCTCTCTCTCTCTCTCTCTCTCTCCTCTCTCTCTCTCTCTCCTCTCTCTCTCTCTCACGCATGCGCACGCACACACACACACGTACGCACACACATACACACGCGCTCGCGCGTGCGCACATATACGCACACACACGCGCGCACATACACAGGCACACACACATTCACACTCACACACACACGCCCCCCCCCCTCCCCTCACACACACACACACACACACACACACACACACCACACACACACACGCACACATCCACCACCACCACCACCACACACCAATTTGTCCCCATTCTCTCTCCCTCTCCGATCCAGTCCCATTCCCCCTCCCCCCTCCCCTCCAAACAACACGTGATTAGTGTAATTTTGACGAATCCACTGCGGAGTTTCTCTTGAGTGCCAATTCAAAGGCGAGCAAAATGGCAGTTAGTTTGAAGTTGGGTGTCTTCCCGAATTGCATACATAACTGGCAGTCCCCCCCCCCCCCCTCTCTCTTTTTTTTTTTTTTTTTGCCTGAGTAGAATGTGTGATTATTTCTCCAGCTTTCATAAGCAAAGGCAGACCTCTGCCGTGCACGCTTTTCACGGGAATCTGTTAGGGTGACTTCACAAGGAAATCATTATCATTGCGCTTTAGAAAGGGATTTGGCTTTTTTTTTTCTTTTCTTTTTTTTTTGACCGTGGAAATTGACTGTGTACCAAAATGATGTTTGCACATTGAAGCTACTTTAGTCTCTCATCAATATATTAAAGTGTTCAAACTACTTTATATTCTGTCATCAGTTTAGTAACAGCGGTGGAAGGTGTTTAAGTGTACTTCCGTGTGTTCGTGCATGCGTGTGCTCGAAGGGAAATCATCTCTGTCTGTCTGTCTGCCTGCCTGCCTGTCTGTCTGTCTGTCTGTCTGTCTGTCTGTCTGTCTGTCTGCCTGTCTGTCTGTCTGTCTGTCTTTCAAGCTTCGTACTGCCCTTAAAGAGACATTGAATAGCACTAGCAGTTTCCCCCTACCCCCACCCAATACTCTGTTCCTCCATTCCCCCCCCCCCCCCCCTCCCTCTGTTCCCTCAGATCTGATTCAAATCCCAACATCACTTTGCTTTGCTTTGCCATCTAGTTCATTTTTCTGTCTTTCTTTTTTTTTTTTTTGGAGGGAGCATGAAAAGTACGACTAAAGTGGTATACGCTCTTGATCGGATGCCCAGTATGCTTGTGAGTCGCCATTCCAAATGTGGAAATCAGACAAAAACTGTGGATTGATATCTGGAGCAAGAAGGTAGAGACATACACACAAATAATTACACATGCAAACACATGCGCACGCACGCACGCGGCTAATGGCTTGAGTGGGTGGTTACATTCATTTCCTTATGTTTCTCTCTCTCTTTCTCCCCCCCCCCATCTCTCCCTCTCTCTCTCTCTCTCCCATGCACTCACTCACACACACACCACACACACACACACACACACACACACACACACACACACACACACACACACACACACTGCCCACTCTCACTCATACACACACACACACCGCACGCACACACACACACACACACACACACACACACACACACACACACACACACACACACACAACACCACACACAAGCGCGCGCATTTCTTGTTTTATACTAGTTGGCATTACTTCGCACAGACATCAAAGAAATTAAGAATGCGCTGCCGCTTTTGCCACTTTATTTAATTATTATTTTTAAGAGAGAGAGAGGGGGGGGGGGGGTGGGGGGGGGGGGGGGAGCGAGAGAGAGAGAGAGAGAGAGAGGAGAGAGAGAGAAATAAAACAAAAAAGCAGTCTGTAGCGGAATTTAAAACCAGTGACCTTCTGCATGTCATTCGCGCATTCTAACCCCTCGACAATAGCACCTTTTAGACAGTTTGTTTAGTACATGCATTACGTTCGCTCTCGGTTTCGGCTGGCAGGCAATGGCGTTGCACTTGTTGTTTTATAGTTGTCATTTCTTGCGAAAAACAGAGAGAGAGGGGGGTTGGGGAGGCAGTTTTGGACTCAACACAGTACTGAGCTATGGTATTCAGATACGGAAGAATATCAGCTGAATTTTCCATGTTTGAAGTTCTGCCGTTTTCCACGTGGATATAGACACACACACACACACACACACACACACACACACACACACACACACACACACACACACACACACACCACACATACACACACTCATTTTTTTCTTCATACATTTTATATATGTATACGTCTCTCTCTCTCTCTCTCTCTCTCCTTCTCTCTATCTCTCTCTCTCTTCTCTCCTGCTCTCTCTCTCTCTCACGCTCTTCTCCTAATTGTCCTGTATTTGTTTGCTCTCTCTTCTACTCTCTCCTCCCCCCTCTCTCTCTGCCCCCCCCCCCCCCTTCTGTGTGGGTGTGTGTAGTCTGTGTGATGTGTGTTGTTGTGTCTGTGTGGGGTGTGTGTGGTGTTGTGTGCAGGCCTTTCGATGGATGCGCCGCCGGATTTATGGATGTGCTTATATATTCGTCTACGTTCTCCGACGTTTAATCTATATGCACCAGTAAATGGAGCTTCCATATTATGTTTTATGTGTATGTTTTTATGAATGTAGGTGTATGTAGATATATATATTATATATATATATATTTATATATATATATTATACTATATTTTTATATATATATATTATTTTTTTATATATATATTTATTATATACATTGTGTGTGTGTTTTGTGTGTGTGTGTGTGTCTGTTGTATGTGGTGAGCGTGCGTTGCCATGCGTGCGTGCGCGTGCGTTGGTGTGTGTATGAACACGCGATTACGCCGATGATAAATTTACTGTTTTATCGGTGAACGGGGTTGTGGGGGGGGGGGGGGAGGGGGGGGGGGGGGGGGGGGCGGGGGGGGGGGTGGGGGGCCAGGGCGGCAGCGGGGGGGAGGGTCAATTGGAGTAGGGAGGAGTGGAAGAGCCAGAGAGAGGAGAGAGCGGACAGTGAGGATTGATATGTTTTATTCATTTAAGAGCCATAGCCCTTTATGAAGGCGAGGCCACAACAATAATTACAGGAAAAGAATATTGTTGATAAAAAGGCCAGAGGCCTAGCTGTTTATCCTTTACGAAATGCAAACCCATAGAGAAAGAGTGACGAGAGTTAGATGAGGGTATGGTGATTGGTGTGGGGGGAAGAAGGGAAGGAAGGACAATGCTTTTAAAAAAAAAGAAAAAAAAAAAAAAAAAAAACAAAAAAATAAAGAAGAGAATATCTGCGCTGCCATCATTTTCCTTATCCGTTCATTTTCCTTTTTCTTCGCCTTTTTTCCCCTTAGCTCACAAGACAAAAAATGATAGTTGAATAAAACAATTAAATAAAAGTTGTTCCAGGCACATTGTTTTGCTTTCTGGGCTTTGCGGGTGGTGTGTTGGAAGTGCAGCTGGGTTTCCCGTAAAGACACAGAGGAGGGGAGCTGGAGGAGGAGAGAGAGAGAGAGAGAGAGAGAATCTCACCTCTCTCTCTTCCTCTCTCTTCTCTCTACTCATCTCTCTCTCTCTCTTCTCCCCCTCACCTCTCTTCTACATCCTCTCTCTCCCTACTCTTCCTTTGCTCCCCTCACCTCCACCCTCTCTCTCACTCTTGCTCCCTCACCCTCTCTCCTCTCTCTCTCCTTCTCTTGATCCCTCACCCTCCTCTCTCCCCTTCCTCTCTCTCTTGCTCCTCACTTCTCTCTCTCTCCTCTCTCTCTCTCTCTTCTCTCTCTCTCTCTCTTCTCTCTCTCAAATAGATATAACTGAAACGTTTTCTTTAACATTTGCCCTCCAAATCTAATATAGAGGGAAGCGCTTTCTGATTATCGGAAAAGTTGGACAGATTATATAGGGAGAAAAATCAGTTAGGTCGGGAGAGAGCTGGGGAGAGAGAAATGTTTTGAAATTATTTTTGTGACATTTAAAAATATTTTATCGGTTTTTTTTTGTTTTTTTTTTTTTTTTTCTTTTGTTTATGTTTGTTTGTTTGTTGTTGTCGTTGTGTGCGGTTTGTTTTTTTTTTTTTTTGGGGGGGGAAAGGAGGGGGGGGGGGGGGGGGGGGGGGGGGGGCGGCGGGGGGGGGGTGGCAGGTCTGTTGGGTTTCTTGACTTAGGGGGAAGGGGGGTGGGTGGTGTGGGGCCGTCGAAAACATCATTTAACGGAAAAAGGAGTAAGTAGGGCCTCTTTACTCTTTAAAATTTGATAGTGAAGTTCTGTTCTATTACCCTTTTTTTTTTCTTTTCTTTTTTTTTTTTAATAAAATGGGAAAGAGACGAGGGGAAGGAGAATAGGTAAACGGGGGTCCATGTACTCACATAAATTTTGGCCGTTCGTTTTTGGAAGATGAATGGCCTCCGCTCGGTTGAATTAGTGTGGTTGTGTTACGTGCATCAAACATCAAAGTTGTTTACGTTTGCGTGTGAAAAGTAATGAGTCAACGAGGTTAAAGGTAAGAGGTTGCGAAGAATTATTAAAAAGGGTTTTTTTAAATAGATTGATTTGCTAGATCATATAAACTACGGAAAACGTCAAATGCGGATATTCAATACTTGCTCAATTCGGAGCCAAGCAGATTCGTTTGGGTACGTGAGGACGTGGAAAAGGTCGCAAATTAGACGTGTCCTTGCCCCATGTGTTTGCTTATGAAACAATAACATTTTCTATGTGAGTTTTTGAGGGAAATTGGGGGCGGGGGCGGGGGGCGTGCGGGGTTTGTCGTGGGGGCGGCGGAGCGCGCGGGGGGGGGGGGGGGGCGCGGGGGGGGAGGGGAAGGGGGAGAGAGGGAGAGGTGGAGTGGGAGGGGAGAGCAAGAGAGAAGAAAATGGGGTTGTTGACAGGGACCCACTGTGATTGGGATATGGGGGCAGATAGGCGGGGAGCCGCAAAGAGGAATCAGAAGCTGTACCAAGAGTCCTTTCTTTTTGCAAGTTGACGGTAATGAAGCGAAAAAGTGTGGGTTTAGAGGACTGGGAGAGAGAGAGAGAGAGAGAAGAAGGCGGGGACTGAGGAGGCCAGCGCGAGAGAGGAGAGAGAGACGTGGTCGATAGGTGGGATGGGCAGGGGCGCGGAGAGGAGGGGTGAGGGGGGGAGGAAGGAAAGGGGGGAGAGGAGGGAAAAAGGATGGCCGGGGGTTGGGGTTAGGGGCGGGGGGGGGGTGGGTGTACGGGTGCGGGCACACACGGGAGGGAGACACGGGGGAGGGGTGGTGGTGGTATGGTGGAGATAGGACGACGACAGAACAGCAGAACGAAAGGGGAGTAGGGAAAAAAAAAAACAAAAGAAATAAAAAAAAAAAAAGGAAAAAAAAAAAAATAAAAATTAAAAAAAAAAAAGAAAAAAAAAATAAAAAAAAAAAATAAAAAAAAAAAAAGAAAAAAATAAAATAAAATTAAAAAAAAAAAAATAAAAAAAATAAAAAAATCAAAAAAAAAAAAAAAAAAAAAAAAAAAAAAAAAATAAAAGAGGGAAATAATTCTTCGTTAGCACTCTTCCCGCAAAACAAAGCGAACGGGTCTTCTTTCACACGCATAGGACCCCCCCCGTCCCCGTCAACCCTCCCTCTTACCCCATCCCCCCCCCCCCCACCTTGCCATTCTACCCCTTCCCTTCGCCACAAGACGGACTAACCGTTGGATCAAAAAAGAATGACACGCACTGTGAAATAAAGTTAACCTCCCCACCCCATCGACCCTTCCTCCCCCTCCCCCATACTCACACACGCGCACTATTCGCACACACGCGCCCGCGCAGCATGGCACACTGACACGGAAACTCGCGCGCGCGACCTTCATATCAGCACCCATCGTGCCAGCCTTAAAACGTGTTCCCATTTATTCACCTGAATTCCTCAGACACGAGATCAGGATGATATCATGCTTCATATCTCAAAATCCCTCATCTCTGCCCCACCACACCCCCCACCCCTCCCCGCTTCCACCTCTACCAGCCCCCCCCACACTGTTATGTCCATTGGTATTTCCCTTTTTCCTGATAACAGGCGTAAATGTAAAGATTTAAAAAACTGAAGTCAGCCCCGGGGAGAGGGGAGGAAAATAAAGAAAAGAAAAGGAGAGAGAGAGGGACGGGAGAGAGAGAGAGAGTGAGAGAGGAGGAGAGGAGACAAGGAGGAGGAGTAGAGGGAAGAGAACTGTGTGAAGGATGAGAGGGAGGCGCAACGGGGGAGGGGGGAAGGGGGAGCAGATGTGAGAGAGGGAGAGGCTTGGGAGAGAGAGAGAGAGAGAGAGAGAGGGAAAACCGAGTGTGTGAACACTTTGGGCGGACTGTTTCTGAAAAAGGACAGAAACAAGAACATTGGTACTTAATCCCCCCCCCCCCCACCCCCCCCCCCCCCAGCTCTCTCGCATGTATCTTCCATTTCAAACACGCCCAACGATGCCTCCCAATCAGATGTTTCTAGTGAATTAAGGTTAGTTTAATCCCACCTGAAGGATGCCATTTTGTCATTGGCTTGAACTTTGCTTGGGGGGTATGAATCCCAAGCCCCATTTCTTACACACTGCACGGGCGGCACGTGGGGCATACAATACACGCCACCCACACGCGCGCCGCACGCCACGCGCAGCGAGCGCACCCACACACACACCACACCACACACACACACACACACCATCCTCAACACACACACCACACCACACTACACCACACCACTCCACCACAACAGACACACACACCAGACAGGACAGACCACACACACACACACACACTCAACACACACACTAACAACTCACACCACCCACCACCCACCACCACCTACACTCCACACCACCACAACCCACACCACCACACCACACACCCAACCACACACACCCACATCACACACTCACACACACACAAGCAAGCTAGCATCGCAACGCGCATATTTTCCCACCCAACCCACCTCTCTCTCCTCCTTCTACCTCGTGCTTTCGGAGCTGGCGAAAAATGCGGGAAACAAAAATTGCAAGACGCTCACCCAAACCCTCACCCAATACACCCTACCTGTCTCCGCCCTCAGGTATGTCACATCATGGCGGAGACATTATACCTGTATGTAGCATCTCCACATCAGGTCGTTCCACAGCATAGTCGAATATAAGGTCATCAAGATAGTCTTATATACTGGATGTCCACGAAAACCAGCCTTCAGATAAAATAACATATGAAGAATAATACAAACAAAAAAAAAACATGAGTGGGGAGCGGAGGGGCATAGGGAAGACAGGAAATGAAAGGGCCCCCTTTTTAATTAAATTATCATCTCGCTATGTCGTGACTGGCGATTCCCTGTGCCTATTCCGCCATGTTGAGCATTGTTACAAGGTAACCCTAATTAAGCGAGGGGAAAAGGTCAGCCCCAAAAAGGGTATTCGCTCGGGTTCTCTGTTGGAAGCCACAAGTCAGTCCGTAGTGCGCCACAAGGGGCGGAAAGGTGCATTGCGGAAAAGTATCTGGGGAACACACACGCACGCGAGCAAAGCACACTCTCCACGAGGTTCAACTCTTAGCATCGGTTTAAGTGTGGGGGAATACCATATGTCCACACAGGCCAAGAGTGTTGAGAGAAGAATTTATTGCTGCAGATGGCCCGCCCCCCCCTCATCTCCACATTCCATTTTTTGTGAACCCCACATATAATGCATTTTTTTCGCTCACTTCATTTTTGCTCCATTACTTTTTATCTTACCCCCCCCACCCCCTCACCTCCCTCCTTCTCTTCTCTCCCCTCCTCCTGTCCCTTTGCACAGCTACTCGATCTCGTGGCATATACAGCGACGGTACAGCTCAGAGAGCTGTCCACATCGGTGGTCGTGATGAGGGCCGCCCACGGAGGGAGAAAGCGCCTTGCGTCAGGAGTCTCTTCGTTGCCTAGTTGCTGAATGGGACCTGGTCTGGTGCAGTGTACGGCAGGGAGAGGGCACTGTTTGCTAGGCCCCCCAACTGCAAACGTTAAATTGCTGTGAATAAGCGTTGTTGCCGATTGCATGATGTTTCCGTGTTGATGGGAGACCGCCGCACTTAAAGCCATTCTGTTTGGTTTCTTTGGAGACCACCGTTGTTACACCGTCCGTTACAACGGCATCAAAAGTTCCCAGTCAATTTGCCTGACAGAAGCAGAGTGACACGAGATCGTTGGGATATGGACGGAGGGGTGGAAATCGGTGCGGTGTTGTATGTACACAGGAATTCATAGATTTCTGAGATTGTCTGTCCAATTGTTTGCGATGAGGGTTTTAAAGATGGGACACGGTGATGATGTGGGCGTTTCCAGTTTTCGATTTGAGGTTTACGACAGCAGTTGTACTCTGTCGTTACCCGTATTGTGTCAAACCGCCAGGGCACTAAGTGATGGCGAAGATGCAAAACACCTGCAGTCGGTAATCGAGGAAATTTTAGCAACAGTCTGCGAATTCGTTTCGTCCCGAACATAAAGTTAGGCTCGAGACACACCCTCCAGCTTCTTGATTGGAAGTCTCCTTCGGCCAAAACAAAGATACAAAAAACAACAAACAACAAACCGGAAAAAAATGATTGCTGGGATTGTAAACCTTTGTTATGACAACAGAACATCGTGTTAGAGAAGCTCGACGCTTCCATTCGACTCGTTCATAGCCACGAAGTACCTTTATCCAATCCAACCAATGACCTGGGAGGGGGGGGGGGGGGGGGGGGGGGGGGGAACCTAGAGCACAGGGACGAGAGCAAAGACCTCCTCACCACGGTGGCCTGAGGTGCAGTTCGGTAACGGTACCCTATGCCCAATGTCACACGTCAATATTTTATGTGGTACACGCATTTAAAGAGGACGACTACAGCTAAGCATCGAGGATTTTGATTTGAAACTGTACTTGACATTAAGCCTGTCAGTGTGACAGGTAAATCATCTCAGGGTAGAGCAGTTTTGCCACTGCTCCTCCAACTCGCCCAGCTTGGGCGCGCGAAATTAAATTGTCAGTGCAAGTTCCGAGCTGTTGGATGTTTTATTTGGGTTATTAATTACCGAAAAAAAGAGAGTGGGGGTCTGGAATGATTTTCGTCTTTCCCTAGCGGGAGTTCCTTTGAGGCCAGGTGATAGGCTTTCACTTCTTCCTGTTGGTGTGACTGGGTGTGTATGTTCTGCCTGCTGTTCACCGGAGTGGGCAGTCTGTTAACCCTCTCGCTCCACAGGTGACTGGAGTCAAGATTTGAAGGCACCCCCAAATCTGATGCTCGGCCGTCTTTGTGGTCAAAGCCACGTGCGCAGGTAGGAGGCCCCGACTTCACAGATGCAGCGAACAAAGGAGAAGGTGGCGTATAATTAACGGCGACCTACCTGTGGATAGAGCCCACGCCTAATGAACAGTTTTCTCGCCCGGGTGGAAAAGATAGTAGTTTTGGGCGCGACTGAACAGGAGGTCTTGAACAAGATTATGTAGTGGGGAGAAAACGAGGCGTGTTAGTGTCTCCTGTTCCCTTACTTCTGGCGTGGCTTGACATAGGAGGCACCGAGGGTCAAGTCCCCTCGACGAACGTCAAGGACAATCAATTCCGAAGTTCTAACCGTGTGAAGAAACGGGACCGGGACGTCCGTTCTCTGCTGTTTCGTTTTCAAAGCGAAGGCCATTTCTCTCTAACAGCAGCTTCGTAGGTTTGCTCTTGATACAATAATCGAAGACATGACTTGCGCTGAACCAGACAGAGCACGCCGTGAAATAGAAGCGCGCGCGTCTGGTTTCCAAACCTGTTCCTTAGAAAAGTGTATCAGATAGGAAACTCGATAAAGATCGTAATGCGCGCTTATTTCGGCGTGGAAAGTTTTTGCTTTCTCCGTGTGCGACATCGGCCTGAATAGCTGCCTGAGTCGTGAGTGTGCCAGAGAGAGAGAGAGAGAGAGAGAGAGAGAGAGGGGGGGGGGGGGGGGGAGGTCGTTTTGCCAGATTGTTTGGGCTCGTCCATCCAGCCTGCGCTGGCACAGTTGTGACAAGCTATATACCGTTGTTATGACAACAGAACATCGCGCTGAGGGAAGCTCGTGCTTCCATTCAACTGTTCGAGCACGGGGTACCCTTATCCATCCAACCAATTCCTTGTCATTTTGTAGTCCACTGGCACTCTCTCCCTCCTCTCCCCCCCCCCCCCCCGAAAGAGAAGCGAAGTGACGGTAGGGGGGAGGGGGGGGGGGGGAGGAACCTAGAGCACACGAGAGAACAAAGACCTCCACCAAGGTCGACTGATCCTGGATCCGTCGTTCGATCTGCGTTTGTGTCATCAGAATTCGGCCCCGTTCCATCGTCCCACCAAGTTTCGTTAAGGTCTGGTGTTTTTTTGTTGTTTCTCTCTCTCTCTCTCTCTCTCTCTCTTTCTCTCTCTCTCTCTCTCTCTCTCTCTCTCTCTCTCTCTCTCTCTCTCTCTTCTCTCTCTCTCTCTCTCTCTCTCTCTCTCTCTCTGGATTCATACAGATTACCCAGACAAGCATACTCAATGCTTTTTAATTTAGATGAAAATGGCAAAAAATGTTGGGTAACTTTAGTTAAAAAAATTCTGTGCAGTCTCGGATTTGGATATGTATGGTTGCAACAAGGTGTGGGCTGTGAGTGAGCAGACTTTTGTATTATCGTTCAAACAGAGAATGAAAGATATATACAGACAAGAATGGGATGAATCTGTAATGGTTAAGGAAATATACCAAAGATATAGTTTGTTTAAAACGAGCTTTGAAAGTGAACGCTATTTCGAATTCATTGATATAAAATGTTTTCGAGATTGCTTGATAAAGCTACGTCTTGGTTTGCTGCCGATCAATGGATCCTTCTTCAGAAGAATGTTTCAGAAAAATGGAAATTTTATGTGTGCAGTTTGCAATGAGCTTGAAGACGAAGATCATTTTGTTAACAAGTGTGTTCTTTACAAGAATTTAAGAGTGAAATATTTGATTATGAGACAGCAGCCGTATGTCAGTTTATTAAGAAATGGCTCTGTTAGTAATATTCGCAAGCTTAGCGTATACCTTTTTAATGCATTGAAGCTAAGACGGGCTTACAACGAAAATATGGATGCATTGTGAAATCTACAACTTTATGTTTCGTGTTAGACCCCATTCTAGGGGCTGGAGGCCTGAAGAATTAAATTTTTGTTCTTGTTCTTGTTCTCTCCCGTACTCTCGCTGACAAGCAATCGGAGCAACCGACGCAGGCAAGAGCATAATCTAGGTGCGAGATAATGTCATAATGATGAAAATCGATCTTTATCACTGTAGATGCGTAGAGATCGCTACTGAATGATGGTGGTGAGAATTTAGGAGTTGACAGACATCTAGAGTAGAGTGATGGTGAAACGTGCCACAGGGCAACGTCAGGGTGCAGCTTGTCTTTATGATCACTGCCCCTTTCTTCATCGCGAGATTCAGTGTTAGAGAATTGATTAGTTCGTGTTACGCGTCTACTTGCCACCTTGTTTCTTGTTTTAATTCCTTTCAGTGTCCTTTTCTTTTTCTGTCCTGTGCTTCTTTTTTTTTTCTTTTTTTTTAACTGAAGCCCTCCGGGGGAAAAAAAGGGTGGAAGAAAGAAAGAAGGATTAGTAAAGGAAACAGAAGCAAATAATCAAATTTTGACGAAGAGGAGACAGAAGCAGGTAATCAAATTTTGACAAGGTGGGAATTAATAAGCAAGGAAATGAACAGCAGACAGATCGTTGCTTTTTGTTTTTATTGCCAAATAATAGATGAGGAAAACTGATAAAGGAGAGGATTTAAACTTTCCGTTCGCAGCGTACGGTGACTGGGATTTTCTAAGATGGCTTTTATACCATGCATCTTTCTCTGCAGGGGGACACGCTCGTTGAGTCGTGGACCTCATTCATTCATTAATTCATTCATTCGCACATTCATTAGTTTACCGTTACCCCCCTATTGTTCCTTCCTCCTTTTACTTTCCCTCTTCCCGATTCGCTTGATTAGTTAATTCATTCATCATACGTTCGCCGTTGTTCTCCCTTTCCTTCCTTGCTTCCTCCGTTGCTTTCCTCCTTTCCGGTTCAGTCACCATGTCTGGGTTTTCCTTCACGTGCAGTCTGTGGGAGGCGACAAGTCTGACAAATCCTCTTCACAATCAGCACCTGTTGTTTTTTTTTTGTTTTTTGTTTTTTTTTACGAATTGATCAGAAGGAAAACATAAAGGCACAAATAAAAAAATAACACAATGCTTTGGACAGTACATGGAATTCTAAGCTCTTTTTCCCCATGAGCCCTGCTCCTATTCTTATCCTTCCTAATCCACGCGCGCGCGCACACACACACACACACACACACACACACACACACACACACACACACACACACACACACACACACACACACACACACACACACGCGCGCGCGCGCGCACAAACACACACACACACACACACGCATGCACGCACACACGCGTGCACACACACACCATAACTCAACATGCACAAATACGCGCGCGCGCACGCACTCACATACTCACACGCACGCACTCACACACACGCACGCACGCGCGCGCACGCGCGCACACACACACACACACACACACACACACACACACACACACACACACACACACACACACACATATTCTCTCTCTCTCTCTCTCTCTCTCTCTCTCTCTCGTGCGTTCTAAACAATGCATTCCCCTTTTGGACCAGTGAGCTGTACTGATACCAAAGTTTCCTCTTTCCTTGTCTGTCTGTACAGAGTCCACAGACACCTCCTCCTCCTTTCCTCCTTCCCCTCCTCCACCCTCCCTTCCTCTCCTTCCTCCCCCCCCCCTCCTGCCAGCACCCCCTCTATTCCCCCTCCTCCCCCCCCCCCCCTCCGCCTCCGGCTTATAATGGTCCTGCTACCTGGCGAAAAGGTTTCTTCCTACTTTGATTGCAATCGATCATCCGTTGTTGGCAAATCGTGCGCCGTACCTGGTTAATGATACATTACGGCGCTGGTGCCGTCCTCTTCGTTAAAGATGCACGGCAGGACTGCAGTCATCGGCTTCATTAGGGGTGCACTTAGGCCCCCAGCCGTGCCGCCTTCAGCCCTATTAAGAGAGGCGCTACAGTCGGCATTTTCATTACGGGTGGATCACTGTGGTACTGCCGGAATTTTTTTTCTTTTTCTTTTTTTTCACGAAAGATGTATCACGTTGGTGCTACCGTCTATCTTTTGATGAAGAAAGATGCACGCTGTACAGGGATGCTACTGTCATTTCTCTTGGGGGGGAAAAAAGACGCGTTTCTGTGAATGTTGCCGTCATTTTTGTTGAAGGCTGCATTGTTGCGATGTTGCCGTCGTTTATCTTTTAAGACATGCGTTGCCTTGATGTTGCCGTCTTTTTTTTTTTCCATTGAAGATGCAATATCATTGCAGTGTTGCGTTCATTTCCATGAAAAGTACATGTTAACGGCGATCTTGCCTTCATTTCCATGAAATAAGCATTGTTGTGATGTTGCCGTCATTTTCACGAAAGATGCATTACTGCGATGATGCCGTCGTTTTCGTTAAAGATGCATAACAATGGTGCTGCTGTCATATTCGTTAAAGATGCATTGCAGCAGTGTTGCAGTGGTATTCATTAAAGATTAATTACAGCAGCGTTGCTGTCATATTCGTTAAAGGTGCTTTGCAGCAGTGTCGCTATGATTTCGTTAAAGATGCATTCCAGCAGTAATGCTGTCAAATTCGTTAAAGAGGCATTACAGAAGTGTTGCTATCATATTCGTTAGAGATGCATTACAGAAGTGTTGCTATCATATTCGTTAAAGATCAATCACAGCACAATTACTCTCTCATTTGTTAAAGATGCGTAACAGTGGTGTTACTGTCATATTCGTTAAAGATGCATGACAGCAGTGTTGCTGTCTTATTCGTTAAAGATCAATCACAGCACAATTACTGTCACATTCGTTAAAGATGCATGGCAGCAGTGCTACTTTCATATTCACTACAGCTGCATTTCTATGCTACTACAACCATGTTCACACGCACGCGCGCGCGCGCGGCGCACGCACACACACACACACACACACACACACACACACACACACACACACACACACACACACACACACACACGATCACCGTGATACTGCCCTCATTTTCATTAAAGATACATTACAACAGTACTACTGTCATATCCCTTAAAAATGCATTACAGCCATGCTGTCATCGTCATCATGCGAAGAAGCAAGACATCAGCACTGCCATCATCTTCATTAAAGATGCATTGCCACCCCCAAACTGCTGGCGTCGTCATCATCAAAGATGCATCACGTTAGCGCTGCCGTCATCTTCATTTAAGATGCATGTCACCAAGGTCAAAGGGCAGGCAGATTAGGTTATGCCAGATGCGACAAGAAATGGCGGCAACCTTAAGACAGGAAAAGCGTTTTGCCCCAGCTTAATTAACCTTTTGAAGCACGAGGACTGCGTGAACGGGTTTTGCTGCACATGCAGGCAGTTGATGAAGGGGAGGGAGAAGGGGGGGGGGGGGGGGGGGGTGGTGTTCTTTTCGGAGGCTGTCACTGGTTGGAAAAGCTCCACCTAGATGGGCAGGAAGAAGGGATGGCTGAACAGCACTTTTCTTCGAAGACGATTTTTCTATTTAAGAAGAAAAAAAAAAAAAATGCGACCGTTTCCAGAAGGCCTCTAATTGGAGATTTCTGCGCGTTGTTTTTCTTCCCCTCACCCCCTCCCACCGTGTCCCAACCCCTGTAACCTAACCCCCCCCCCCCCCCCCCCCCCCCCCCCCCCCCCCCCCCCCCCCCCCCCCCCCCCCCCCCCCCCCCCTCCTGCCGCTTCCCCTACAGAGAACCTTGAACCTTGTAACACAGATCGGACCTCCATCCATTAGCAGCCGACGTTTATTCAGGCAGTGGAGAGTATAGGGTCGGACCTGTAGTGGGCAACTGGCGGTATCAGAGAGGTCGTTGTACTCGGATGCATACACTGAATAGAGCGTTGACGCTCGTCTCTCCTCACTTGCTGTCAATGTCAACGAATCACGACCTCCCTCCTCCCCACTCCATTCCCAGCCCACGTGCCTGCACGCGCAGGTGCCATGCATGTGCCATGCAAATTGCATTGTTCGAGAGAGCCTGGCAGCTTTCACTTAGCGCTTGTTTCTCCCCTGACTGGTGTAAGTCTTGGCTGTCCCCATCTCAGTTCGTATCATAATTTATACAGATCTTTGGTTGAATTGCATACTGTCCTCTAAGAGGGATCATTGGTGTACGCGAAAAATGCTCTTGTGACCCAGTACTGCATGTCTTATATCAAGGTGCACAACCTCAGTGATTTTGTTGTGATTGTTGTTGTTGTTGTTTGCTTTTTGTTCTCGATATTATTATGTTTGCAAGTCACTCAAAATGGATGACACACAATTTTCTCTTACCCCCCCCCCCCTTTTTTTTTCTTTTTTTTTCTTTTCTTTTTGTTTTCTTTGTCTTTCCTTTTTCTTTTTGTGTAAAGTAACAACGGTCGTGGTTATTTCCGGATGGGTGTGATCAAAATTGTAACCGATCTTCATTCACGATGAAGAGGATGTTAAAATTTGACGAAGTGCAGCATTGTTCATAGTATAAATTATTGTCACCATTGAAATCATTCTGACTGTTCGAACCGTAGGCCTCCCAGAATGAGCACTGGAAACAGGATGAATCTCCCCCCCCCCCCCCCCCCCCCCCCCCCCCCCCCCCCCCCCCCCCCCTCTCTCTCCGTCTTCAATTATTAATGAGTATTTCCTGTATTGTTGAAAAGGGATTGGATTGGGGGGGGGGGGGGGGGTATGAAGAGATGAAGTGATTGATTTATATTATCGCTTATTTGTTTATGAAAAAAAATGAAACCTGCTGCATAGGTCTAAAGCTGTATGTTAAAAAAAAAATCGATGTGTCTTTCCCGATCAAAGCCCTTTACTTGATGGATGTGTGTGTGTGAGTGCTGTGTGTGTGTGTCGCTGAAAGCGAAGGAACGAAAGCCTGGATACAGTAGCACATGGAAGACATCACGGTAAATGGCGGCAGCGATCGGTAAACAAGTCGACATTGCCACAACACGGCCCTGCTGCTGCTGAAACAGCAGAATAAAACACCTGACGAGGTAGCAGCACAGCACTTTGCATTATTGCTGCGATTGGGATGGGTTACGCTCTAGCGGAATGAGCGATCAAGGAAAGGCTAAGGGTTGTCCCACCTGTTTTTTTTTTCTTCTTTTTTTTTTTTTTTTTATTCTCAGCGACAAGACTGCGCCTTGTGTCACTGGAAAGAGGTGAAAGAGAGTGAGAGAATTCTAGTCCTTTCTTGCACAATCAAAAGACTACTATTTATGGCGCATGAGAAAAAAAGAATGGCGGTACATGATCAGAAAAGATATACTTTCTGTCCTTCGGGCCTTAACAGGTAACAGTTTGTCCGGTTTGTTTTGAAGACAGGGGTGGGTTTTCAATGGAACGAAGATAAAATACGGATTAGTTAAGAGTAAACGGTCTTCGTTTTGTCGACTCAGATGGTTTTGTTTATTTCTGTATAACAAAATGCGTCGGGCCAGACGATTCGCACGATTGTGTAAGCTGTCTTGTGACTGGTACATAAAGCCTTCGCTTTACGTAAACCTATGGGAAATACAACATGAAATATGGTTCTGTATATATTTATGAGTTCTCAACACATGAAAGGGTATTCAGGCATAAGTTACCTTCATAAGGTCAAAAGCAATACGACTGACAGGGGTAACCTTCCAACAAGAACAGCGCGGGCGAGGGACCTGTCTAACACTGCCATGAGATCAGCAGAACCACGCACAGAGATGGACTGCGACGCTGGCAAATGGTTTAGGCAAGGCGACAGCACGATTACGCCTCGCAGCTAAACCGGCATCCCATACTCAGAGTAAATGCTGATGTGAACTTTCCATTTGCGTTGGGTTCTTAAGAACAAAGACATATCCACCCATTTGCCTGAGCTTCTTAGGAACAAAGGTATGGTCACTTATTTGCCTGAGCTTCTTATTAAGAATAAAGATACAGTCACCTATTTGCCTGGGCTTCTTAAAAACAAATATTTAGTCACCTATTTGCCTGGGCGTGTTAAGAACAAATATTTAGTCACCAATTTGCCTGAGTTTCGTGAGAACAAAGATACAGTCAGCTATTGGCCTGAGCTTCTTAAGAACAAATATTTAGTCACCTATTTGCCTGAGTTTCGTGAGAACAAAGATACAGTCAGCTATTGGCCTGAGCTTCTTAACAACAAAGACAGAGTCACCTATTTGCTTGAGCTTCTCCATTTTATCCGTGCATTGCGATAAAAAAAAATTGTAATACGGAACAGTGTAATGTACAGTTGAGTGCAGTGCGTGACAGTGGAGTACAAATACACAACATTGCGCGATTTAGTACAGTCTCTCATTGAATAGAGTGTAATGCAATAATAGCGCCCGATTCGTCGCAGTCAGAAACAATACAACACAGTTTGATGTAATGGATTGCAGCGAAGCATAATTCATTGCCGTGCAAGACAATGCAACACACGTCGACGTCATGCTGCACAGTCCAGTGCATTACAATTCAGGGAGGTACAAGACGATACGCTTTAATGGAAAGGCAATGCTGTGCAAAAAAAAAAAAAAAAAAAAATACAACTCTGCATGATGCAATACAGCACAACAAAGCGCGATATAGGTGTACTGTAAAATCGAAGTACAACTCTGCATAATGTAATACAGCACAACAAAGTGCGATATAGGTGTACTGTAAAATCGAAAGGAAACCCGAAATAAGGCGATGAGACGTAAATAGTAAACAAGAAACAAAGGCAGGCAGTTTCCAGAAGGAATGGCGCCATACGCAGCGGTAGCGTGCGTTCGGAGTTATTACCCACGAACGCACGTGGTCACCTGTCTCTCTGTCTCCCCCATAGGATCTAGAATAAAGCTTGTCTTCGCTTGCTTTTTTTTTTTTTTTTTTTAAATTAAGAAAAACATGCTAAACACGGGAGCTTGAACTTACCGTTTTTGGGGACAGGCGAGCCCAGGTCTCTGTACTCACTGAGCCAGCTGATAGAGTGTGCTAAGGCATACTGGAATGCCCTGCCCCTCCTGTCATCCACCACCCCCAGCCCCTCAAACCACAGGAGACAGGTTGCACTCCAAAAGAATTAATGCGCCAAGGCCTTGCTTTAAAGGAGTCGAGCATTCGTAAACTGGCGCAGTTAGATTGTTTTGAGAAATTTTTATTGTGTCTGGAAGTTGATTCTCCTCATTCATGTGGGCATCGAGATGCAAGTCAGGTGGTTCCAAGTTGATCCTCCTCATTAATGTGGGCATCGAGATGCAAGTCAGGTGGTTCCAAGTTGATTCTCCTCATTCATGTGGGCATCGAGATACACAAGTCAGGTGGTTCCAAGTTGATTCTCCTCATTCATGTGGGCATCGAGACACAAGTCAGGTGGTTCCAAGTTGATTCTCCTCATTCATGTGGGCATCGAGACACAAGTCAGGTGGTTCCAAGCAGACGGGACCAAAGGAAAGGGACTATTTCGGCGCTTCCAGCTGGCGCAAAGACAGGGTCACGGGTGAGTGCAAAGGCTTGAAATGTGACGTCAACTAAGGGGAAGGTCGTGTATTTCGAAGATTGATTTCATCGGTGAAAAGGGGAAAATCCCCCCCCCCCAAAAAAAAAAAAAAGGGGGGGGGGGGGGAATAGTTGGTGGGGAGTTGTTCTTGCGATCAGTTATCAGTTGAACGTTAAATGCTGGCTCAAATTTGTGGTAGGCCTCAAAACACTTAACATGGATTATACAGTGTTTTAGTGCAAAGTCCTAATTGTGGCGTGTGGCCACACAGCCGCCTTCTACTCCGGTTGTTTTGCTTCCGGCATGAGCACGTGGCTTTCAGTGGTTTGCCCGTGTGTTCAGCGGATCGCTGTCTTGGGATGTGACAGAAGATCCCGCAAGAAGCCGCCTCTCGCAGCCATGGTGAAGGCTTGTTCAGAATCTGTTCATGTGAAAAGAACCGTTTTGGTTTTGTTTTGTTATGTCCTTTGAAAATTTTGCCGCCTTGTTATGAATGAATGGGTAACCTCCTGCTGTCCTTTGGAAATATTGCCGCCTTGTTATGTAGGAATGGATAACTTCCTGCTGTCCTTTGGAAATATTGCCGCCTTGTTATGAAGGAATGGATAACCTCCTGATGTCCTTTGAAAATGTTGCCGCCATGTTTGTATGAAATGATAACCTCGTCGTTCCCCACTCAGCTTTCTAACCCCTTCCTTTTCTTACCTAATAGTGTTGGGCCGGATCAGCTACATGAGAGGGGGGAGGTCTGAAAGGGCGAGGAGGGGGGAGGGATCTGGGGGTCTTTCCTATCGGGAGAGGGGGGGGGGGGGAGACTGCCAAAAATACAACTTTTTGCCAGCCGGGAATGGGGGGGGGGGGGGGGGGTTGTTGTAAGGGATTTAAAAATTCTGGACCCCCATCCCCACTTCGTCCGGCTCTATAACGTTTACATTGTGTAGACATAACTGCCAACCATCAGTGATTTTTTTTTCTTAAATTTCTCGTAATTTTTACTAACACATTAGATCTCAGTATGAAATGTCCAATATCTGTCATATTTTAGCACGTTTAAGAGAGAGAAAAAAAAGCAGAAACGAAAGAAGAAAAAAAACACCCAATATATTGTGGCAGGTTCTTACTGTTTTAATGTGAACACAGTGATATGTGTACATATGAACAGGGTTGTTTCCCTTTAATTAACAAAATAAAAAAAAATATGCTGTGTCGATTCTGACGACCTTCATCTCGGCGCATATGCAGGAAGGCAGCCTTCTCTTCAGCACCCTACCCACCCCACCCCACCCCACCCCCCAACCCCCTCACACACCCCACCCCGTCCCCATCTCCACCCATCGCCTCCCGAGGATTACTCATTTGTCGAGAGTGGGTTCCTCTCGCGGAATGAAAGAGAGGAAGGGAAGCGGAGGGGTGGTGTGTGTGTTTGGGGAAGAACGTGGGGAGGCACTCGCTGCTTTTAGTGTGGGGTGGAGGATGTGATTCACTTATCTCTGGAGGTTCAACTCGCGTGGTGGGAGTGGGCGGGGGAGAAGGCAGACTGAGACCAAACTAACACTAGTATTTCAAACAGATGTCACCACGGTCTTCTCGACGGTGTGCGTTCTATTGGCTTTGAATTCTGACTAAAAGCTCTCTCACATACCACACCACCACCACCACCACCACCACCTCACGACAGCCTACCTCTCTGTCTCTGTCTGTCTGTCTGTCTGTCTGTCTCTCTCTCTCTCTCTCTCTCTCTCTCTCTCTCTCTCTCTCTCTCTCTCTCTCTCTCTCTCTCTCTCTCTCTCTCTCTCACACACCATCCCACCGCATTACAACACACACACACACACACACACACACTCTCTCTCTCTCTCTCTCTCTCTCTCTCTCTCTCTCTCTCTCTCTCTCTCTCTCTCTCTCCGTATGTCTGTCTTACTCTCTAAGTCTCTCTCTCTCTCTCTCTCTCTCTCTCTCTCTCTCTCTCTCTCTCTCTCTCTCTCTCTCTCGCGCTCTCTCTCTCCATCTCCACTCCTACCCCCGCCCTCCTTCTTCGTCCGTCTTTTCGTTTGCGTCGGTTTCCAAGCCGCTCACGCTTTTCCCACCCCCACCCCCTCCCTGTCGTCCCATCCTTCCCCGCGCGCGCGCGTGTGTTTCGCCAGCCGAGAATCTCTCCTCCCAACTAGTATCTCATGCCGTAATCGAATAATTTCAACTTTGGGGGGGAGGGGGGGGGGGGGGGGGGTCAATCTTTCAGGACACCGTAATGTTCCTTCCTCTTTTCATCCTTATTAATGAACCCGATGGTAGAATTAAACGTCGACAGCTAAGCATGATACAAACAACAACAACAACATTGAGAAGAAACGACTGTATTCCTGAGGATAAAGTACTGTTGACATAGAGGAGATCACAGTGACGATAATTGGAAGGCAGTTCCCGACATGGTTGGTCACTGGAACGGACACATCGGGGTTTGTTCAGCCTGCTAAGACACGTGCCTTCTGAGTTGGCTTGAAGCGCAGAGAGAGAGAGAGAGAGAATCTGCCCTCGCACCGCCTCGCAAACGTGAACAATTTGTTTTGTTGTGTCAGTGAACATTTTTTCCTGGTTTGGGGAAGGAGCTCATTATTATGGGAGGTGCTGAATGTGGAGTCACTGTCTTTTTTTTTTTTTTTTTTTTTGAGAAACATTTTTGTTTAGGACTGAGAAGTTTTGTGTGTGTATGTGGGCGCGTGCGTGCGTGCGTGTGTGTGCGCGCACGTGTAGTGTGTGGGTGTGTCTGTCTGTCTGGGTTTTTTTTTTTCTGTGTAGGTGTATGAAATGGGAAGGGAGGGTGGTGGTGGTGGTGGTTAGAGGAAGCGAGAGGAGTTCTGGAGTGTAAACCCTTCACCCCCCCCCCCCTTCCTTCCGAATCTTCCTGGCAAATCTCTGCCGTGTGATGGCCTTTCGTCTCCTTGCTCGATTTTTATCATTTTCGTGTTTAAAAAGTTCCATCCAGATTACTGGGGGGGGGGGGGGGGGGGGGGGGGGGATTGAACCGGCAAAGACCCCTACTCTCAGAGTAAAACATTCACGCGAAATCGAGTTTTTGGGTGCTCGCACACAGCTGGCGAATGCTCAGACTTCTTTAAACGTCTAAAAAGTCTGGGGGGCGCACGGCGTCGGCGTGAGCGCCCAACGGGGGTGAAAACGTTTCCCGGAATAGCATTTAAAAAGAATAGACACCCCCCCCCCCAAAAAAAAAAAAAAAAAAAAAAAAAAAAACCATCGTGACGTCAATGCACGTGCAATGGGATCCGAACCAGGAAGTGGGTGCGGAAATAGCGGTGTAGGGTTTTTATGCCGCCTTCACTTGCATTTTTCTTGTAAAGGTTCGGGGGGGGGGGGAGGGGGGGGGTATTTATTTTGTTAAGTTCAAGGATGGATTAGGGAAGCTGATTATTGTTCGTTGGTTGGTTTGTTTGTCGATTCACTTTTGTTAAATTGAAGAACGGGTGAGTGGAGGAAGTTGAGTGATTTTTTTTTTTTAAAAGATCATCCCATGACTGTTGAGAGAGAGAGAGAGAGAGAGAGAGAGAGAGAGAGAGAGAGAGAGAGAGTGTTGAGATTTTGGTTTTCGTACACAGTCCCAGACCGTTTGAAGTCAGCTAGTCGATCAAGTAGTATCAACCAGGCAATTAGCATTAATGAAATATGGCGTTGATGACCGTAATCTGTTTTCCAGTTCACATCAGGGTGGTTGGAGTTCTGTTGTTGTTTCCCTTCTCTCTCTCTCTCTCTCTCTCTCTCTCTCTCTCTCTCTCTCTCTCTCTCTCTCCTTTTTTTTTAAAATTTTTTTTTAGTTTTCTCTCTCGTTGAATTGATGATATAATCTTTTTTTAATCTCTTTGGGTTTTTTTGTCAGTTAACAGTAAACAAGTGGGGTAACGTTTGCTCCCCTAAGAAAACCTAACACAGAGTAACTTTTATTCAAGACTGGCACAGCCAGTCTGTTTCTGTCAGTTGTGAATATTTGCGAGAGAGGAGGGGGGGGGGGGGGGGAGCAAATTCGCGCTTTCACACACACACACACACACACACACACACACACACACACACACACACACACACACACACACACACACACACGCACGCACGCACGCACGCGCGCACGCGCGCACACACACACACACACACACACACACACACACACACACACACACACACACACACAGAGGCATTCACGCACGCACAAACACACACACACACGCACACGCACACGCACACACACACACACACACAATGCACGCACATGAGCATGCATGTACGCATACACATTCACACATTACACACACATTACACACACATTACACACACACACACACCTCTCTCTCTCTCTCTCTCTCTCTCTCTCTCTCTCTCTCTCTCTCTCTCCTTCCTACCCTGCCTCCCTCCCCCCTCTCCCCCCACCCTATCTCCCACTCTCCCTCTCCTTCCCTCCTCCTTCCCTTTACCCCCCCCCCCCTGCCTCCCTACCCCCACCCACCCCACCTCCCTCTCTCTCCCCTCTCTCATTTTCTCTCCAGTCCATGCGGTCTGATGACGAGACATTGATAACATCTAGTCTGTGGTCCTAACACATGTAACAGAACACCCGTTTTGGGCAGAACAACGCTGAAATCATTACCTTCAGGGAAGGTTATGTGGGTGCGACTGCGTGCGGTGTGTGGCGGGAGTGTGTGTGTGTGTGGGAAGGGGGGGGGGGGGGGGAGGGAGGAGTTGTTGGAGGGGAAAAAGGTTGAGGTGGTCGGAAGAGGGATGGAAAGAGGGATGAGGAAGGTTAGGATGATTCCATCGCTTTTTCTGCCGTGGTATTTAAGGTGGTTGGGATGGTGGAGGGGGTGGGGTGGGGGTGGGGGGGGGGGGGGGGCGGACGGGGGGGGGGGGGGGGAGAGGAAGGGAGACTGGGTTTTGCCCTGGTATATTTCCGCCATCGCAAGGTGGCGGGCCCCTGAACAGTTTGATGAGCTAGAGTCATTAATTGAGCTCGGCTCCAGCACTGGCTGCGAGTGGTTCAAACCCTGGGCACCGCCACACGAAGGAAAGCTAACCAACAGCTCTGGCGTTCGCGCTACCCACCGTAACGAGTTGTCTGTTCTTGTGGTGTCAGTGTAGTGGTCGATAGGTATAGGTCCCCACCCTCTCCCTCGGTGGGTGGGGGTGGGGGTATTCTCCCGGGGTGGTTTTATAAATGCCCCTTGGTCATCTACCAGGGATGGATGTGGAGGACGGTAAACACTCGGCAACCAAGAAATCATCACAACTATTGCTTGCGTAGTGTTTACCAGTTTTACACACGCACACGCGCGCGCGCGCGCATACACACACACACACACACACACACACACACACACACACACACACACACACACACACACACACTCACAGAACTCAGAAAACTTTTATGTCTAGGAGGGGAGAGAGAGAGAGAGAGAGAGAGAGAGAGAGAGAGAGGAGAGAGAGAGAGAGAGAGAGAGGAGAACGATCGAACCAACATATCTTAATGAGGGAAAAGAGTCAGCACGAGAAAATGCTTTTTTACATCTTGCCCACAGCGAAGGGAGGTGTGTGTGTGTGTGTGTGTGTGGGGGGGGGGGGGGGGGGGGGGGGATAAAAGATTGCAAAAGTAAATTAAAAAAAAAGAATACTGAACTAAACAATGCGGCAAATCCTAAAGTGCAATACAAGTGGAATGTAAAGGATATCCAACCAAAAACAAACAACAGCAACATAGCAAACCACTATCCCAAAACACACACAAACGCGCGCACACACCACACACACACACACACACACACACACACACACACACACACACACACACACACACATACACACACACACTCACTCACTCACTCACTCACTCACTCACTCACTCACACACACACACACACACACACACACACACACACACACACACACACACACACACACAGAGAGAGAGAGAGAGAGAGAGAGAGAGAGAGAGAGAGAGAGAGAGAGAGAGAGACTTTAAAGTGCGAAAGGTGGGAGTAAAGAAAACGAGGTCAGATAGGGAAAGGGGATAAGGGTGAAGAAGAAGGACGGACAGTAAGGGGAAGGTGGGGGGGGGGGGGGGGGAGGTAAGAAAAATGTACATAGTATATATATGTATGTCTAGTATACATGCCACTTGCTTTGATGTTCATTAATACATTCATATAATAATAATAATAATAATAATAATGGGGATTTATATAGCGCCTTCCACGGCACAAGGCGCTTTACAAAGGCAGAAAAAATACAATTGCTAAATGTAAAGAAAATGCATTGAAAAAACGGCTCAGAAATGAAAAACAGAGGCACTCTCCCATTATCTCCCACGCGCACACACACTCTCACGCACAGACACACAATACACAACAGTCGCAACAAGCACAAACTACTAAGCGATCCACAGGAGCAACAAGAGTCAATCAACTATCTGGTAATGACTGTCTTCTTAGTATTGTTTGAAAAGGTGGGTTTTAAGGGAGGTTTTGAAGGAAGAAAAGGTTTGAGAATGTCTTAAGTCATAGGGGAGTTTATTCCAGAGTTTGGGAGCTGCGTATGAGAAAGCTCGTTCGCCATGCTGTTTACGATGGGGACGGTAACTGGGAAAGTGGAAGGTCCTGGTGTCGGTGGAGGAGCGGAGCGTTCGTGATGGGACATATACTTGAAGGAGATCGGAAAGATAGGCAGGGGCATCGCCAGTGAAAATCTTGAAGCAGAGACAACAACATTTGTATTTAATTCTTCTTTCAACGGGGAGCCAGTGCAACTTTTTCAGGAGAGGGCTGCAGGGTTGGGTCTTAGGAGATTTGCAAATGAGACGGGCTGCAGAGTTCTGTACACGTTGGAGGGGTTGGATGACAGTTGAGGGACAGCCAAGGAGAACACAGTTGCAGTAATCTAGCCTTATAACCCAGAGAGAGAGAGAGAGAGAGAGAGAGGAATGAAGGAGGGGGAGAGGGGAAGGACACGTGTCAATGAGAAGCCTGGCAGCCATATCCACGCACCCACTACCCACATCCATGCATAGTGTATAGACATGCACACATCCAGACTGACAAAACAGGCGAGAGTGATGGACACGGTCGACATCTGCGTGTGAACAGCTGGCACACGAGTCCCAGAGACAGAGACAAACGGACGGACGAGCAAACAGACAGACAGACAGACAGACAGACAAATACACAGGTAGATGAGCGGACAAAAGTCGGAAGCTGTGTGTACGACAACGCGGCAACTCTTGCAAAGCGAATCACAGGCTGCACACAAAAATTCAATGCGCCAAGGCCTTGCTTAAGGAGGCGAGTATTTATAGACTGGCGCCGTTAGATTGTTTTGAGAATTGTGTGTGTGTGTGTGTGTGTGTCTGAAAGTTGATTCTCCTCATTTTCTTTCATATGGACATCAAAGTTCATCAAAGTTTAAGCCAGGTGGTTCCAAGCAGACAGATTAAGATCAAAGGAACGGGACTATTTGGACGCTTCAAGCTGGCGCGAAGATAGGGTCACGGGGTGAGTGCGAAGGCCTGAAATGTGACGTCAGCTCAGGGGAAGGTCATGTGTTTGAAGATTGTTTTTTTTTTTTTTTTCCATCGGTGAAACCCCCCCCCCCCCCCCCCCCCCCCTCCAACGAGGGAAATAATTGGTGGGGATTTGTTCTTTTTGATCAGTTATCAGTTTAACATTAAATGCTGGCTCAACTTTATAGCAGGCCTCAAAACTCTTACATGGATTATATAGTGTTTTAGTGCAAAATCCTAATTGTGGCGTGTGGCCGCCGACAGTCACAACAGTGTGGGCAAGCAATGGAGAAGAGCAAACGGATCTCCCACAATGCGCGTTGCTCGATCCGGCAGGGTAGCGCGCGCGCTTGTCTGATCATTATGCACAGTGTGTTTCCTTGGTATGAGAGCGCGCACTTCGGGAATCGGGTGCCGGACACTGTTTGTGCACCAGCTCCAACTGTTTTTCCTCCTGCCGTCGATCCGTCCAGGCGAGACGGATACTTCTAGGAGCAATGTCGGCTTTGTCTTCGTTGAATGAGGTCGCTGTTGCCATTTCTCACCGTCGTCTTTTACCCCTGTTTCTGTTCAAGGGTCTGTCTTTTTTTTTTTTTTCCTTTCAAGACCAAAACTTCCCATCACTTCTCGTTCATC
>CM031605.1:74591855-74596855 GCA_018398815.1 Conus ventricosus | reverse complement strand
CACATCGCAATAACACGTCGTCCCTGGTCATTACTTCCATTCGTTCTTCTCTTTGGATAGGGGGCCATAAAAAGAATCGAGGGGAAAAAGGCCTTAGATCAGCTATTTTGGGACGTTTGGCGTCTGCAGTAAGAATTGTATGATCTTTCATGACGTTGTCAACTCGGGGGGAAAAAGTGTTACATTACAAAGGGGGGGGGGAGAAGAGGGGGGGGGGGGGGTCTGGCCATAGACACTGTCACTTCCAAAGTGTTACGTCAGCGGGGATCTGGTCTTGGACATTGTCACTTCCGAAGTGTTTCTTCTGCAATGGGGAAATGGTGGTAGACATTGTTTCTTTTTGAATTGTTCATCAGTAGTGGCATATGGTCATAGACATTGTCACTTCAATCTTCAAATTTCAAAATTGTAGGTCAGCCGTCATTGTTGACTATTATTGACCTGTGTGCACAGAGGCGTAGTTGTTCTCAGTTGTTACATCAATAGTGGCATATGGTCATAGACATTGTCACCTCTCAGTTGTTACATCAATAGTGGCATATGATCATAGACATTGTCACTTCTCAGTTGTTACATCACTAGTGGCATATGGTCATAGACATTGTCCCTTCTCAAATGTTACATCAATAGTGGCATATGGTCATAGACATTGTCACTTCTCAAATGTTACATCAATAGTGGCATATGGTCATAGACATCGTCACTTCTCAAATGTTACATCAATAGTGGCATATGGTCATAGACATTGTCACTTCTCAAATGTTACATCAATAGTGGCATATGGTCATAGACATTGTCACTTCTCAGTTGTTACATCAGTAGTGGCATATGGTCATGGACATTGTCACTTCTCAATTATTACATCAATAGTGGCATATGGTCATAGACATCGTCACTTCTCAAATGTTACATCAATAGTGGCATATGGTCATAGACATTGTCACGTCTCAAATGTTACATCAATAGTAGCATATGGTCATAGATGTTGTCACTTCTCAGTTGTTACATCAATAGTGGCATATGGTCATAGACATTGTCACTTCTCAGTTGTTACATCAATAGTGGCATATGGTCATAGACATCGTCACTTCTCAGTTGTTACATCACTAGTGGCATATGGTCATAGACATTGTCACTTCTCAAATGTTGCATCAATAGTGGCATATGGTCATAGACATTGTCACTTCTAAAGTGTTACATAAGCAGTGGAATTTAGCTGTGGGTTATTATCACTTCCAAAGTGTTACATCAACAGGGGTGTCTGGTTTAAAGGCATTGTATCTTCCAAAGTGTTAAATCAGCAGCGATCTGGTCACAGGCATTGTCACTTCTAAAGTGTTACATCAACAGTAGAATTCAGTCACATACATTGTCACTTCCAAAGTGTTACATCGACAGTGAAATTCGGGCACAGACATTATCACTTCCAGAGAGTTACATTAATGGTGGGATCTGGTCATAGACATTGTCATTTCTAAAGTATTACATCAACAGTGGAATTCAGCCATAGACATTGTCAATTCCCAATGTGTTACATTGATACCGGGATCTGGTCGTAGACATTTTTACTTCCATGAACAGTGTTACATGAACAGTCGGATCTGACAACAGATTGTCACTTCTAAAGTGTTAATCAATGGGATCTAGTCATAGGCATTGTCAACAATAGAATTCAGTCATAGACATTGTCACTTCTGAAGTGTTATATCAACAATAGAATTCAGTCATAGACATTGTCACTTCTGAAGTGTTATATCAACAGTAGAATTCAGTCATAGACATTGTCACTTCTGAAGTGTTATATCAACAATAGAATTCAGTCATAGAGGTTGTCACTTCTGAAATGCTGTATCAGCAATGGAATTCAGTCATAGACGCTGTCACTTCCAAAATGTTACATTAATAGTGGGATCTGGTTGTAGACATACTTACTATCAAATTGTAACATGAACAGTCAGATGTCATTACAGACATTGTCACTTCCAAAGTATTACATAAACATGAGTAATTCTCTCGTATACACTGTCACTTCCAAAATAGTGTTATGTCAACAGTTGGATTTTAGTAATAGGCATTGCAGCTTCCAAAGTGTTAGGTCAGCAGTGGAATTCAGTCAAAGACACTGTCACTTCCACAGTGTTACATCAACAGTGGAATTCAGTCATAGACACTGTCACTTCCACAGTGTTACATCAACAGTGGAATTCAGTCATAGACACTGTCACTTCCAAAGTGCTGCATCAACAGTGGAATTCAGTCATAGACACTGTCACTTCCACAGTGTTACATCAACAGTGGAATTCAGTCATAGACACTGTCACTTCCAAAGTGCTACATCAACAGTGGAATTCAGTCATAGACACTGTCACTTCCACGTGTTACATCAACAGTGGAATTCAGTCATAGACACTCACTTCCACAGTGTTACATCAACAGTGGAATTCAGTCATAGACACTGTCACTTCCACAGTGTTACATCAACAGTGGAATTCAGTCATAGACACTGTCACTTCCAAAGTGCTACATCAACAGTGGAATTCAGTCATAGACACTGTCACTTCCAAAGTGCTACATCAACAGTGGAATTCAGTCATAGACATTGTCATTTCCAGTGTTACATCAACAGTGGAATTCAGTCATAGACATTGTCATTTCCAAAGTGTTACATCAACAGTGGAATTCATCATAGAACCTGTCACTTCCACAGTGTTACATCCACAGTGGAATTTAGTCATTGACACTGTCACTTCCACAGTGTTACATCAACAGTGAAATTCAGTCACAGACACTGTCACTTCCAAAGTGTTACATCAACAGTGGAATTCAGTCATAGACACTGTTACTTCCACTGTGTTATATCAGCAGTGGAATTCAGTCATAGACACTGTCACTTCCAAGGTGTTACATCAACTGTGGAATTCAGTCATAGACACTGTCACTTCCACAGTGTTACATCAACAGTGGAATTCAGTCACAGACACTGTCACTTCCAAAGTGTTACATCAACAGTGGAATTCAGTCATAGACACTGTCACTTCCAAAGTGTTACATCCACAGTGGAATTCAGTCATAGACACTGCCACTTCCACAGTGTTACATCAACAGTGGAATTCAGTCATAGGCATTGTCACTTCCAAGGTGTTACATCAACAGTGGAATTTCAGTTATAGACATTGTCACTTCCACAGTGTTACATCAACAGTGGAATTCAGTCACAGACACTGTCACTTCCACAGTGTTAAATCAACAGTGGAATTCAGTCATAGACACTGTCACTTCCAAAGTGTTCCATCAACAGTGGAATTCAGTCGTAGACACTGTCACTTCCACAGTGTACATCCACAGTGGAATTCAGTCATAGACATTGTCACTTCCACCGTGTTACATCAGCAGTGGAATTCAGTCATAGACATTGTCACTTCCAAAGTGTTACATCAACAGTGGAATTCAGTCATAGACACTGTCACTTCCACAGTGTTACATCAACAGTGGAATTCAGTCATAGACACTGTCACTTCCACAGTGTTACATCAACAGTGGAATTCAGTCATAGACACTGTCACTTCCACAGTGTTACATCAACAGTGGAATTCAGTCATAGACACTGTCACTTCCACAGTGCTACATCAACAGTGGAATTCAGTCATAGACACTGTCACTTCCACAGAGTACATCAACAGTGGAATTCAGTCATAGACATTGTCACTTCCACAGTGTTACATCCACAGTGGAATTCAGTCATAGACACTGTCACTTCCACAGTGTTACATCAACAGTGGATTCAGTCATAGACACTGTCACTTCCACAGTGTTACATCAACAGTGGAATTCAGTCATAGACACTGCCACTTCCACAGTGTTACATCAGCAGTGGAATTCAGTCATAGACACTGTCACTTCCAAAGTGCTACATCAACAGTGGAATTCAGTCATAGACACTGTCACTTCCAAAGTGTACATCAACAGTGGAATTCAGTCATAGACACTGTCACTTCCACAGTGTTACATCAACAGTGGAATTCAGTCATGGGACACTGTATTTCCCACAGTGTTACATCACAGTGGAATTCAGTCATAGACTGACAAATGTTCAGTCTTCCCCCCAAGTGGTACATCAACAGTGGAATTCAGTCATAGACATTGTCACTTCCAAAGTGTTACATCAACAGTGGGAATTCAGTCATAGACACTGTCACTTCCACAGTGTTTACATCAACAGTGGAATTCAGTCATAGGCACTGTCACTTCCAAAGTGCTACTTTCAACAGTGGAATTCAGTCAAAAGACATTGTCACTTCCACAGTGTTACATATACATCAACAGTGGAAATTCAGTCATAGACACTGTCACTTCCACAGTGGTGACATCAACAGTGGAATTTCAGTGGGTCAACAGTGATAGAGATCCATGTTTTGCGTGGCGCCTTTGGGTTGTGTGACAGTGAAGTCACTGATGGGAGGGTTTCCTTTCTGCTCCGTCTGCTTTCCTGTCTCTCTTGTGAGCCTCCCACCCGCCCTCCCCCCCCCCCCCCCCCTCTCTCCAATTTTGTGTGTGTGTGTGCGTGCGTGTTCGTGTTTTGTGCGTGGTGCGTGCGTGCGGTGTGTGTTGTGTGTGTGTGTATGTGTGTGTGTGTGTGTGTGTGTGTGTGTGTGTGTGTGAGACAGACAGAGGGAGAGAAAGAGAGAGAGCATGCTTTTTTTTTTTTCTTTTTGCTTGAGTGAGTGTGTGTTGTGTGTGTGTGTGTGTGTGTGTGTGTGGTGTGTGTGTGTGTGTGTGTGTGTGTGTGTGGTGTAAGGGGAAGAGAGAGAGGGAGAGAGAGTGAGAGAGAGAGAGAGAGAGGAGAGAGAGAGTAAACTTTGGTATATTGTCTTTCTCATCTCCATCTTCTGAGAAGTTCTGAGCTGGTCGTTCTGTTGCTTTGTACCTTCCCTCATTCCAAAATGGAATTTTAGGATCTGTTTTTCGAAGTAGCGCACACACTCGCACGCACGCATGCATTC
>CM031605.1:74526855-74581855 GCA_018398815.1 Conus ventricosus | reverse complement strand
TAGAGAGGTGAGAGAGAGAGAGAGAGAGAGACATAGGCATTGCCAAGTTAGACGGTCATGTAATCCGCCCAAGTGACCTATGCCATGCATCTTACTGCATGCTTCTTTCAAAAAGAATAACATTTCCTTTTATGAAAAGAGATGTGCATTGCTAATAATATTTTGTTAATGAAATTCATGTACATCTGAAAGAAAAGTGTTTCATAATTCCGTGACTGTGTTTTTGAAACAGAATCATCAGATTAAGTCATGAGATGGTTGGTCTCAGGAGGACATGAGCCAAAATGCAGCTGTTGAAGGATTTACTACTTCCTTTCAAGACGAGGTTAAACAATGTAGGTTTTAAAACCAGAAAAGAGAAATCCAACCAAATCCAACGCATTAATTCCTTAATTCAGTCCAAACATCATCGTTTCTTTTGTCATGGTTGTCAAAAGATGATCCCCTCATATTTCATGTTAAAAAAATTACTCTGGGAACAAAAAAAAAAACCTCTGCCCACTTGTGGAAGTATGCATAGTTGACAGGGGGGGGGGGGGGGGGGGGGGGGGGTTTATAGTGAAATTCTGTTGAAATGAATTGAATGTTTTTCTTAGGAAAATGTAATTTGGTTGAAGGGTTATCCTTGCAGAAAGACTGTGATTTTGGAGTTGAATATCGGAGTGAACGATCATGACAGATCTTTGTGTGTTTGTTTGTTTGTTTGTTTTGCTGCACAGTGCATGCATAGGATTTAAGTGTTGTGACTAATCCTAACCTTTAACATTGCACACCAGTGTCAGTCACGGGCCCCAGTGTTGTGTTAATAGTAATTGTCACTTGCGCTCCAGCCACTTTCATGATTTCAGGATGTGTGATGTTGACATGCATGGAATGTCAAAGTCGTGTGTTCCTTCGTGTGCCGTTGGTTTAGATAACAGAAATCGTATGTGACAGACAACCTAAGGATATTTTTCATGCGACTTAATGTAAAAACTCGCGGGTGTTCATGTAGACTGCCATCTATTGAAGTCAGGTGTATGTGAAGAATAACTTGAATGTTTGACGTCAGTGATGATTTGTTTGTTGGTAGTGTATGATTTGAAGGAAAAATTGTCTGCCTGACATACAGGACCTAATTATGCTTCCTTCTTTTCCTCTCCTGCTTGTCTGTCTGTACAGTCATTCAGCATATTCAGAGCCAAAGTTTATACCCCATGTTATTGTTTGTTTTTTGTATCATCATCATCATCTCTCTCTCTCTCTCTCTCTCTCTCTCTCTCTCTCTCTCTCTCTCTCTCTCTCTCTCTCTCTCTCTCTCTCTCTCTTATTGTCTTTTTGTGTCTCTTTCTCTCTGTCTTGCTGTATCTCTGTCTCTCCGTCTTGCTATATCTCTGTGTCCGTCTGTCTGTCTGCCTCTCTCTCTCTCTCTCTCTCTCTCTCTCTCTCTCTCTCTCTCTCTCTCTCTCTCTCTCTCTGTCTCTTTGAGTCTCTCTATCTCTCTGTGTCTATCTGTCTGATTGTCTCTGTCTGTCTTTCACTGTCTCTGTCTCTTCTCCCTCTGTTTGTCTCTCTGTTCTGTCTCTTTGTTTTGTCACTGTCTCTCTGTTTTTCTCTATTTTTCTCCCTGTATATCTGTCAGTGTAAGTCAGTCCATCCAGCTGTCTGTCCAGCTGTCTTTTTCTCTGCGACTCTGTGTCTGTCTGTCTGCCTCTCTCTCTCTCTCTCTCTCTCTCTCTCTCTCTCTCTCTCTCTCTCTCTCTCTCTCTCTCTGTCCCTCCCTCCCCCCCTCTCTCTCTCTCTTCCTCTCTGTCTCTCTCTCTCTCTGGCTGCCAGAAGCTAATACATAGTATCAGTTTGATCTCAATAGTATTGCCTTCTGCGTCATTTGCTTAAGCTGCTGGAAGCTAGCACATTACATAAGCTTTGTACCCATAGTCTTGCCATTACTGTTAGTAAGTAAAGAAATAAACACTTGTTACATTTCATCTTGTACTCAGTATACTGCACTTAGACTTGATATATTTCTCCACCCTGCTTACGAGATTTTTTTTTTTTTTCATTTACAAGAAAAATTTAAGTTTGTTCATGCTATGTTAGTTGTCCACAGTGAAATAATGTCTGTATCCTTAGAGAATCTAATAGACGATCAAAAGCACTTAGAGATAATAATGAAAGAAAAGAAAAAAGATTCCTGACTGTGACAGATAAAAGAAAGAAAATAGTCTTCTGCAGTGTCTGTTGTAGTTGTACTATCATTGGCAGCTTTTCAGACACTGACTTACTGTCACTGGCTTCTTAACAAAGCAGTTATTGTGGTGATTAGAGGTGTGTGTGTAGCAGGTGGTGTAGCAGTTATTGTGGTGATAAGGGGGGGTGTAGCTGGTGGTGTAGCAGTTATTGTGGTGACAAGGGGGTGTAGTGGTGGTGTAGCAGTTATTGTGGTGATAAGGGGGTTGTAGCGGGTGGTTGTAGCAGTTATTGTGGTGATAAGGTGTTGTTTGTGTTTGTAGCGGGTGGTGTTAGCAGTTATTGTGGTGATTAAGGGGGTGTAGCGGTGGTGTAGCAGTTATTGTGGTGATAAAGGGGTGTAGCTGGTGGTTAGAGTATTGTTGATAGGGGGTGGTAGTGGTAGCAGTTATTGTGGTGATAATAAGGGGGTGTAGCAGGTGGTGTAGCAGTTATTGTGGTGATAATGGGGTTGTAGCGGGTGGTGTAGCCGTTATTGTAGTGATAATAAGGGGGTTGTAGCGGGTGGTGTAGCAGTTATTGTGGTGATAATGGGGTTGTAGCGGGTGGTGTAGCCGTTATTGTAGTGATAATAAGGGGGTTGTAGCGGGTGGTGTAGCAGTTATTGTGGTGATAAGGGGGTGTAGCAGGTGGTGTAGCAGTTATTGTAGTCATAATAAGGGGGTGTAGCGGGTGGTGTAGCAGTTATTGTAGTCATAATAATGGGGTGTAGCAGGTGGGGTAGCAGTTATTGTGGTGGTGATAATAAGGGGGTGTAGCGGGTGGTATAGCAGTTATTGTAGTGATAATAATGGGGTGTAGCGGGTGGTGTAGCAGTTATTGCGGTGATAAGGGGGTGTAGCGGGTGGTATAGCAGTTATTGTGGTGACAAGGGGGTGTAGTGGGTGGTATAGCAGTTATTGTGGTGACAAGGGGGTGTAGCAGGTGGTATAGCAGTTATTGTAGTGATAATAAGGGGTGTTTGTAGCGGGTGGTGTAGCAGTTATTGTAGTGATAATAAGGGGGTGTAGCGGGTGGTGTAGCAGTTATTGTGGTGACAAGGGGGTGTAGCTGGTGGTGTAGCAGTTATTGTGGTGATAATAATGCGGTGTAGTGGGTGGTATAGCAGTTATTGTGGTGATAATAAGGGGGTGTAGCAGGTGGTGTAGCCGTTATTGTAGTGATAATAAGGGGGTGTAGCAGGTGGTGTAGCAGTTATTGTGGTGATAATAAGGGGGTGTAGCGGGTGGTGTAGCAGTTATTGTGGTGATAATGGGGTGTAGCGGGTGGTGTAGCCGTTATTGTAGTGATAATAATGGGGTGTAGCGGGTGGTGTAGCAGTTATTGTGGTGATAATAATGGGGTGTAGTGGGTGGTGTAGCAGTTATTGTGGTGGTGATAATAATGGGGTGTAGCGGGTGGTGTAGCAGTTATTGTGGTGATAAGGGGGTGTAGTGGGTGGTGTAGCAGTTATTGTGGTGACAAGGGGGTGTAGCAGGTGGTGTAGCAGTTATTGTGGTGACAAGGGGGTGTAGCAGGTGGTGTAGCAGTTATTGTGGTGACAAGGGGGTGTAGTGGGTGGTATAGCAGTTATTGTGGTGACAAGGGGGTGTAGTGGGTGGTATAGCAGTTATTGTAGTGATAATAAGGGGGTGTAGCAGGTGGTGTAGCAGTTATTGTAGTGATAATAATGGGGTGTAGCGGGTGGTGTAGCAGTTATTGTGGTGGTGATAATAATGGGGTGTAGCGGGTGGTGTAGCAGTTATTGTAGTGATAATAAGGGGGTGTAGCGGGTGGTATAGCAGTTATTGTAGTGATAATAAGGGGGTTGTAGCGGGTGGTATAGCAGTTATTGTGGTGACAAGGGGGTGTAGTGGGTGGTATAGCAGTTATTGTGGTGACAAGGGGGTTGTAGCGGGTGGTATAGCAGTTATTGTGGTGACAAGGGGGTGTAGCGGGTGGTGTAGCAGTTATTGTGGTGACAAGGGGGTGTAGCGGGTGGTATAGCAGTTATTGTGGTGACAAGGGGGTGTAGCGGGTGGTATAGCAGTTATTGTGGTGACAAGGGGGTGTAGCGGGTGGTGTAGCAGTTGTTGTGGTGACAAGGGGGTGTAGCGGGTGGTGTAGCAGTTATTGTGGTGACAAGGTGGTGTAGCAGTTATTGTGGTGACAAGGGGGTGTAGCGGGTGGTGTAGCAGTTATTGTGGTGACAAGGGGGTGTAGCTGGTGGTGTAGCAGTTATTGTGGTGACAAGGGGGTGTAGCAGGTGGTGTAGCAGTTATTGTGGTGATAAGGGGGTGTAGCGGGTGGTATAGCAGTTATTGTCATGGGGTGTAGCAGGTGGTGTCCAGCCTGCACCTGTGGATCAAAAGAAACTGTCAAATCAAATTTGCTGTTGAATGCTGTTGATTCAGCAAGACTGTTTTTTTGAATACCAAATGCTTGTCTTCATATGCAGTTCAGCAATATTCTACTGTCTGATCCTACAGGGGTAACAAATTGAAACTAGCAAAACCTTGTCTAATATCAGTCAAAGTCTTTTATTGGTGTCTTGCCTGACAACGATAATGAATAGCAAGTACTGAGCACATGTCTTAATGTAAAGGGAAGCAGTATTTGTTGCTGTCTGCAGTCTTACAAGAATTATGAACTGTGAATACTAAATCTTTGTCTTCATAGGAAGCAAAATTTGTTGGTTTGTTTTTTTTTTCCCTGTTGGATCCAACGAGAATACCCATTGTAATGAAATGATGAAAGTGTTGAAACATAGAGCGACGCCTCATTCTGCTGCCGCCCTGACCTGCAGGTCACCTGTCCTTGGAGGGTTTCCTGATGTTCCTGCTGAGTGAGGAGAACAACGTGATCCCGGGGGAGAAGCTGGACCTGAGCGAGGACATGACCCAGCCCCTGGCCCACTACTTCATCAACTCTTCCCACAACACCTACCTGACAGGTAGTTAACTGGATCTGTGGTGCACCTGCCTGACAGGTAGTTAACTGGATCTGTAGTACATCTACCTGACAGGTAGTTGACTGTATCTGTAGAACACCTACCTGACAGGTAGTTAACTGGATCTGTAGAACACCTACCTGACAGGTAGTTAACTGGATCTGTAGAACACCTACCTGACAGGTAGTTAACTGGATCTGTAGAACACCTACCTGACAGGTAGTTAACTGGATCTGTAGAACACCTACCTGACAGGTAGTTTACTGGATCTGTAGAACACCTACCTGACAGGTAGTTAACTGGATCTGTAGAACACCTACCTGACAGGTAGTTAACTGGATCTGTAGTGCACCTGCCTGACAGATAGTTAACTGGATCTGTAGTGTACCTACCTGACAGGTAGTTAACTGGATCTGTAATACACCTGCCTGACAGGTAGTTAACTGGATCTGTAGTGTACCTACCTGACAGGTAGTTAACTGGATCTGTAGTACACCTACCTGACAGGTAGTTAACTGGATCTGTAGTAGGCGTTGTGGTGGTGCAGTGGCTAGAGTTGCAGGTCTTTTGGAGGGGGGGGTTGGGGTGGAAGGTTAGGGTTCAAGTGCCATGAGGGGCATTTATATGTGAGATTTTTCAGCCCAGACAGGCACCTGTCCAGCGCTGAGTGTTGTGTGGGTTCAGATGGGAAGAAAGGAACGGCGCCATTGAGTTTCATCTGCCTGATGGACACGTCCTTGATGGGAGTTGACTGTGTGCTCCCAATCTTCAGATCAAAGCCTGTAGCACACTGCGGTCCATGTCCACCTTTTAGAGTTATTAGCACAGTTAACCGAAGGGTGGATTGTTTGTCCATGTGTCTGTTGCTAATCCCTTCATTATGGTAGTCACATTCTGTCTCCGGGGACAATGTCTAACCGTAAATTAAGCGTGAATGTGTGTCGCTGGGTGTTTTTGTTTTGTTTTTGCCATCCATCCAGCTAACACGCAATGCCTGTCTCTTCTCAAAGTGATGGAATCGGAATTAACATGCAAACAAGTCTTTTTGGTTTTAATGCATTCGCAAACAAAATCTTGTTAGGGGGTTGAAGTCTCTACAACACGCTGACTCTGAAGAGCAGATATTTGCCTGGCCTGTCTCAGGTGAGGCCGAGATCAAGAGAATAATGCTTTAACCATTGTGCCAGCCGAGTTGCATGCTGTTTACAACAGAGGAATGTTAAAAGAAGAGTTTGTGTTCTCATTTCACAGGTCACCAGCTGACGGGCAAGTCCTCGGTGGAGATCTACCGGCAGGTGTTGCTGAGTGGTTGCCGCTGCCTAGAGCTGGACTGCTGGGATGGCAAGGGGCAGGACGAGGAGCCAGTCATCACCCACGGCTACACCATGTGCACTGAAATACCCTTCAAGGTAGACCTCACTATGCAGTGAAGTGCCCTTCAAGGTAGACCTCTCTATGCAGTGAAGTGCCCTTCAAGGTAGACCTCACTGTGCAGTGAAGTGCCCTTCAGAGTAGACCTCTGTGCATTGAAGTGCCCTTCAAGGTAGACCTTGTGCAGTGAAGTGCCCTTCAAAGTAGACCTTTGTGAAGTGCACTTCAAGGTAGACCTCCATGTGCACTGAAGTGCCTATCAAGGTAGACCTTGTGAACTGAAGTGCCCTTCAAGGTAAGTGTCCTTGCGAACTGAAGTGCCGTTCAAAGTAGACCTCTCTGCACTGAAGGTCCCTTGAAGGTAGACCTCCTTGTGCAATGAAGTGCCTTTCAAAGTAGACCTCCTTGCGCACTTCAGTGCGCTTCAATGTAGAGCTCCTTGTGCAGTGAAGTGCCCTTCAATGTAGACCTTCTTGTGTAGTGAAGTGCCCTTCAAAGTGGACCTCTTTGTGAAGTGCCCTTCAAAGTAGACCTCCTTGCGCACTTCAGTGCGCTTCAATGTAGAGCTCCTTGTGCAGTGAAGTGCCCTTCAAAGTGGACCTCCTTGTGAAGTGCCCTTCAAGGTAGACCTCTTTGTGCAATGAAGTACCTACCCTTCAAGGTAGGCCTCCTTGTGCAATGAAGTGCCTTCAAGGTAGACCTCCTTGTGCACTGAAGTACCTACCCTTCAAGGTAGACCTCCTTGTGCAATAAAGTGCCTTCAAGGTAGAACTCCTTGTGTACTGAAGTACCTACCCTTCAAGGTAGACCTCCTTGTGCACTGAAGTACCTACCCTTCAAGGTAGACCTCCTTGTGCACTGAAGTACCTACCCTTCAAGGTAGACCTTGTGCACTGAAGTACCTACCCTTCAAGGTAGGCCTCCTTGTGCACTGAAGTACCTACCCTTCAAGGTAGGCCTCCTTGTGCAATGAAGTGCCTTCAAGGTAGACCTCCTTGCGCACTGAAGTACCCTTCAAGGTAGGCCTCCTTGTGCAATGAAGTAATAATAATAATAATAATGAATACTTATATAGCGCCTATTCTCGGCTAGAGGCCAAGCTCTAAGCGCTTTACAATCCACACTCGTTTACACAACGGGCTGCCTACCTGGGTAGTGCCGACTGAAGAGCTGCCAGCTAGCGCTTCATTCAGTCGTTTCCCATGTCATCCAGTCAGTATCGTTCAATATCAATCACTCATTTTCCTTACTTCCTTCATTCTTTCCATTTCTCACGCTGGGTGCATGCTATGTGTAACGTGTCATCCATACCAACGGCCAAACTGGCCTTCTCTTCCGAAAGTTGGTGATGGGATTTTACGTGTGTGCAAGATGTTATGCATGCATTCACACACGGAACCTCGGTTTATAGTCTCATTCGAAGGACTGTAAGGGAAATGGAGTCAGAACCAATGTTAACTCTGAGGGAAAAATCCCCTGTACTGAAACGCCTCGGCGGAGGTTCGAACCCGCAACCCCAGGATCACCAAGATTACGAGTCCGGCGCTCTACCAACTGAGCTATTCCGTGTAAATGACACTATCATAGATACATTCATGGCAGCATGAGTAACATTTGGATTCTGGCTACTAGTAAGCAATACTCACACACAACAATAAACAGGAAACAAAGAAATATACAAGCAAACAAAATTGACTACTACTTCTAATGGCTTAAAATCCGCAACTTAAATAGTTTTGGACTGTTTCTATTCACTTTAACATCACATGCATCAATGAATTGGCACCATTGCATTAATGGAAGTATGTAGATTTGGTAGAGGCCTTTAATTGGCATCTCACCACCGTGAGAACTGATTTGAAAGATACTACAGATTTTGTGTGTACTACAAGCTCTATTGTTGAAATGTGCCAAGTGCCTTCAAGGTAGACCTCCTTGCGCACTGAAGTATCCTTCAAGGTAGATCTCCTTGTGCACTGAACTGCCTTCAAGGTAGACCTCCTTGTGCACTGAAGTGCCTTCAAGGTAGATCTCCTTGTGCAATGAAGTGCCTTCAAGGTAGATCTCCTTGTGCACTGAAGTGCCTTCAAGGTAGACCTCCTTGTGCACTAAAGTGCCCGTCAAGCTAGACCTTGTGAAGTGCCTTCAATGTAGACCTTGTGCACTGAAGTGCCCTTCAAAGTAGACCTCTTTGTGAACTGAAGTGCCCTTCAAAGTAGACCTCTTTGTGAACTGAAGTGCCCTTCAAAGTGGACCTCTTTGTGAACTGAAGTGCCGTTCAAAGTAGACCTCTCTATGCACTGAAGTGCGGGGGGGGGGGGGGGGTGGGGGGGGGGGGGGGGGGGGGGGGGGGGGGGGGGGGGAGAATCACTTGTGCACAGAAAAAGACCCAGGATATAGTAGAGTGTAATGAGGATGTTGATGTAAGAAGAGCCTTGTCCATAATGCACTTCAGAAATCCATTACAAATGGAGTCTTAAGAGAGATGGATTCTTTAGGGGAAAGTAAATCTTGAACAGACGAAAAGTAAAATATTTTAACGGAAAAAAAGAAAAAGACTAAATCTTTTATTTGCAGGGAAGCAGTCGTTTGGGAGGGGAATCTGACACACACAAAGAGAAAGAAAAGTTTTTGAAAACAAAAGTCTTGAAGGTTGAAGGGAGTTTGTGTAGTGAATTTGTATCGGGATGTTTCTCTTTTATGATGATAGTAAAATAATTATGAAAAAAAAAAATTCACAGGTGCTAACAACACTCGACGTACTCCTGAGTTTTTTGGGGTTTTTTTTTTCAGGAAAATGAAATAATTCAGGAAATACTGAATTTGAAGGGAAAAGAATCGAGATGTTAACATTTTTTTGTGTTTGTGAGAAAAAGTAAGGAGTTAGAACCTTTTTTTTTTCATTTTTCTTTTTCTTTTCTCAAAAATTGATTTCAGATTTCGCATGTCCATCCAAAGTGGTGTTGAGTACATGAAGGAATGCAGGACGACGTGTGTGTCTTGATAGCCCTGTGTTGAAGAGTTCAAGCAGTTGGGCATCAAGTCGTTTCAGTCAAATACCACATCTTCCACCACCACCACCACCACCCCCCCCCCCCCCCCCCTCCACACCACACACCCCCTTCCCCCCTCCAGCAATCCTTGAGTGTAGAATTTTGACTTCTTCAGGTTGCTAAAATTCTATGAGCCGTCTGCTGGCTGTTCAGTCATCATTATTTCATACCAGTGACATTTTCACTGTTATCACTTGGTGAGCAGTTCATGGCATACGTGCCTGTGTGCGTAATGTGTGAGTGCTACATGCTTTATTGCAGCTGGACTTCTGATCTTATGCTGTACAGTTTATTTTCAGGATGTGATAGACGCGATTGCAGAGAGTTCGTTCAAGACCTCGGACTACCTGTGTTACTGTCGTTTGAGAACCATTGTGGGTGAGTCACTGTACAGATGTTTGTCATATATGTGAGGTATGTTGTGTGTGTGGTATGTTGTATGCGTGCATGTGTGCGTGCGTGCGTGAGAGAGAGTGAGAGTGTGTGTGTGCACGTGCGTGTCTGTGTGTGTGAGAGAGGGAGAGAGAGAGAAAGAGAGAGAGAGACTGTGTGTGTGTTTAGTTATGTGAGAATGCCTATATATGACAGTGTGCACATACTTATTTGCGTATGTACTTAATGTACTCGATTTTTAAAAAATCATTATCACTGAAAGAACACACACACACACACACACACACACACACACACACACACACACACACACACACACTCTCTCTCTCTCTCTCTCTCTCTCTCTCTCTCTCTCTCTCACACTCACAGATATACCAATGAAATCTGCACCATTGTGGTCTTCATTGCAGTCCCAAACAGCAAGCCAAGATGGCCAACTACTGCCGCACACTGTTTGGAGAAATGCTGGTCGACGCCCCCCTGGAATCCCATCCGGTAAGAACGCGCTTCACACCAGTGTTTTTAGGCATGAAGAAAGACGCAAGTGTCAAGGAGCCACTCAGGCACCCATCACAAAGAAAAAGCCAATGAAGAATTGCAGAAGATTTAGAGAGAGAGGGGTGGGTGCTTTCGACGTGCGCTGCACCTAACTAATATTCCTCACTAAGTGGCTGAGTAAGTGATTTCCTCATATAATTTGATCGGAACAAGGGGGGCTGGAATAGCTCAGTGGTAGAGTGCCAGACTCGTAATCCTGGGGTTGCGGGTTCGAATCTCCGCTGAGCCGTTTCAGTACAGGGGGATTTTTCCCTTGGAGTTAACATTGGTTCTGACTCCATATCCCATACAGTCCTTCGAATGAGACTATAAACCGAGGTTCCGTGTGTGAACGCACACATAACGTCTTGCACACACATAAAATCCCATCACCAACTTTCGGAAGAGAAGGCCAGTTTGGCCGTTGGTATGGATGACACGTTACACATAGCGTGCACCTTCCCCGAAGCTGGAGTATGGCTGCCTTATTGGCGGGATAAAAAACGGTCAAACACACAAAACTCCACTCCCTTTGTTGGGTATATGGGTTTAATACTTGCCTGTCTATACAGGGAGTGTCCGCAGGAGTATCAGCCTGTGTACGCAGAAGAAGAAGATCGGAACAAGTACGGCTAAACACCCACCTTAATCACTTAGAGGCGGTGCAGTGTCTCCTCCACTAGGTTCTCTTTGCCGTATGACAATCTTATATTTTCCTGTGAGTACTGCTGCCATTTGCTGTGGCTTTTGCAATATATAGTGCTGGATGTGGTTGTGCGTAGGGGGAAGGGGGGGGGGCGCTGGAATTAGCAGCTTAGGCATAATGCTGCCGTACAAAAAAGATGAGACAGTGAAACAAACGCAAAAAAAAAACCCAAACAAATAAACGAAAAAAACTATGGCCAATTTTCGGTTCACCAGCAAATAGACTAGTTTTTAGTGATGAGGTTGTTGGGTTGAACTGAAGCAGTCAAACGAAACTTTCTTACTTAGCCTTGATGTTTGTTTTAAACTGGAAAGCAGAGGGCAAGAAGTCTGCCTTTTTATTTCTGTATTTCTTTGGAATAGGTACCAGTAGGTCTGGGTTGTGTGCTGAGCAGGTACAAGGGAATCTAGGTTGTAGGCTCAGTGGGTGTGGTGAGATCTGGGTTGTGTGCTGAGCAGGTACAAGGGAATCTAGGTTGTAGGCTCAGTGGGTATGGTGAGATCTGGGTTGTGTGCTGAGCAGGTGCAAAGGAATCTAGGTTCTAGGCTCAGTAGGTGTGGTGAGATTGGGTTTTGTGCTCAGCAGGTACAAGGGAATCTAGGTTGTAGGCTCAGTGGGTATGGTGAGATCTGGGTTGTGTGCTCAGAAGTGTGACAGCCTTTGGTTTGTGCACGTTAGTGCTCACTCAGTGCATGTGGAAGCAGGCTGTAAGGTTGTGTGCAGATTTACATTGATGGTCTCTGTGCAAATGGAAGCGGGATATAGAGACTGAACGTTAATGCACTCCCTGTATATGTAAAAGAGGGTACAGGCAGCCAAGGGATTTAACATCATACAATAGAAGGCGGTATGAATATCGTTGAGAGCTGAATATCAATGCTCTCTCCCTGTGTGTAGAAATAGAATATGAAGACAGCCAAGAAATAACATCAGGGCTGTCACGGTATAACTCAAAGCAGGCTGTAAATACTGATTCACATATTTGAGATTGTTGGTAAACATCAGGGCTGTCACCGTATAAATCAAAGCAGGATGTAAATACTGATTCACTTATTTCAGATTGTTGATAAGGTCTTTGATCGAGAGTCTTTCAAACTGACTGCCTCTGTTATTACTTCATTCATTGTCTCTATTATTGGGTCATTCATTCATTCATTCATATACTCATTCATTCTTCCACTTGGCTGATTGATTAGTTGACCAGTTGATTGATCCAACTGCAGCTGAAGCCTGACGTGCCCTTGCCCAGCCCTGCTCTGCTGAAGAGGAAGATTCTGGTCAAGAATAAAAAGAAACATTTCCACAAAGGAGGTGGGTGGCTGTGGATTTCTGTGTTTAAAAAAAAATGTGCATGCTGTTTTGTGTATGCGCATGTTTGTGTGTGTGAGGACATATGTGGTTGCATGCATTTGTGAATGAATGAGTGTGAGGAGGTGGGTGGCTGTGGATTTCTGTGTTTTAAAAAAAATGTGCATGCTGTTTTGTGTATGCGCATGTTTTTGTGTGTGTGAGGACATATGTGGTTGCATGCATTTGTGAATGGATGAGTGTGAGAAGGAAGAAAAAGAGAGGGAGGGAGAGTGAACATCAGGATACATTAGATTTTAAAGGGGTTTTAGTTCGAAAGGTATTTGTTTCTGAAATGTTTGTGGCAAAATCATTTATGGCTTCTGTTGCTGATGAAATTGCTACTGTCTATCTGATTTGCTTTAACTTAAAAGGTAGTGTTTAAGAGCTCTTTTTCATGTAATGAATTCACAGTTCTGTAATATTGATATACAGATTATGATATTCATGATGATAATAATAATGATGGTGTCTTTTGTGCTCAAGTCACGCAAACATACCACTACTGAGACACAGTGTTTAAGTGTCACAAGCCTGACAGCAGGAAGGTCGTAGGTCAGACCCCATCGAAATCATGACAGAATGCAAATTTTCTGTCCTGGCTTCTTACTTTGTCCTCGGTTTCCATTTGAGCTCCTCCCTAAGCATGCTCATGGCTAGCTTGCTTCAAAATGTTTGGCATTGACAAAATCACTAGGACCTTCGTTGAAGGGACCTAGTGAGGGGTAAGGGGGAGGAGATGGGGAAGGTCAAGGTCATTCAACGGAGAAAGACACTCGGGTGGTGTATTTGTTGCCCATTGCAGGTATTTTGGCATCTTGGCCATGTTATTTGAGAACAAGCACTACTGAAGGCCACTAAAACAATGCGACAGCAGTACAGGGGTGGTATGCGGGGTCTCCTGGCAATCTGATATTGATGAGCTCCCTATGGACTACTGGTGCTGGGACTGCCAGGGGTAGATGCTGGATGTGGTTATGTGTGGGGAGAGTGGGAGGAGCTGAGGGGGTGATGTTACGAAGGGGGCATTGAAGATGGGGCAGTTGAAAGACCAGTATGGAAAAAAAAAAATGTAAAAGTACACGCATGCATGCATGCACACATATGCAGGTTGACACGTTCAAAGTCCTTCGAAATAAAGTTTGAAAGAGAGAGATGTTTCTGTGAACTCACTCACGATTTGTCTCCCCAAACATTTGTTTGCTTTGTTCGTCCACACCAGTCCAGAACCAAAAATCCAGCGCCACCACCAAGACAACCAAAGCAGCCTCCACGCCCAAGGCCAAAACCAGCGGGGAGACGGACGAAGGTGGGGGAGGGGCCATGGCCTTGGAGTCCGGGGAGGGGGACACGCCCTCGCCTACATCACCCACTGGGCGCAAAACCAGCTTCACCGATGGGTCACCCACCCACGGCGTGCTGGAGAAACACATGTCGGTCTGCAGCGAGAGCGAGAAGGGGGAGATGGACATGGGGGTGTTTGACAGCGAGTCGGAGTCGAGTGACAGTGAAGAGGAGGAAGAAGAAGAAGAAGAGGAAGAAGAAGAAGAAGATGAGGATGGGACGGAGCAGGTGGAGATGTCAGAGGAGGAGAAGAGACGCCGACAGCGAGTCAAACGTGACAAGGTGGGTTGGTGGGTCGAAGCTGGTGTGTAATGTTGTGATTGGAGAATCGTTCCTTTGACTGTCCAGGTTGATTCTGTGAACAGAGATTTGCAGTTGTAAGGCCTGTGTTCTTGTGATCTGCTTTGAAGTGATTGGTGGGATGTCATGAAAATCCTAGTGCTCTATGAGGACATGTTTTTTTAGAGAGTGGCTCATGATATGGTATGCTCTTTGGAATCTCCTCACCTTTTAAAAGAGGGAGAAATCGGTTGTTTTCAACGAATTCATTGAATTGAAGGAACATTTTGCGCCTTTAGGATTGTAAAGGATGCAATGCAAAGCCAACTGATTCACAGTAAATACGCTGAGGTAAAACAATCATCAGAAAATCAACAAAACCCAGTTTGATCTTGCGCGCGTTTTTTATGTCATCGCTGACTTGCTTGAGAAAACAAAAATGCCTTAGAAAAGGTTCACACACACACACACACACACACTTTGCACACTCACTCATGCACACACACACATGTGCGCGCGCGCACGCACACACACTCATACACACACACACACACACACACACACACACACACACACACACACACAATCGTCTAATATCACTTTTAGTGAACAGACGTTAAACAGAATAACAACAACAACAACACACACACACTCTCTCTCTCTCTCTCCTCTCTCTCTCTCTCTCTCTCTCTCTCTTCTCTCTCTCTCTCTCTCTCTCTCTCTCACTCTCTCACACACACATACACACACACACACTCTCTCTCTCTCTCTCTCTCTCCCTCTCTCTCTCTCTCTCTCTCTCTCTCTCTTTTACACACACACACACACACACACACACACACACACCAGAAAATCAATAGATAAGTAAACCAAGCTGTGTCAAAGACTGCTTGAGTTCATGCAGTCTTCCAAGCCAGAGTAGAGTGCGAACTGATGATTTGTTCCACAACAGTATTAATAAACTGGAGAAGACCTAGTACCTTCAGGATGAAACAGGGTACAGTTCACAAGCTTTTGAGCGCCATACTTTATGAAGGTCTCCAGATAAGAGGGAAAACATGTGAACTACAGTACGAGCTGCCTGACTCTGAAAGTAGCATGTTTCCTTCAACATCTCACAACACCTTTCTGACCTTTGACCTGGTGTGGGTGTGTGTGACAGGGCACCGCGGGCAGAGAAGCTGAAGCTGCCATGGAGATGTCGGCCCTGGTCAACTACACTCAGCCCATCCATTTCCATTCCTTTGAGTCATCAGAAAGTGAGTGACTGCGGGTGTGGGGAATGATTATGATAGGTGATGCTTGCTTATAGTTATTCTCTCCAAAATAGACCCTGTGAAGAAAGATTCTGGTTTGATAAGAGATGCATATACTTCCCAAAATAGACTCTGTGAAGAAAGATTCCGGCTCGTCTAAGATTTTTTTTTTTTAAGTCTGTAACATTTTTTGTCTTTGAGCTGAGTTTGCTTTTTTAAGAAACAAGGATTCTCGCCCTTTAAAGACCCGTTTTAAAAGACTTTTTTTTCCCTAGAACATTATGTCTTTGTACTAGATTTACTCCCAAGAAACAAAGAGCCTCTCTTCCTTTATAGACATTTTTTTCCAGAATATTTTGGTCTTTGTACAAGATTTGCTACCCAAGAAACAAACGCTCTCTCATTTTTAAAGGTGCATTTAAAAGAAGAAAAAAAATTTCAGAAGTTGTTACCGAGATGTTCCAGTATATTGAAATGGTCATGGTGCAGCATAGATATCTGGGGGTCAAGTTATCTTGGAGCGTTCACTGTGAGCTGTTCTGGAATGGCTCCGTTTCCTGGCACCAGCTCATTTTTACATCACTCTTGAAACGCTCATCCCTCATCATTTCCAAAGTCATTCTTCAGAACTCAAGTCTGCTACTAGGTCTATCATTTGACTACAGATTGTGATGCATGGTTTAACTGTCAGGTCAGTCTGAACAGCCTTTTGATTCGTAAAGTAGCCGCATTCAAATGCTTCATATTTGGGTCCAAAGTAGGAGACAGTCCACTTTTGTGAGAGAGAGCTCTTCCCCTTCTTATTCCATGCTGTTTGCCACTTAAAAGGTTAACAGTGAAAAAGAAAAAGAAACACCCGAAGGTGCTGGGGAGGACCCAGAGAAGCACTGTCTTCACCTGCCCTTAGAGCAGTCCTGCACCACCCTTGGAGGCCTGCGCTGTGTTGACGATGGGTACAGGCACGCACAGGACACTCCATTAAGATATCAAGGGACATAACTGCTCCTGAACAGAGGTAAATTAGACTACAGGATGCAGCTCATAACAGCCTTAAAGTAGCATCCCCATGGGTGTACCAGCCCGTATTTCATGACTGCAGAGCCCACCGCCGAAAAAACACCACCCTCCAGCTGCCGAGCACACCCCACAGACCCAACCACCCCTGCCCACGGACAGATGAAGACAGTGCCACTCCAGACACAGCCAAGCTTTCGCCATACGGTCTTATGTGCCCTCAGGAGAGAATCCAAAGTTGTAGTCTTTCCCACTGTCAACAGGACTTTCCCTGTGGTCAGTGGGTCTTTCCTCACCGTCACTGGACCTTTCTCCAGGGTCAGCCTAGTTAAGGCAAAGAAGAAAAAGAAACACCCGAAGGTGCTGGGGAGGACCCAGAGAAGCACTGTCTTCACCTGCCCTTAGAGCAGTCCTGCACCACCCTTGGAGGCCTGCGCTGTGTTGACGATGGGTACAGGCACGCACAGGACACTCCATTAAGATATCAAGGGACATAACTGCTCCTGAACAGAGGTAAATTAGACTACAGGATGCAGCTCATACAGCCTTAAAGTAGCATCCCCATGGGTGTACCAGCCCGTATTTCATGACTGCAGAGCCCACCGCCGAAAAACACCACCCTCCAGCTGCCGAGCACACCCACAGACCCAACCACCCCTGCCCACGGACAGATGAAGACAGTGCCACTCCAGACACAGCCAAGCTTTCGCCATACGGTCTTATGTGCCCTCAGGAGAGAATCCCTTCTTATTCCATGCTGTTTGCCACTTAAAAGGTTAACAGTGAGAGTTATATAATAATAAATAGATATAATAAATATAGATATATATATATAGATATATATATTATTCATATACATATAATATAACTAGTGATGATTGTCAGCCCTGATGTGGCCCTTTGCGGTCGGCTGGGCTATAAGCAACATTATCTTATCTTATCTAGTGATGATTGTAGCATTAGTTCATGAGTGTGAGTCAAATTGTCATCGATAGAAGAATTAAATTGTCAAGTGCCAGCATATGATTTTGCCATCACAGAAATGTGCTTTTGGAGCAGACATAGCTCAAAACTTAATTGGTAATATAAAGTTTGTACTGGTGTTCATATTTTTATGTTATCAGAATTTTTTGTACTTTCGTTGTTGTTTTTAAAACTGACATTAAAAAAGAAAAGTTGAAAGAAAAATAATGATACTGCCAAATGAAAGAAATAAATGACAAGACAAACACAATGAGTTTCAACTTCTTTAGTCTTCTTCAGGCGAGACAAACAACATTCCACACAATGAAAACAAAGCACAGACAGACGGACACTTATCTCCTAAAACCAGGTACAAAATGGAGGTGAATCTTCCAAAGAGGTTGAAGCGCGTCGTGTGTTTGTCTTGTAGTTTGTTTCTGTCATGTGGGTGGCACAGTAATTCTTCTTTTAAGTCTGTTTCAGTGTCTGTTTGTCTTGTAGTTTGTTTCTGTCATGTGGTGGCACAGTAATTCTTCTTTTGAGTCTGTTTCAGTGTCTGTCTTGTAGTTTGTTTCTGTCATGTGGTGGCACAGTAATTCTTCTTTTAAGTCTGTTTCAGTGTCTGTTTGTCTTGTAGTTTGTTTCTGTCATGTGGTGGCACAGTAATTCTTCTTTTAAGTCTGTTTCAGTGTCTGTTTGTCTTGTAGTTTGTTTCTGTCATGTGGTGGCACAGTAATTCTTCTTTAAGTCTGTGTCAGTGTCTGTTTGTCTTGTTGTTTGTTTCTGTCATGTGGTGGCACAGTAATTCTTCTTTTAAGTCTGTTTCAGTGTCTGTTTGTCTTGTAGTTTGTTTCTGTCATGTGGTGGCACAGTAATTCTTCTTTTAAGTCTGTTTCAGTGTCTGTTTGTCTTGTAGTTTGTTTCTGTCATGTGGTGGCACGTGTTTGTCTTGTAGTTTGTTTCTGTCATGTGGTGGCACGTGTTTGTCTTGTAGTTTGTTTCTGTCATGTGGTGGCACGTGTTTGTCTTGTAGTTTGTTTCTGTCATGTGGTGGCACGTGTTTGTCTTGTAGTTTGTTTCTGTCATGTGGTGGCACGTGTTTGTCTTGTAGTTTGTTTCTGTCATGTGGTGGCACAGTAAATTCTTCTTTTAAGTCTGTTTCAGTGTCTGTTTGTCTTGTAGTTTGTTTCTGTCATGTGGTGGCACAGTAATTCTTCTTTTAAGTCTGTTTCAGTGTCTGTTTGTCTTGTAGTTTGTTTCTGTCATGTGGTGGCACAGTAATTCTTCTTTTAAGTCTGTTTCAGTGTCTGTTTGTCTTGTAGTTTGTTTCTGTCATGTGTGGCACGTGTTTGTCTTGTAGTTTGTTTCTGTCGTGTGGTGGCACGTGTTTGTCTTGTAGTTTGTTTCTGTCATGTGGTGGCACGTGTTTGTCTTGTAGTTTGTTTTGTCATGTGGTGGCACGTGTTTGTCTTGTAGTTTGTTTCTGTCATGTGGGTGGCACAGTAATTCTTCTTTTAAGTCTGTTTCAGTGTCTGTTTGTCTTGTAGTTTGTTCTGTCATGTGGTGCACAGTAATTCTTCTTTAAGTCTGTTTCAGTGTCTGTTGTCTTGTAGTTTGTTTCTGTCATGTGGTGGCACAGTAATTCTTCTTTTAAGTCTGTTTCAGTGTCTGTTTGTTTGTAGTTTGTTTCTGTCATGTGGTGGCACAGTAATTCTTCTTTTAAGTCTGTTTCAGTGTCTGTTTGTCTTGTAGTTTGTTTCTGTCATGTGGTGGCACAGTAATTCTTCTTTTAAGTCTGTTTCAGTGTCTGTTTGTCTTGTAGTTTGTTTCTGTCATGTGGTGCACAGTAATTCTTCTTTTAAGTCTGCTTCAGTGTCTGCCTGCGGTCACCTTCCTTTGAAACAGACATTGAAAGTGTCGTAGTTCACCAGATTTTACGTTTTATGGACATCATCAGTGTCTCTGAGTCTGTTTCTCTTCTGTGTTATTTATGATTTTGTTGTGTGGTTAAGATAAGATAATGTTGCTTATAGCCCAGCCGACCGCAAAGGGCCATATCAGGGCTGTCGCCACGTTAAAATCAACTCACCAGTTGTTGTGTGGTTACATTTGCAGACCTTTATTATCAAGCTTAAGCAATTTATATCTTGTCGTAGTTCCCAAATAGCTAAATACAGTTTTATGTGATGCTAGAAATTTATTGCAGAGAGACTTTGAAAATCGTAACTGTCACGAGAAATTTTGTTTCAAGATGTAAACAAAATTGATGGTTCCAGACCATGGAAATGCGGTGTTACCTCAAATATTTAACATCAGATAGACTGATTCGTATCGCCAGTCAGCCAGTGCGTCGAACCAATATTTAACATCAGATAGACTGATCGTATCGCCAGTCAGCCAGTGCGTCGAACCAATATTTAACATCAGATAGACTGATCGCGTCGCCAGTCAGCCAGTGCGTCGAACCAATATTTAACATCAGATAGACTGATCGCGTCGCCAGTCAGCCAGTGCGTCGAACCAATATTTAACATCAGATAGACTGATCGTGTCGCAGTCAGCCAGTGCGATCGAACCAATATTTAACATCAGATAGACTGATCGTATCGCCAGTCAGCCAGTGCGTCGAACCAATATTTAACATCAGATAGACTGATCGTATCGCCAGTCAGCCAGTGCGTCGAACCAATATTTAACATCAGATAGACTGATCGTATCGCCAGTCAGCCGTGCGTCGAACCAATATTTAACATCAGATAGACTGATCGTATCGCCAGTCAGCCAGTGCGTCGAACCAATATTTAACATCAGATAGACTGATCGTATCGCCAGTCAGCCAGTGCGTCGAACCAATATTTAACATCAGATAGACTGATCGTATCGCCAGTCAGCCAGTGCGTCGAACCAATATTTAACATCAGATAGACTGATCGTATCGCCAGTCAGCCAGTGCGTCGAACCAATATTTAACATCAGATAGACTGATCGTATCGCCAGTCAGCCAGTGCGTCGAACCAATATTTAACATCAGATAGACTGATCGTATCGCCAGTCAGCCAGTGCGTCGAACCAATATTTAACATCAGATAGACTGATCGTATCGCCAGTCAGCCAGTGCGTCGAACCAAATTTAACATCAGATAGACTGATCGTATCGCCAGTCAGCCAGTGCGTCGAACCAATATTTAACATCAGATAGACTGATCGTATCGCCAGTCAGCCAGTGCGTCGAACCAATATTTAACATCAGATAGACTGATCGTATCGCCAGTCAGCCAGTGCGTCGAACCAATATTTAACATCAGATAGACTGATCGTATCGCCAGTCAGCCAGTGCGTCGAACCAATATTTAACATCAGATAGACTGACGTATCGCCAGTCAGCCAGTGCGTCGAACCAATATTTAACATCAGATAGACTGATCGTATCGCCAGTCAGCCAGTGCGTCGAACCAATATTTAACATCAGATAGACTGATCGTATCGCCAGTCAGCCAGTGCGTCGAACCAATATTTAACATCAGATAGACTGATCGTATCGCCAGTCAGCCAGTGCGTCGAACCAATATTAACATCAGATAGACTGATCGTATCGCCAGTCAGCCAGTGCGTCGAACCAATATTTAACATCAGATAGACTGATCGTATCGCCAGTCAGCCAGTGCGTCGAACCAATATTTAACATCAGATAGACTGATCGTATCGCCAGTCAGCCAGTGCGTCGAACCAATATTTAACATCAGATAGACTGATCGTATCGCCAGTCAGCCAGTGCGTCGAACCAATATTTAACATCAGATAGACTGATCGATATCGCCAGTCAGCCAGTGCGTCGAACCAATATTTAACATCAGATAGACTGATCGTATCGCCAGTCAGCCAGTGCGTCGAACCAATATTTAACATCAGATAGATGATCGTATCGCCAGTCAGCCAGTGCGTCGAACCAATATTTAACATCAGATAGACTGATCGTATCGCCAGTCAGCCAGTGCGTCGAACCAATATTTAACATCAGATAGACTGATCGTATCGCCAGTCAGCCAGTGCGTCGAACCAATATTTAACATCAGATAGACTGATCGTATCGCCAGTCAGCCAGTGCGTCGAACCAATATTAACATCAGATAGACTGATCGTATCGCCAGTCAGCCAGTGCGTCGAACCAATATTTAACATCAGATAGACTGATCGTATCGCCAGTCAGCCAGTGCGTCGAACCAAATTTAACATCAGATAGACTGATCGTATCGCCAGTCAGCCAGTGCGTCGAACCAATATTTAACATCAGATAGACTGATCGTATCGCCAGTCAGCCAGTGCGTCGAACCAATATTTAACATCAGATAGACTGATCGTATCGCCAGTCAGCCAGTGCGTCGAACCAATATTTAACATCAGATAGACTGGATCGTATCGCCAGTCAGCCAGTGCGTCGAACCAATATTTAACATCAGTAGACTGATCGTATCGCCAGTCAGCCAGTGCGTCGAACCAATATTTAACATCAGATAGACTGATCGTATCGCAGTCAGCCAGTGCGTCGAACCAATATTTAACATCAGATAGACTGATCGTATCGCCAGTCAGCCAGTGCGTCGAACCAATATTTAACATCAGATAGACTGATCGTATCGCCAGTCAGCCAGTGCGTCGAACCAAATATTTAACATCAGATAGACTGATCGTATCGCCAGTCAGCCAGTGCGTCGAACCAATATATTAACATCAGATAGACTGATCGTATCGCCAGTCAGCCAGTGCGTCGAACCAATATTTAACATCAGATAGACTGATCGTATCGCCAGTCCGCCAGTGCGTCGAACCAATATTTAACATCAGATAGACTGATCGTATCGCCAGTCAGCCAGTGCGTCGAACCAATATTTAACATCAGATAGACTGATCGTATCGCCAGTCAGCCAGTGCGTCGAACCAATATTTAACATCAGATAGACTGATCGTATCGCCAGTCAGCCAGTGCGTCGAACCACCGGGCAGCGCACTGGACCATTCAAAAATCTACTGACATCAGTCAGATAAAGAAAACTGCATTGTATGGCCATGAAACAAGATCCAATGGCCTCGTAAAATTGTCTTCCAGGGAACAGTGAAGGAGGAGGATGGAGGGGAAGATGGAAAGAAATGATGGACTGACCACATTGCAGAGTGGACGGGGAAAAAACATTTGCGGAGGTCCAGGCTTTGGTGCACAACCGACAGAACTGGAGGAGCCTGGTGAACTGTTCTTCAGTGCGGTGTCCCAATGAGCCTGGTGAACTGTTGATCAGTGCGATGTCCCAATGAGCCTGGTGAACTGTTCTTCAGTGCGGTGTCCAATGAGCTGGTGAACTGTTGTTCAGTGCGGTGTCCCAATGAGCTGGTGAACGTTGTTCAGTCGGTGTCCAATGAGCCTGGTGAACTGTTCTTCAGTGCGGTGTCCCAATGAGCCTGGTGAACTGTTGTTCAGTGCAGTGTCCCAATGAGCCTGGTGAACTGTACTTCAGTGCGTGTCCCAATGAGCCTGGTGAACTGTGTTCAGTGCGGTGTCCCAATGAGCCTGGTGAACTGTTGTTCAGTGCGGTGTCCCAATGAGCCTGGTGAACTGTACTTCAGTGCGGTGTCCCAATGAGCCTGGTGAACTGTACTTCAGTGCGGTGTCCCAATGAGCCTGGTGAACTGTTGTTCAGTGCGGTGTCCCAATGAGCCTGGTGAACTGTTCTTCAGTGCGTGTCCCAATGAGCCTGGTGAACTGTTCTTCAGTGCGGTGTCCCAATGGCTCCCCACGAGTTAAATGAGAAAAGAAGAAGTGTGGCAAATCTCTTATTCAAGTATATAAACAAAATTGTTTTTACCAAATATCCTTTTGTTCCAGAGAGGAAACGGTCCTATGAGATTTCATCCTTCGTGGAAACACAGGCTTTAGGTCTCCTGAAAGAGTCACCAGTGGATTTTGTGAAGTATCCTTCTATCTTATGTTGACAGGGAGCTGTTTAGGATAGGGCTGTTTTGCACTTTTTGTTGATCTAGTAACTGGGAACAGAATCAAAAAGGTTGGTTTGGTTTTGTTACAACAACGAAGAGACGAAGTTAGTGTGGTTATGTGTATACAGTGACTTTGTCTGTCTGTGGGGTGTTTCTGTATAAAAAGATTGTCGTAAACCATACATGAGCTGGTGAAAAGGACATGGAATGATTGTAGTTGAAGTGAATGTGTATGTGTGTGTGTGTGTGTTTGTGTGTGTGTGCGTGCGTGTGTGTGTGTGTGTGTGTGTGTGTGTGTGTGTGTGTGTGTGTGTGTGTGTGTGAATCTTTATGATTCTGTGTGTGTGTGTGTGTGCGTGTGTGTGACACTACAGAAGGGAAGGGGGAAGAGTGGGTAGGTAGATGAAAAAAACAAGAGCAAAGAATATCTGCTGTCAGTACATGTGAAGGGAAAAAAACCTGCCTCTGCACATATACACTTGCAAACCTAGAAACTAGTCTCCTGCCAAAGACAGCATTTGCTGTGTGTTATGGGCATGTACTTGTCTCATCATGGGAACCAAAATCGTCTTTCTTGTTTGTTTTTCAGTTCTCTACATACAGGAGAAGATGCTTAACTGAAATAATGGAAAATAGTCCTCACAGCAGGAGTTTTATATCTGGGATTGGGGGGTGGGTGGGTTAGTGTGGGTGTTTGTGTACGCGTTTCTTGTCATCAATGCTCTATACAAATCAGAGGTTCTTTAACCACTGCCAGCTACAACAAACGGCAGCTGAGTCGCATCTACCCGAAAGGCACCCGGGTGGATTCCAGCAACTTTATGCCCCAGGTGTACTGGAATGCTGGCTGCCAGCTGGTGGCTCTCAACTTCCAGACTTTGGGTAAGGGCTGCCGTAGGTGTGCATGCTGTTGCCAGATTTACAAAGGTCATTTAATTATATAGATGTCAGTTTTTATGTGACCCTCGACCATGAAATATGTCTCTTGTCACATGTGCCTTTTTTTTTTTAATACTTTATACGTTACCAGATGTATTTTTTCATGTTTTAATAGTGAATATTGTTTTAAAATTGGATGCTTTGTGTATGAGATATGTCCTATTTAAGATGGCAGTCCTCTTGCAAGCACTTTTGTTTAAAATAGATGAGTGAATCCCAAATCACAGATTCAACAATAACTGAATTCTAAATCACAAATTTGACTGTAGAGTTTCCCTTGTAATCAACATATAATTTTTGTTAAATTTTATAGATATGTTCAGTACAAAAAAAGGTTTTTCCACAAAATGTTGTGTCCATACAAAAATTTCCTCTTAGAAATTACACTTTAATCTATAAATAGCACTTTTAATAAAGGCAGAAGCTAAAGACCAAGAATTGACCAACAGTAACCTTTGCAGGAAATATTGAAGTATCCATTTCAATCCAGATTCCCAAATCAACCTCTAACTCCCCTACCGTCCGTTTTGGCTGCTAGCTGAAAACGGCGTGGAGTGAAGAGCAACTCTTTCTGTGGTGGAAGGTCACATATTGAGGCTTGGGTTTTTTTTTCCCTTTTTGTTTTGTGGGGACAGCAGGTGGAGAAGAAAGTTAGAGGGAGAGGAAAGTTGGTGATTGACACAGGGGGTAGATCTTCGCAAAGCCAGTCGTTTGTGCACATTACATTTTCATGAAAATTTTTTTTTTTTTTTTGCAGCTTTGGTAGTTGACTGCAATGATTTAGAATATTTTCATCACTTCACTATGTACATTTTCATTTTGCGTTGTTTGGTGATGACAAAAAGAAAAGGAAAAGTTTTATGCCGTACATTTTCATTTTGCATTGTTTGGTGATGACAAAAAAGAAAAAGAAAAGTTTTATGCCCTTTTAATGCACAACATTGGTAAGGTCTGTGAAAACAAGGCAGTTTAGGGTGGCCTGTTCACAAATGTCCAGAGTGGCTAAAGAACAGTCACACAAACGTAGGTGTCTGAACAGAAAGCCTAAGGACTTCTTCCAAAGAGACAAATGTACTGAAAGCAAAATGCTGACAAGAAGAGAGAAGCAAGTCACTGTTTAGAAATACATGTTGTATTGTTTGTTTTATGAATGGAGTTGGGATGAAAGGGAAATATGCCTGCCCTCCCTTCCCCTTCCCCCGTCTCACCTGTTGAGCAAGAATTGTTGGCCGCCGTATTTACTGATTCTTTGTTTATTTGCTTTGTTTTGTTTTTTAGAGTCAGGATTATAAGGAAATATGCCTGTTTCTCCGCTTCCTCTCTCTACCCCATTTCTTTTCTTTCAAGCTTTGTATGTTTATATCAGTGAAAGACGTTGTATCTCTACAGTTTGATGACTGAAGCAGAAGATGATTGGTCGTTGACGTTCTTTTTTAAAATTTTAACCCGATAGTTTTTGGATGAAATGATACGATGATTGTATTCTTTGTCTTTGTGCAGACCTTGCAATGCAGATCAACCTGGGTATCTTCGAATACAATGGACGTTCAGGGTATATCCTCAAACCAGACTTCATGCGTCGGGTGGACCGACACTTTGACCCGTTTGCTGAATCCACCGTGGATGGCATTGTGGCTGGCACAGTGACTGTCAAGGTACCGTGCTTGTGTCTGTGCATGCGTGTGTGTATGTATCTCTGTGTGTGTGTGTGTATCTCTGCGTGTGTGTATGTGTGTGTTTAATGGACTAGCGTGCACACACAACACAGACAATCATACATGGAGAGACATATATACATTCATACACACAACAAACACAAATGCTTTCAGAATGGACACAAAAAAAAAAAGACGAAACATTCTTTCATAATCCAAAGCTTCCTATGAATGTAGAGGTTCTCTAAGTGTGCAATTTGTCTTCTCAGGTGATATCCGGGCAGTTTTTGTCAGACAAGCGAGTAGGGACATACGTGGAAGTGGACATGTATGGTCTACCCACTGACACAGTGAGAAAGAAATTCCGCACCAAGACAGTACCCAACAATGGCCTCAACCCTGTGTACGATGAGGAGCCATTCGTCTTCAAGAAGGTGAGCCTGGCCATCCTTGTACCACCCCAGACAGAAGAACTTGAACAGGATTCAGGAAGTGCATATAGCGTAGTGACTGCATGGGTTTTTTTTGTGAATAACCAGAAATGAAAGGAGCCAGCACTGTCAAAGGCAGAGTGATAAAACTATCAGAGACTGGAAAGGTGTAGCCAGGAGAACTCACACCTCCACCATGGTCAGACAGATCCTGGATCTGCCCACTGATTTGGATCCGCTCTGTGGATCACCTGGTTGTTCTCGAACAAATTTTGCAAAAGTTGGTTTCAGCAGTTTTTGTGTAATCTTGCCATCTGATTGAAACCAGCATTTGAAACAAAACACCCAACACCAGTCGTTTCAACTGAAAATGGCGGCGAGGCAGACAAGATAGGTGATGGTGCTATTCAGTGGAAGAAGTACTGCACAAAGCTGTTCAAAGTAGTTCCGATGATGAAATAGATATAAACAAGCACATTAATCTGAAAAATGAAAGTTTTTTTTTTTATATAAACAAATAAACACAATAATTTGACAAATAAAAGATTTTCTTTTTTCTTTCTTTTTTTTTTCCACAGTGACACTAAGCACTTCTGAATTTGTAGACTTGGCCAGGAATGCATAGCTGCCAACTGCTACGTAGTTTGCTACGCCAAGAGAATGCTTGCTACGACGCTACTACGATCATTAAATTGCTACGGCGAAAAAAAAAATTCGAAGATACTTTCGTTTTGTTTGGACAGCGCTAAGTAACGTCTCTATCGGTCTGTCGGAACTGCATTTCCGCTTTCGGTTTTACTGTAGCACGTGATCATTTCGACCAATCAATGGCGACTTCCGTCTTGCTCAGTTCGCAACAGTGTGTGAGTAGATTTTTTTTTGCAATTTGCCTTCTTCCTCTGCTTCCTCTCTGTATAATAACATTTATAGATATACTAAGAGTACTGTAGCTTTAATGTGGTCCGTAAAACTGGTTATAGGCCTGATTTCTTTTTAGAACGCGCGCAAAATTAAGTTGCTACTGTCAAATTGGAAATGCTACTGTGAAAATTGTGAAATGCTACTGTAAGCCGCATGAGCAGGTTGGCAGCTCTGGGAATGTCCAGTGAAGAAGTACTGAAAGAAAACATCCCATTCTCAGGTTACTCACTTCCACAGAGCAGTCCCAATGAGATGAAAATGTCGTTAGCTGAGGTGGGCGGGCATGTGCTTTTTTTTTTTTTTTTAATCCGATCAGTGAGGATGATGAAGATTATGCTATGGAGTTTTAAGTCTGGTCTGAGACTGCATGACAGTCCCGGTCTGTACTCTGTGCACACTTTCATGACATATCCCATTGTCAGTGAGGCCTAGGAGATGCCGACACCTGCAGTGCTGGTCAGGAAATTTGAGTTAATCACTCAAAAACGCATCCATTAGGTGGAAGAAACTTTGACTGTGTGGTCCCAGTCTTCCCAGTTAAACCTGCAGCGAAGTCAGTTTTGGGTAGGAAGCGGTCAGTGCAAAAAAATACCACAAATGATTGGCTCTGACGGGAATCGATCCCATGACCTTCCAGCCAGGAGTCTGCAATGCTAACCATTTCGCTTTGGCAGCTGGTGCAAATCATAAGGTTAACCATTTATCCATTTTGGTCCGTCCCAAGATTACCACTGATTTTGGCCGTAATAGCAAATTTATGATTTATTCATATTGTTTTTATTAAGTTTTATTGAAGTGAGGTCATTTGAATAGCTGCTTTCATGCAGTTTCATTTGATCTATCTGCTGTGAATGATAAATGAAATCGTATTTAGCTACACTTTGGTGTATCTTTATCATAGTTCTTTATCATGGTTTATCATAGTTCTATATTTATTAACATATTCATTTATGTCTGATCTTCTTTATTGAAAAAAAAATACAGCAATGAATAATTTTTTTTAAATTGAGAAAAAAACAACAGCATTAAATAATCTATCTTTGTTTTTGTATTAATGAAAAAGAGCATTATTTTGATGCAATATAATGACATATTGTTGCAATACTTAAATAGAATGTCATTTAACATATCTCACACTATCCATACCCTCTGCTTCCGCCTCTATCCCCCCCCTCCTCCCCTTCCCCCATTCCTCCTGTCCTTCCCTCTTTTCCCCATCCTCCCGTTCGCCCCTCCTTCCCTTACATGCCCCCCTTCCTCCCCTTTCCTCTCTTCCCTTTCCTCCTCCCACCTGTGCCCTCCGACCCCTGACCTTCCTGCATTCTTTGCCCAGTGCTCGCTGATTGTGTTCTAAACTCATTCTCCTTGGTCTCTTCTCTCTCTCTTTTTTTTCAGGTTGTGCTGCCTAACTTGGCCATTATTCGTCTGGGAGTGTATGAAGAGACAGGCAAGCTCATTGGTCACCGCATCATGCCAGTGGAGGGCTTACGGCCAGGTGAATAACATTCTGTGCCTGGAAGATGTGTGTGTGTGTGTGTGTGTGTGCGTGTGTGTATGCATTCGGTCTGTTTTTATCATTTTATCTACTCAGGTCTCATACTTTTCTGAGAATTTGCAGATTTCAGGGAAATATGTAAGAAAAAAAGAAAGAAAAAGAGAGAAACGATGAAAAGTATTTTAGGAAAATAAATTCAAAGAGAAAGCGGAAAAAGTAGCACCTGCAGAGAGCTGTGTGCTTTTTCTATATGCAGCACTGATGTCACGCAATCTTGTGTGAACTTGTTTGCATCAGGGAGCAGTGACCGTTTTGTTTGCCTGGTTGTGGTTATGTCATGCGGTGATGTCATGAGTCCGCAAGATTCTGCAAAAGGAAAAGAATCTGACAAAAACTGTGCGATAAAGGGGTATTGGTTGTGGCTGGGTTAAAAAATGGATGATATTCCACTCAGTGCTCAGATAATAGACTCTGTGTTTGTGTATGTGTGTGTGTGTGTGTGTGTGTGTGTGTGTGTGTGTGTGTGTGTGTGCACATGCATGCGTTCATCCATGCGTGCGTGTGTGAGGATGGAGAGGGAGATGAAAGATGTGCCACCACAAGCGTGTAATAGACTCAAAATGTGTAGGTTTGGCTTTGGGGACGAAGATTAGGGAAGAAGTGTCCCACAACAACTGCGGGCACACTCGTGGCTGACGAGGCCAATGCGGGACAGGCTTTTGTTTTCATGTAGTTTCAGCAAACATTGTGTTCGGGGACGATGTTAACATTGTCACGTGATGTTTTCTTCCATACCTACACTTATGCCCATCTAGCTGTGTGATTTGACATGAAGTTTTCCTTCTTCCCTCCCTTTTTTTTTTTTTTTTTTTTTGTTTTGTTTAGAATTTTTATTTTTCAATGTACCTCTGTGAGATCATTTTGGATGAAAGAAAGAGCTTGAGTCTTGGTGAGTCGGGCTACTGTTGGTTGATCTTCCCTGTGGGCAGGTTACCCGCCATGTCCCTCGCAAATGAGTGCAACCAGGGCCCCGCTGCTGCCCACCATCTTTGTCACATCACATCAATGACTAAAGTTCCTGATCATTTGCAGGTAGGAAGCACAATGTCACACCCCCAAAAAAAGGGGATAGAAATGGTTGGTGCAGAACCACCATCTGCCTGGATCTTAGAAATTGGGCAGTGCAGAAGCTATCCATCTGCCTGTTGTCTGTAGAAATGGAAATGCAAGCCTATCCATCTGCCTGTTGTCTGTAAAAATGGTAAATGCAGAGCTTATCCATCTGCCTGTTGTCTGTAGAAATGGGAAATGCAGAGCCCATCCATCTGCCTGTTGTCTGTAGAAATGGTAAATGCAGAACCTATCCATCTGCCTGTTGTCCCGTAGAAATGGTAAATGCAGAGCTTATCCACTACCTGTTATCTGTAGAAATGGTAAATGCAAACTTATCCATCTACCTGTTATCTGTAAAATGGTAAATGCAGAGCCTAAACCCCTCTGCCGTTATCTGTAGGAAATGGTAAATGCAGAGCCTATCCATCTGCCTGTTATCTGTAGAAATGGTAAATGCAGAGCTTATCCATCTGCCTGTTATCTGTAGAAATGGTAAATGCAGAGCCGTCCATCTGCCTGTTGTCTGTAGAAATGGTAAATGCAGACCATCCATCTGCCTGTTGTCTGTAGAAATTGTAAATGCAGAACCTATCCATCTGCCTGTTGTCTGTAGAAATGGTAAATGCAGAGCCTATCCATCTGCCTTTGCTGTAGAAATGGAAATGCAGAACCTATCCATCGCCTGTGTCTGTAAAATGGGAAAGCAGAGCCTACCATCGCCTGTTGTCTGTAAAATGGTCAATGCAGAACCTATCCATCTGCCTGTGTCTGTCTGTCTATCCAGGGGATGTCTCCTTGTTTGCTCTTTGTGCTCAGAGTTGTCGTTTCTGCTCAGCAGTTCAATGTCGTAAGCAGCATTCGTTTGAAGTTATGGGGTGTAATTATCTCATCATGGGAGCAAGAGTTACCCTACTTGTTTGATATAAACTGTTTACTGTTTCCCCGCCTCATTGAAGATTTCCATCCTGTATTATCGAGGCAAAAAAAAAAAAAAAAAAAAGCCTAATCTGCTGAGAGCGAAAAGAAACGGCATGTTTATACGCCTTATGATTGTCCTGATCGATATGAAAAGATTTGACGTATGATGCACTTTCTAACTGCCAATGCTTTGAGAAAGTAAAAGAGGATAAGAACCTTACTTTAAAACCATACTTGTGTACTGATTTGTTAGTTAGAATGCTCAATGATTACAACCTTGACATTTTTTTTTTTCAGTTACATATGTTGTTGATAACTTTCCAATGAACCCTGACTTGGTCGCGACATTTCAGTTACATATGTTGTGTAACTTTCCAGTGAACCCTGACTTGGTCGCTACATTTCAGTTACATATGTTGTGATAACTTTCAATGAACCCTGACTTGGTCGCTGCATTTCAGTTACATATGTTGTGATAACTTCCCAAAGAACCCTGACTTGGTCGCTGCATTTCAGTTACATATGTTTGATAACTTCCCAAAGAACCCTGACTTGGTCGCTACATTTCAGTTACATATGTTGTGATAACTTCCCAAAGAACCCTGACTTGGTCGCTACATTTCAGTTACATATGTGTGATAACTTCCCAAAGAACCCTGACTTGGTCGCTGCATTTCAGTTACAATGTTGTGATAACTTCCCAAAGAACCCTGACTTGGTCGCTACATTTCAGTTACATATGTTGTGATAACTTCCCAATTAACCCTGACTTGGTCGCTGCATTTCAGTTACATATGTTGTGATAACTTCCCAAAGAACCCTGACTTGGTCGCTACATTTCAGTTACATATGTTGTGATAACTTCCCCAAAGAACCCTGACTTGGTCGCTACATTTCAGTTACATATGTTGTGATAACTTCCCAAAGAACCCTGACTTGGTCGCTGCATTTCAGTTACATATGTTGTGATAACTTCCCAAAGAACCCTGACTTTGGTCGCTACATTTCAGTTACATATGATTGTGATAACTTCCCAAAGAACCCTGACTTGGTCGCTACATTTCAGTTACATATGTTGTGATAACTTCCCAAAGAACCCTGACTTGTCGCTGCATTTCAGTTACATATGTTTGTGATAACTTCCCAAAGAACCCTGACTTGGTCGCTACATTTCAGTTACATATGTTGTGATAACTTCCCAATTAACCCTGACTTGGTCGCTGCATTTCAGTTACATATGTTGTGATAACTTCCCAAAGAACCCTGACTTGTCGCTACATTTCAGTTACATATGTTGTGATAACTTTCCAATGAACCCTGACTTGGTCTCTACATTTCAGTTACATATGTTGTGATAACTTCCCAATTAACCCTGACTTGGTCGCTACATTTCAGTTACATATGTTGTGATAACTTTCCAATGAACCCTGACTTGGTCGCTACATTTCAGTTACATATGTTGTGATAACTTTCCAATGAACCCTGACTTGGTCGCTACATTTCAGTTACATAGTTGTGATAACTTTCCAATGAACCCTGACTTGGTCGCTACATTTCAGTTACATATGTTGTGATAACTTTCCAATGAACCCTGACTTGGTCCTACATTTCAGTTACATATGTTGTGATAACTTTCCAATGAACCTTGCCTTGGTTGCTACATTTCAGTTACATATGTTGTGATAACTTCCCAATTAACCCTGACTTGGTCGCTACATTTTCAGTTACATATGTTGTGATAACTTTCCAATGAACCCTGACTTGGTCGCTACATTTCATTACATATGTTGTGATAACTTTCCAATGAACCCGACTTGGTCGCTACATTTCAGTTACATATGTTGTGATAACTTCCCAATTAACCCTGACTTGGTCGCTACATTTCAGTTACATATGTTGTGATAACTTCCCAAAGAACCCTGACTTGGTCGCTACATTTCAGTGACATATGTTGTGATAACTTTCCAATGAACCCTGACTTGGTCTCTACATTTCAGTTACATATGTTGTGATAACTTTCCAATGAACCCTGACTTGGTCGCTGCATTTCAGTTACATATGTTGTGATAACTTTCCAATGAACCCTGACTTGGTCGCTACATTTCAGTTACATATGTTGTGATAACTTTCCAATGAACCCTGACTTGGTCGCTGCATTTCAGTTACATATGTTGTGTATAACTTCCCAAAGAACCCTGACTTGTCGCTGCATTTCAGTTACATATGTTGATAACTTTCCAATGAACCCTGACGTGGTCGCTACATTCTTGATCAAAAGTACCGCCCAAAGCCATGAGGATCTCAGTGAGAACCTTCACTGCAGTCTGTGTCTGCCATTGGACCATACTGACTTGAAACAATGCCGTAGAGTACAGCCTTGCAGACTGAATTGCTGAGCAGAGTAAGTTTTTAGCACATCAAATCGGGAGGAGAATCTGTAAAAGTTGCTTCCCATTAGTTTGGCTTTATGCAGGAAGCTCTTGGGGAGAGCTTGACAGCAGAAGAAGAAAAGGAAGAAGCCCCCCTCAGACAAGGGGTTGTGATCCAGAGGTCTGTACACTCTGAGGGGGTCGGTCGGCATTTATATAATTCTAGATGCATTTCTGCTGTCGGTGATATTTTTTGCTCTACCAGAATTCAAATTGCACCCTTGGGTGGCTGGGTATTTCAAGGCATTGCCTTTTTGACATACGTTTCACCTTCATAGCTTTCAGACATCGGTTCTTAGTCGGGAAATTTAAGATTTAAAGTTCACTGTTGTTCCTCATTGACCAAAATCAGCTTGAACTGCCGCCTCTGCCGCTGCCTCTAGGATTCTGGTTCTCTTCTTACCAGAAATCGAGAGCAGTTGCATGAGATCATAGGCTGATGAGCATGCAAACTGCCTTGCTCCCACCTTAACGGTGAGTTTCAAGGCGTGCAAGCTGGATTCCTTCATGCTGGTGGCTATATGTATAGTTTTAACTCTTTCACGACGGACGTGGCAGCACAATGTCTTTTCTCTGCCATCACGTGGTCTGCACGTGCTTACAACCGTTGCAGACACGTGATTTTCGCACTTTTTGATTGTATTTTACATCCCCAATATAAATGTAACAACCTATTGTTATATATCAACGGAAAGTCAATAAGTAGATTTTAGGTAAAATAGTAACGCTACAGTTATGGAAACAATATAACTAAAGCGTAGGGGACACACAATCTTGTTTATGTTTGTTTGGTTAGTATCTCTTTGTTCACTACTACTTCAGGGTCACAATGGTCATTGCTAGTGCGTGCAAACTTACTCTTTTCATTGGCTGGAACCCTGTTCTGAACATTTAGGGCAACTGCATCCCTTAGACCGCAGACAACAGAACAGGGATGTTTTATATAGTTATGGCGGAGCAGCACTACGGCTCGTCCAGGGGTGTGGCTGTGGTGCCATAACTACAGAACAGCTCGTCATGAACGGGCCATCTGAGTTGGCATAACCATTGCATGGTGCATTGCGAAAAACTTTAAGCTAATTTGTGATTGATGACACAAGTTTCGATGTTTATAACGCTGTCCAAAGGAACTCGAGCATAAAAGGAGTTAAAAGTCCACACCCACTGAGGAAGAAAGGGAAAAGAACAGAGGAGAGTTGGGATAGGGATCCTGGAAGACAACAGAGAATATGTCAGTGGGAAGCCCTGATGCACCTTCTTTTTTTTCGCATTTGTTTTGCTCTTCATGTAGTACTTATTTGCTTGTTGGGAAAATTTGAGAAATGTTTGTAAGTCATGAGGCATCCCTTAAACTCGTTGTTTGACCAACAGTGGCGATACCTGCGATCAGTAACCACAGAAGCCAACGTCTGTGGACTTGAGGTTTGTGTACAGTCTCACTGTAAACTATGACTGTGTGTGTTTGTTTGTGTGCACGCACGTGTGTGTGTGTGTGTGTGTGTGTGTGTGTGTGTGTGTGTGTGTGTGTGTGTGTGTGTGTGTGTGTGTGTGTGTGTGTGTGTGCAGCTTATGCGGATGCTTTGCTCAACCCCATTGCCTACATTTCACAACTGGAGAAACATGCTCAGCAGCTGGAGATTCTGACTGAGGACTTTGAGAGCGATGTAGGTATCTCTGCCTGTGTGTGTGTGTGTGTGGACCTTTATCTCTAAATACATTTTCTTTGTGTTTGTGTGGACCTTTATCTCAAAAAATACATTTTTGTTATGTGGGCCTTTACTTCTTAATATCAAAGTGCATTATCCTGGTCCATTTTTTCCTTTTTCACACCACTGGGGCTTGATCTATTAACACTTCTTTTTCTCAACCCTTCTCAGGTTGTTTTTTTTTTTTTTGGTGGTTTTTACATGTGTAAAAGCAGATACTTTGTCCAGTTTTAATAGTTTTAATACTTTTTTTTTCCCCCTTTCATGGGACTTTTACCTGTGAACGTATGAATGTGATATCCAGTTTTAAAGAGGTGTGTGTGCGTGCGTGCGTGTGTGTGTGTGTGGCGGGTGTGGGAAGCTTTTGTTTTTTGGTTTGTATTTTTTTTCATCTCAAGTGGGTCTTTATCTATGAACACCAGTATATCTTGTGTCTTGTCCAGTTTTAAAGTTTCAGTGTTGCCTTCACCTGTGAACGCTATAAAGCCATGTTCTACTTTTAATGCTTAGGACTTCAAGTTTTCTCCTCTGTTTTTCCCCCACAGACAGCCTCATTTCAGTGAATTTTTTTTCTAATGCAAAAAAGTTATTAAGAGTCAGGAAATGACATTTTTAAAGCCAGTTAGTCCACAATGACTTAGCTGGGAAGAAATTATCCAACTTTCTTTCTTCATTTTTGAAGAGCTGTGATTTGTTTTGCTCAGGGGGGTGAAAAACTCTGAACTCATGATCACTCACATTAAAAAAAAAAAAGAGAAGAAAAAAACCCCACCTCTAATGCTCGCAAGCACAGCAACAAACCCAGCATTCATTGATTCCATTCAACAGGGCAAAGGTCAGAGAAGATATTTTTAGCATATATGCATCAGTTTGGAAAAGATGTGCCAGTCAAGAAATTCAGAACTTTCAAAAACCAGAATTGGGCTCCATCTGAAAGTGTTTCCAACTAAAGAGCATCAGTCTGGGCCTTTTGTTTGGAAGGAGTTTTGTTTTGGTGGCACTTTTATGTGTTAACTTCTGAACGCCTTGTCCCATCGTTTGTTCTCTGCATGTGTCTTAGTTGACCATCTTTGAGCACCAAAATGCCTTGCTGCGTTTTGTACTTTTTTCTCTCTCTTTTTAGAGCTTTGACCTATAAAGAGGCCTTGCCTTGTCTTAAAGTTTGGTTGACTTACAAGGGCCTCTACCTTTAAAGACCTAGATATCTTGTGTCATTATTAAGTTACTTCATTGTTTGACTGTGCACTTTTCCTGTAAAGGCCTAAATGCTGTGTGGTGTTTTAAACTTTCTTCGTTTAACTGGGCATATACAAGTAAAGATTTAATAGCCTTGTTTCGGTATTTTCTTTGTCATATTGGTCATTCAGTTTTGAAGATCTAAAGAGATCTTATTCTGCATTAGAGTTTCTTTGTCTTGCTGGATCTTTTACATTTAGGAATCTAGAGAGTTTATCTTACTTTAATGTAAAGGCCTTGTCTTGCTTGAACGTCTTTGTCGTGCTGGGGTTTTCACTCGTGGAGACCTTTGTCTGTCTGTTTCCTTTGCCTTGTTGGCTTTTTCATTTATAAAGACCTAAAGGACTGTCTCGCTGTAACTTTTTTTTCTTCTTAAAGTTCGAGAAATTGTCTGTGTATCTTTACTCTCCCTTCTGACTTTGTCACTTTATCATTGCACTGTTGAATGATGGGTGGATTCCACCGCTCTGTCCATCCTTGACTACAAGATCTGTAGGGATGGTTGCGTGTGAATGTCATGAACTGAACATTTGGGGGGAGGAGGGGGGGAAGAAGGGATGGTCACTGCACCATCAGAACCTTCTGTCTGTACGCTGACGATTGATACCTTGGCACAGTCTGTCCGTCTAAGTGTTAAAAATCAGGTTGATGTGGGAAAGAAGTCAACTACACACAACTACAGTTAAATGGGTACAGTAATGATCTCCAGAAAGCTTTGAAAATCTAGCTGTAAACTGGAGGAGGTAAACATAAGAAGGTTACGCTAACGTAGACAAAGAGTTAAAACATGGATACTCTGTGTCTTCCAGCATGCGAAACCAGCTCAGGTTTGTCTTTCTTCCACATTGCACCGTTTCTTTTGTTTCACTTTTATCTTTCTTTTGCCTGTGTTACATTTGGAATGAAATGATGTTCATATTTATTACCATTACTGTTTGGATGGATGTTTGTCTTCTTTTCGTGTCTGGAAGATGGTGTACATGAAATTTTCTCCCTCCCCCCCCCCCCCCCCCCCCCCCCCCCACCCCACCCACCCATGTTGTATTTGCCCAGTGTGAGAATGTTCTGACTTCAGCTTGATTTTTGCCGTTCAGGCTTTTGATTGAATGTGTGTTGGTATTCTTTTTACAGCAGTTATTATTTTTCATGGTATTCTTCCCCCATCCTCCCTTCCCTTCCCCTCTCTTTTCCATGGAATAGTTTTGATTTTTTTTTTTTTTTTGGTGTCAACAGTTTATTACATTCATTTTCAATGTTTAATTTTTTTTCTTCATATCTATTGTTAATGTTATTTTGTTTCACTGTTGATGTTTACATATCCATCTTGTTTCCCATTTCTAATGTCCATTCGAGTTTGTTTTCTTTCTTGCTGTTCAGATTATTTTCTGCTTTCATTTCTACAGTTCATAATGTTTCGTTTCTAAAATGTACGTTATTTCAGTGTTTCACTTATTATATTCAAAATATTTTGTTTCATTCGTTATGTTCATGGTATTTTGGTGTTTCATTCGTTATGTTCATGTTATTTTGCTGTTTCATTCGTTATGTTCATGGTATTTTGCTGTTTCATTCGTTATGTTCATGGTATTTTGCTGTTTCATTCGTTATGTTCATGTTATTTTGGTGTTTCATTCGTTATGTTCATGTTATTTTGCTGTTTCATTCGTTATGTTCATGTTATTTTGCTGTTTCATTCGTTATGTTCATGGTATTTTGCTGTTTCATTCGTTATGTTCATGGTATTTTGCTGTTTCATTTCGTTATGTTCATGTTATTTTGCTGTTTCATTCGTTATGTTCATGGTATTTTGCTGTTTCATTCGTTTATGTTCATGTTATTTTGCTGTTTTATTTTCGTTATGTTCATGGTATTTTGCTGTTTTATTCGTTATGTTCATGGTATTTTGCTGTTTTATTCGTTATGTTCATGGTATTTTGCTGTTTCATTCGTTATGTTCATGGTATTTTGCTGTTTTATTTATAATGTCATGTTATTTTGTTCTTTCATTTTGAATGTTCACATTATTTCATTGTTTCATTTCTAATGTTCGTATTATTTTGTTCTTTTGTGTCTTTTGTTGACATTATTTTGTTTGCATTTTAATGTTCATATTATTTTGTTTTTTCATTTTGAATTTTCACATAATTTTGTTCTTTCGTTTGTAACGTTCTTTTATTTCCAATGTTCACAGTGTTTTGTGTTTCTTTCTGTATTTCCAATGTTCACAGTGTTTTGTGTTTCTTTCTGTATTTTTAATGTTCACAGTGTTTTGTGTTTCTTTCTGTATTTCCAATGTTCACAGTGTTTTGTGTTTCTTTCTGTATTTTTAATGTTCACAGTGTTTTGTGTTTCTTTCTGTATTTCCAATGTTCACAGTGTTTTGTGTTTCTTTCTGTATTTTTAATGTTCACAGTGTTTTGTGTTTCTTTCTGTATTTTTAATGTTCACAGTGTTTTGTGTTTCTTTCTGTATTTTTAATGTGTTTTGTGTTTCTTTCTGTATTTTTAATGTGTTTTGTGTTTCTTTCTGTATTTTTAATGTGTTTTGTGTTTCTTTCTGTATTTTTAATGTTCACAGTGTCTTGTGTTTCTTTCTGTATTTTTAATGTTCACAGTGTTTTGTGTTTCTTTCTGTATTTTTAATGTGTTTTGTGTTTCTTTCTGTATTTTTAATGTGTTTTGTGTTTCTTTCTGTATTTTTAATGTGTTTTGTGTTTCTTTCTGTATTTTTAATGTTCACAGTGTTTGGTCTTTCATTTCTGATGTTCATATTATTGTATTGTTTCATTTTCAATGTTCACATTTTCTGGTTCTAATTTTCCTGAAGCTCATGTTATTATGTCGTTGTTTTTCTTTAAAATATTCATATTATTTTGTTGTTTATCTGAAAGTTCACTCTGGTTATTGATCATTGATCTGGTTTTTTTTGTTTGTTGTTGGTTTTTTTTGTTTAATTTTTTTTTTACATCTCAGTGGCTGCTGAAATTAAAGATTTTTAGAATTTATGTTCATGAATTTTTGTTGTACATTCTGTTTGCTGATGATTTGCTGTGAAGCCATGAATGTGGACATACTTAAAGTCTCTGGCTTCATATCAGTCATGCATACTGATAACTGTTGTGTTTTTTTTCAATGTTTTGTGGAAAACTAAATCCCGATAGATGCCAGGACTGACTTTTATGGAGAAAGTTCAATAATAGACATGCTGATATATGTAACAAAGATTCACTTTCTGATGTGAATAGTTTAGGTAGATGTTCATCTGTGTGGGTGTGTTTGTGTAAGTGTGTGTGTGTGTGTGTGTGTGTGTGTGTGTGAAGTCATGATATCAATGTGCAATGGCTATTTCTGTCTTTGTGAGGAAGGGCTCAGTTTCTCTTGTGAAAAAATTCTCTTTTTTTTTTAATTGTTTATCTGTTATCAAGTTTTTTTGTTTTGTTTTGTCTTTTGGATACATGTAAGCGCTTTGAACTCACATTTAGAAAAAAAAGTAGTAAATGATTCATTGTTATATTACAAAGTCAGGTTAAAAAAAAGCAGCTCTCTGGCTTCATTTTTCCTTTGGTTTTTTTTTTTTAATATGCCTAGTTTTTAAAAGTTTGAAGATATATAAATTTTGTTACTTTTTTTTCAGTTCAAAGGATTTGTGTGGACTGTCATAAAAAGTTATCTAAATTATGATGTTTGCTCGTTTTGGATGACATTTTTTTTTCTTGATCCTTCATTTTTCTACTTCTCTTCCCTGGTCAGTGGTTCTATCTTTTTCACAGTATAATGTTGCATATACACACTAACAGTCTTTAGTCCCATGAGTTGTTACAGTTTAGAGCAGGTTGGATAAAATCTGAGAGTTGGTTGGATATATGCATGAAAATTCCTTTACAAAAGTCATATGAGAATAAACTTCATGCTGATTGGTCACGTTCAGAGCCAGTCATCCAAGTTATGACAATGATTTACGAGGATCATTGTAATGAGGATAATTTTGTTGTTGTTGTTGTTTTTCATCCAGTTGTATCAGAATATGTCGTTTTAGTTCAGGTTTATTCAATACCTTCAGGGTTTTGAAGGTGCCATTTGGATATCACTTCATTAGCGTGGGTTGTGCAAGTGTATGTGTATCTATACTTTGCATGAATACATGAATTTAACATTGAAGAAAAAAGAAAAGGAAAAGGAAGAGAGGGAAAAAAAGAAGAGCCAAAGAAACGCTGCGTGTTCTTCAGTGTTGGTTCATTTCTGTAGGATAGGTTGACTTCAAGACTAGAAAGCCATACACATGTGGCATGATAGATATGTTCATGTTTTATTAAAGAGGGATTACAAAGAATTTAAAGCTACAGTTTTTAAAATCCCTTATCTGTTTGTCCCTTTTGTATAGTATTTGGCCAAGTGTGGATTTTTCATGTGCAGAATTGGTGCATTTTCTTATAATGCCAATTTTTACGATCCTACCACTTTCAGCTCAAACCTTAGTTCTGTGATGATTCAAGTATAATGTGAAGGAATTTATATCACAAGGAGGGTTTACCAGTCATGAATATTCTATCACCTTATGCATGTGGTTGATCACTCTTTTGCTACGCGTGTTGCAAATTCATCTTAGAATCATGGCACTATGGTTCTGCTACCTTCTGTTTCATTCAGCAGTATTTTCTACTTATCTGCATAAACAAATGCCATATTCCTACTCAGGATGAATCATCATCTGAATATCAGGAATCCCCAAACTTAAAATTGAGAGGGCGAGGGTCTTATTCCTACTGTGCGTGGAACCCCAAACGTAAACATTAAGATGGCATGGGCTTTATTACTAAGTAGCATGAATTATCACCCTTGCATCAGGAACCTCCAAACTTGAAAACTGTGAGTCAGGGACCGTATTCCTACTTTACGTGAATCATCATCTTACTATCAGGAATCCCCAAACTTGAAAATTGAGAGGGTATGAGGGCTAACCATGCTGCAGTCTGGCTCTGTTGCCATGTATGTTATTCAACATTATTTCCCCCACATTCAGACCAAGAAGGTACAGCCTGCCTAGGATGAAGTGAACATCAACAGAGCTGATAATGGTGTGGTGGTTATCATGGCACTGTCTGGTACAGCTACAGAGATGTGATGCTGATCTGGAAAAAAAAACGAAAAAGGAATGAAATGTCAAAAACTTAGAATAACAATCCGAAGCTTTTGCCATGTCACTTAAAAATGCTGTGTGCCATAGGTCATGCGTGTCCAGGAACCCTTTTTTTTTTTCCTTTTTTTTCCCCCGAAAGGAATACAGCCTTGCTGTATGTCGTGGGTCTTCAGTGACCCATGCGTTTTGCAAAGGAATACAGCCTTGCTGTATGTCATGGGTCTTCAGTGACCCATGCTTTTTTGCAAAGGAATACAGCCTTGCTGTATGTCATGGGTCTTCAGTGACCCATGCGTTTTGCAAAGGAATAAAGCCTTGCTGTATGTCATGGGTCTTCAGTGACCCATGCTTTTTTGCAAAGGAATACAGCCTTGCTGTATGTCATGGGTCTTCAGTGACACATGCGTTTTGCAAAGGAATGAAGCCTTGCTGTATGTTGTGGGTCTCCAGAGACCCGTGTTGTTTTTTTTACAACGGAATAAAGCCTTGCTGTGTGTCATGGGTCTTCAGGGACCCATGCTTTTTTGCAAAGGAATAAAGCCTTGCTGTGTGTCATGGGTCTTCAGGGACCCATGCTTTCCATGCTTTTTTTGCAAAGGAATAAAGCCTTGCTGTGTGTCATGGGTCTTCAGGGACCCATGCTTTTTTGCAAAGGAATAAAACCTTGCTGTGTGTCATGGGTCTTCAGGGACCCATGCTTTTTTGCAAAGGAATAAAGCCTTGCTGTGTGTCATGGGTCTTCAGGGACCCATGCTTTCCATGCTTTTTTGCAAAGGAATAAAGCCTTGCTGTGTGTCATGGGTCTTCAGGGACCCATGCTTTCTTTCCATCCTTTTTTGCAAAGGAATAAAGCCTTGCTGTGTGACCAGCCGCCGTGGTGAAGTGGTTAGCGTCACGGACTCCTGGCTGGGAGGTCGTGGGTTCGAATCCCATCAGAAGTCATGTGGGTTTTTCTGCCCCGACCGGCTCCTACCCAGAGTTGAGTTTGCTGCGGACTCAGTTGGGAAGACTGGGACCACACAGTCGAGTTTCATCCACTTAATGGATGCGTTTCTGAGAGTGTTGCTCAAATTTCCTGACCAACACTGCAGGTGCTTGTATCTCTCGGGCCTGGTTGACGCCGGGATATATTATGAAAGGAAGCGTAGAGTACAGCCCTGTCATGTAGTCTCAGACCGAAATGGAAATCCGTAGCATCATCTTAATCATCTTCATTCTCATTGATCAGCATTAAAAAAAAAATGTCTCGAGTTCTGTGGCCCTTCATGCCCTGCTCTCATGGTGACCTCAATTTCGATGTCCTCTCCACGTCTGTGGCTTTGGTTTGGTTCCATCGGGGTCACCGGTATCGGTGAGTCCATGGGGTCTGTCGGTGGACGGACGTGGTGGCGCCCTCCGGAGGGAGAGCTCACTCACGCCGGCTCCACGACTAAGCAATTATTGTCGTCAGTAGGGGGCTTAGTAGGTGGTGTCCTGCATACGTTAGATCAGAACAGGCGCCACTGAACACCACCGAAGTGACTCGGCAGCAGTGCAGTGTCTCCTCCGGTGGGTTGCCTCTTAACGACTTCACATTGACTGCTCCCTGTGGATTGCTGGTGCCGGGGCTGCGGCGGGGCCGAGCGGGCTGTGGCTGTGGACGGGGTGTCGGAATGAGCGGCGTGGGTACACTGCCTCTGAGGTGGCGCAGAGGTTGGGACAGCAAAAAAAAAAAAAAGCCTTGCTGTGTGTCATGGGTCTTCAGGGACCCATGCTTTCCATGCTTTTTTGCAAAGGAATAAAGCCTTGCTGTGTGTCATGGGTCTTCAGGGACCCATGCTTTCCATGCTTTTTTGCAAAGGAATAAAGCCTTGCTGTGTGTCATGGGTCTTCAGGGACCCATGCTTTCCATGCTTTTTTGCAAAGGAATAAAGCCTTGCTGTGTGTCATGGGTCTTCAGGGACCCGTGCTTTCCATGCTTTTTGCAAAGGAATAAAGCCTTGCAGTACATCATGAGTTTCCAGAGACCTCTATGTTCTCAGAAGGAAGAAAGCCAGGCCATCATTTTAATGTTTGTGTATTCTTTTGTTTACGGACAAAAATAAACAGTTTTTGGTACAGCTGTGTGGACATACTTTAGTGACAAAATTATGCGTTTTGTGGAGATGGCTTTAAAGCTGACTCAAGTTATCAAATGAAAATCATGACTGGGGGTCATTACATTGAAGGTTTGAAACTGTTTTTGAATGAAATATTTGTGACCATTTGCCGAGGGATGAAAGTAAAAGAGGATGAAAAGTGAAAATGAATGTTAAGATAAGATAAGATAATGTTGCTTATAGCCCAGCCGAACGCAAAGGGCCACATCAGGGCTGTGAATGTTAAGATAGTGAGCACCTACATCACAGTTTTGCTGATTTGTTTTTTTTTAAGCAATTGGTTGTTCGTTTGTTTTCTTAAGTAGTTAGTTCTTATATTCTGAACAGTACATATGGATATTGATTATCTGTCTTTTCACAGTTCATAAATCTGCTCGCTGAACAGTACATATGGATATTGATTATCTGTCTTTTCACAGTTCATAAGTGCTGCTTGTTTGTTTTGTTTCATTTTATTTTTCCCTTCATTTTCTTTTTGACCGCGGGTATTATTGTGTCTGTTGTTTATTGTTTCTGTTGCTGTTCATAGGTTATCCCAAGGTCAGAATTCCAGCTGTTTAATTGATCTGATCTGAAGAAATACAAAGAAAGCGACAATCCTTGTGGGAAGCAATAATGATTAAGATTACATCAACGTATAGTATGTCCTGTTTCCTACGACTGGTTTCTTCTGGTAATGAACATTTGTAGATCATATCATTACTTTGTACCATTTACGTTTGTTTTTAATCTGGGTTGGCATGTTTAGTTTATGTGGAATCATTATTGCAAATATTTTAATTACTTTTTTTTAAACAGTTTGTATTTTGTTATGTTTTGTTAGTTATGAGTTGACTGGGTTGATTATGATGAGTTTGATTTTTTTTTCTCTTGCACTTTGACTCAGCTTCCAGAAGAAATAGAGGAGGACAATGTAAGTGAAGAATGCAGCAGTATCCCCCTCCCTTATTCCATGGCAACCCCCCACTTCAAACTAATCTACCCCCCCCCCCCAACTCCCTTCCCCTCCATCCCCCCCCATCCATCACCATCCCCTCCACCATCGGGCCACCCCTATCCCAGTTCCTCCTCCTCTCACAGCCCCTTCACCTCCTCCCCTTGCCCCACCCCTGTCCATCACCCCCCCCCCCCTCCCCCTCCCCCCACCCCAGCCTGCCTGTTTGGTTTTGATATTGTGGTTGAGTGTTGTAATTGGGTCTGATCGCACATTGAAGCGCTTCGGCAGAGACATGCATTTTTGTTGTTGTTGTTGTTGCTCTTGTTGAATTAATCAAGCTGTCTTCAGATCAGGTTTGTTGATTAGAACCTTAATGTCTGCCGTGTGACGTTCGAAACGGTAGCATCCTCACCTGCAACCTGCATGCTCCACTGCATGCCATTCCTAGGTTTCAGCTGTCTGTTGTGAGGGGATCAGATGGTCGATAAACTCAAGTTATCAGCAAGTTGAAAGTCAAATTGCAGTGCAGAAGCAAGGATGTAGTCTTTCTGCTATGCAGAGGTGACTGCACATTGAAGCTAGGCTCTCCTAGAACTGTCACCAGTCAGTGTATGCGTTGTGCTTGTAGTATTGCCACTCTGTGTAAAATGGGTTTGCACATTTAATCCAGCTGCAAAACAACAACAACAAATGTTCAGGTTGGTGCACTGTCTATGGACCATGTCTGAATCATGCTGGGGTGTTAAACTCTTCAAGCTTACAGTTCTTCACTTAACTTCTACATTTCATCAGATGTCTGGCTTACAGTTCTGGAAAGTTCTGCATTTTACTAGATGTCAGGTGCTCTGGTCTTTAGTTAGATTCTGCTTGTCATCAGCGTATACTTCTGCAGTTAAGTTCTGCAGTTGATCAGATCTATGGTGTTTTATAGTTCTTCACTTCACTTTTGCAGTTTGTCAGATATTAGGCATACAGTTTGTTCTTCAGGTACCAGTAAGTTTTGCGGTTCATCAGATATCAAGCACACAGGTCTTCAATATTAAATTCTGTAGACGGTTCAACATCAAGCATACTGTTCTTCAAGTAATGCAGTTCTTCAGATATCAGGCATAACGTTTTTCAGTTAAGTTCTGCCTTTTGGTATCAGGCCTGCCGCTCGGTTCTTCAGTGATGTTCTGTAGACTATCAGTGAGGCAGGCCTTTAGTTAAGGTCTTCTGTGGCTGCTCAGTGGATGAAGTCCTGTAGTCTGTGTGAATGACATCATGGGATGCCAGTGAGCATTGCCGGACTCCCCCTGATGTACTGCTGTTGTTGAATGTCATGGTAGATTTCACCTGTGCAGTTTCCATCACTGAGGCACTAGAGGTAGAGAGGCCTTGGCCTCGCTTTGAAGGAGCTGAAATTAACTTAAAAGCACGAATTCATTTGTTTCAATTTACAAAATGTAGGTGCATGTATGTATGTAAGTTCACCCACAATATAAAGTAAATGATAGGAAATGGGCATTGTTTGGAAAAAAACATATTCCAAAGCAAACACAAAGAAACAAAAAAAAAAAAAGAGTATGAGAGGTAAAAGGCTGTCGCTTCCCATCTGTGCAAGTATTAATGTGTTGAGATGGAGAGCAACAATATCTGATGACCGTGGAGAATTGTAGACACAAGGGGAATGTCGGGGATCCATTTTTTTCGCTAGCAGAATTGTCTGTACCACTCTTGTAGATGGTGAAGTGTCTGCTGTTTATGTGATAGGCCAGGTATGTGTTGCTACAGTAAAGCGCAACGAGATGTTGCTGTGAATGTGAATAGCTGTTATCATTAACTCACACTACACTGGCTGTCCCTCTCTCTTACTTTTCACACACTCCACGTAGTTGTAAGGATCAGAAAGAACGAAATCACAAGAAATGAATAATTCTAATTTTTGGTCATGAACATATCAGAACTGATTCTTACACATCCAGTTTGTTGGTGCAGGGAAATACCTGGGTTATTTCTCATCTTCAAAGTTCATCATCTGGAGAGAGTGGAAAGGGAATGGTGAAGTCAGTGCTGTAAGGTCATCACAGAAACTGTTGGGTCATAACTATCTGTGTCACAGACAGGCTGTCAAAACCTCTGTTGGCTGGTTGAGTTTGTCGGTGGATGGATCAGAGATGTTGCTGTTAACTCGTAACTGTAATTTGTACAAAGGCATCACTCCAAACATTCACAGAAGCTACAATTCTCAATGCTGTATGTCTGTACGAAAGTGATGTAAACTTCAGAGTCTTGATGATCAACAGTTGGCTGAAAAGAGTTAGCAGTGTTCTGTGATTTGTTGTTAAAGAAATGTCTACAGTATCTTCTACAAATCTTAAGACTGGAGTCTGATGATCACTGTAAAATCGCAGTGATGCAAGAAAACAGGCATAGTGTAGAGAAATTGCAGTTTTCTGATGATCACTTTAAAATCGCAGTAATGCAAGAAAACAGGCATGATGTAGAGAAATTGCAGTTTCTGAAAGGAACAAAAGCCAACACTGAACAGAATCACTGTAGCACACTGCGTTCACAGAGAATGAGCATGTACCTCGGGTTATTGGTTTTAGAATGGCAGCCCAGCTGAATTGAACTTCCTGTAATTTAGTGTTGTTTGCCAGTGTCGGTGTTTGGTGTTGTCAGTCAGTCAGGTGCATGCTGATTTGACATGGAAAACATGCATTGATTGTCACGCTGCTTATTCTTGTGCTGTGTTCAGACTGTGTGAATTCCTGGCTGCCTTGTTGGTCGGTCTGTCACTGGCTGTCTTTCTCTTCCTCTGCTTCAGTTTGTCAGTTATCTTACTCTGTCTCTCTTGCTCACAATCTCACATGCATGGTGAACAGGTGACATACATGTTCTTACAATGTGCATGCTTAGTTACTCATACACTGACTTCACACTCGCGCGCACGCACGCACACACACACACACACACACACACACACACACACACACACACACACACACACACACACACACCACACACACACACACACACACACACACACACACTGACTCACTGACTGACTGAAACCATTTACTGTCAGATTAACATAGTGTTGTACTGATTACACACACACACACACACACACACACACACCACACACACACACACACACACACACACACACACACACACACACGAAGTGTGAATGTGCATGCATATATGCATACACGTGTGTTTGCGCGCGCACACACACACACACTCACTCACACACACACACAGAAGTATGAACTTGCATTTGTGTGTGTTTATATGTGTGAGTGTGTCTGTCTGTTTGCTAGTGTATCCGTATGGAAGAGCATATCAGTTTGTTCAGGCAAATAATTATGCGCTTTTCATGTTCACTGCGTTTGGGTTGTGTATGCGTGTGTGTGTGTATGAGTGTGTATGTTTTTGTGAGTGTGCGTGCATGACATGTATGCGTATGTGCGTGTGTGTGATGTGATATTGGGGAAATGCATTTTTTAGCGAATGCATTTTGAATTTATGTAAACACTCTATGGGCTTTTTGTATTACATTTTATTGCTGTCTTTGATTTGATATGCCACAGAATTCACCGTTTCTTAAGTTCTCAGATTCATGCAATCGACTTATTCTAATTCCGGTGATTTACAATCAGTCATATTTTGTGTTTTATTTCTTGTATCACAGACTTAACTATTTCTTACTCTCTCAAATTGAGAATGAGGTAATAGAATTATTACTGTTCTGGTTTGGTGGAATTCTCTTTTCCTGGAGTTCAAACTGGGTCAATTTTGTCTTTCTTGATACAAGTGCACTGATCTGCGCTGTTATTTATTTATCATAATCGCCACCATTACCTGCCGTTATCATCTGCAGTCATCAGCTTATCTGTGATTGGCTGTTCTTAATTATCATTATTGTTGTCATCATTAGCATTCACTACCCCACCACCACAGCCATAACTGTCATTTTCTTCAGTATGATGCATTTTTGTTTGTACAGGACGTTAACATAATCATTATCACCACCAACTGCCCATCACCATCATGATTTAGTATTGTTGCTGGTTATCGTCATCATCATCATCATCATCATCATCATCATCATCATCATCATCATCACCACCACCATCATCGCTTTCATTGCTGTCATCACATTATCATCACCACCATCACATCAACCACTAACTACTGCCATGTTTATCACTGTGGTTACTACCGTCATTCCCTGTTATTTATTTGTTGATTGGTGTGTTGTATTAGCTAGGGGCAGGGGACCCATGACAGGCACTCATTGATTTGTTGATTGGTGTGTTGTATCAGCTGGGGGCAGGGTGTGTTGTATCAGCTGGGACAGGGTGTGTTGCATTAGCTGGGGGCAGGGGTGTGTTGTATTACCTGGGGGCAGGGTGTGTTGTATCAGCTGGGGCAGGGTGTGTTGTATCAGCTGGGGACAGGGTGTGTTGTATCAGCTGGGGGCAGGGTTGTGTTGTATCAGCTGGGGGCAGGGGTGTGTTGTATCAGCTGGGGCAGGGGTGTGTTGCATTAGCTGGGGGCAGGGGTGTGTTGCATTAGCTGGGGGCAGGGTGTGTTGCATTAGCTGGGGGCAGGGTGTGTTGTATCAGCTGGGGGCAGGGGTGTGTTGTATCAGCTGGGGGCAGGGTGTGTTGTATTAGCTGGGGGCAGGGTGTGTTGTATCAGCTGGGGGCAGGGTGTGTTGTATTAGCTGGGGGCAGGGTGTGTTGTATCAGCTGGGGGCAGGGTGTGTTGTATCAGCTGGGGGCAGGGTGTGTTGTATCAGCTGGGGCAGGGTGTGTTGTATCAGCTGGGGGCAGGGTGTGTTGTATCAGCTGGGGCAGGGTGTGTTGTATCAGCTGGGGCAGGTGTGTTGTATTACCTGGGGCAGGTGTGTTGTATCAGCTGGGGCAGGGTGTGTTGTATTAGCTGGGGGCAGGGTGTGTTGTATCAGCTGGGGCAGGTGTGTTGTATTAGCTGGGGGCAGGGTGTGTTGTATTAGCTGGGGGCAGGGTGTGTTGTATTAGCTGGGGCAGGGGTGTGTTGTATCAGCTGGGGCAGGGGTGTGTTGTATTAGCTGGGGGCAGGGGTGTGTTGTATCAGCTGGGGCAGGGTGTGTTGCATTAGCTGGGGCAGGGTGTGTTGTATTAGCTGGGGGCAGGGGTGTGTTGTATCAGCTGGGGGCAGGGTGTGTTGTATCAGCTGGGGCAGGGTGTGTTGCATTAGCTGGGACAGGGTGTGTTGTATCAGCTGGGGCAGGGGTGTGTTGCATTAGCTGGGGGCAGGGTGTGTTTGCATTAGCTGGGGGCAGGGTGTGTTGTATTAGCTGGGGGCAGGGTGTGTTGCATTAGCTGGGGCAGGGGTGTGTTGCATTAGCTGGGGCAGGGTGTGTTGCATTAGCTGGGGCAGGGTGTGTTGCATTAGCTGGGGGCAGGGGTGTGTTGCATTAGCTGGGGGCAGGGTGTGTTGTATCAGCTGGGGCAGGGTGTGTTGTATTAGCTGGGGGCAGGGGTGTGTTGCATTAGCTGGGGCAGGGGTGTGTTGTATTAGCTGGGGGCAGGGTGTGTTGTATTGGCTGGGGGCAGGGGTGTGTTGCATTAGCTGGGGGCAGGGGTGTGTTGTATCAGCTGGGGGCAGGGGTGTGTTGCATTAGCTGGGGGCAGGGGTGTGTTGCATCAGCTGGGGACAGGGTGTGTTGTATTAGCTGGGGGCAGGGTGTGTTGCATTAGCTGGGGCAGGGGTGTGTTGCATTAACTGGGGCAGGGGTGTGTTGCATTAGCTGGGGGCAGGGGTGTGTTGTATCAGCTGGGGCAGGGTGTGTTGTATCAGCTGGGGGCAGGAGACCCATGACAGCACTTGGGCAGGCCTCTGCCCCCTCAGTCATGCGTGACAGCGAAGAGGTGTAGTCACCAGTCCTGTGCAATGAGGCTGTCCATCCAGATCTCCGTTGGTCTGATGGGGGGACATCCACCCTGCACTGTACCCTGTAGAATGATCTTGGATGGGTGGAGGAGGGGGGGGGGGGCTCATGGTGAGATACATGCCCGTACATGCAACCTATGATGCATGATAACTGAGAAGAGAATTTCTGTCCGTTATCACTGGTCATCATCATCATCATCATCATCATCGTCATAGTCATCATTATCATCGTTGCCAGTGACATTCTCTACCATACAATCTACAGTTGTTATCACTGGTCAGTATCATCATCATCATCATCATCATCATCATCAATGTCATGATCATTATCATCATCATTGCCAACAACATTATCTACCATACGATCTACAGTTGTTTTCACTGGTTAGTATTATCATCATCATCATCATTATCATCATCATTGCCAACAACATTATCTGCCGTAAGATCTACAGTTGTTATTACTGGTTGTTGTTATCATCATCATCACCATCATTATCACCATCACCATCATCACATCATCATCATAGTCATCATCAGTATCATATCATCGCCAACAACGTTATCTACCGTACGATCTGCAGTTGTTATTACTGGTTGTTGTTATCACCATCATCATCATCATCACCGTCACCATCATCACCATCATCATTCCAAACACCGTTAATTGTCTTTAGGGTGGTCCACTGTTCTTATGACTGGTCGTTGCTGCTAACCCCTCACACACACACACCACGCACGCACGCACGCACGCACGCACGCACGCACACACACACACACACACACACACACACACACACAACCCACACCATCATCATCCTCATCACTGTCTTCTCCATGCCACCTCCACCAGGAGGAGAACGGGGACGAGGCGGACACACTGCCCAAGACGGCCATCAAGGACATGGAGGAGAAGCTGCAGAAGCGGCAGAACTCCCTCAACACCAAGCCCAGCTCCGGCGTGGACATGAGCCCCACGGCGGAGAAGACCCTGCCCTCCCGGCCCTCCATCAACCGCTTGCCTTCGGCCCAGCACATCCCCATCAGCAAGCAGGAGAGCTCGCAGTCCTCCACCAGCCAGACCAGCTCCAGCTCGGGTAAAACTCTTTATTTAGTGGTTCATTTGTTTATTCGTTTGGTCATTTTTTCTTTTCTTTGTGTGGATATAAGCAAGTTGCAAGTCCTTAGCTAGTAGGTCTTATTCATTTGTTTATGTATCTATTTATTTGTTTGTTTGTTTGTTTATTTGGTCACTTTCCTTTGCTTTGTGTGGATGGGCAGAGACAGGGCAGTACGGCAGGGTGTTTGCTGTAAGAAGCTGATAGAGCTCTTATGTTGATGCAATTTTCATGGCAAGTTCATGGTTTCATTGTCTTCTGTCTTTCTTGTCAGCTTTTTTATTTTCTACCAAAGATTAAGCAGAGGTCTGTGATGCTTGTAAATGTTTCAGTCAAGATAACTTATGTTTTCATTGAATCAGGAACGGTTGATGTAGGAATGACTAATGCTGAGATGGCAGCTAGTTGTGATGAGAGGCTGAACTTTCTGAACGCAGGCCAGTGAACTGTGCCCAGATGATCAGGAGAAAGGATCTTGCCACAGTTTACAGAACTGGACATTAATTTTGTTTTGCATGTTCTGCTTAGTTTAGCCATTAATCTATTCCTTTTTGGGGTTGTTGTTGGTTTTTTTTGTTGTTGTTTTTTTTTTTGGGGGGGGGGTCATTTATTTAGTTTTTGTTTTGTGGAGTGTAGGTTATTGCTAAAGTTAGCTGAAACATGCATACTACTATAGAACTGCATTTCGTTGTATCGTCTACTGCAGAGCTTATTTTTGTTGTTTCCTAGCGTTTGTTTTATGGTGATTTTTTTTTCTTCTTTATTATTTATATTTTGATTTACAGATTCTCACAATTTTGTCTGTTAGAAAGATGGTGAAACAGGGTTTCTTTGATGATAGAATTAGGACACCCATTTTTGTTTTGTTTCTGTGATATGAAATGAGCCAGGGAACTATCTGGATGTTGCTGTACACTTACTCATGCACACAGTACAGGCCCTATCTTGAAAGTGAGTGTGAGGTGTGTGCCTGGTGGTGACTATGACTGGAGATTATGCAAAACATACATACAGGTGGACCTTGGGAGAAAAGGGAGGGAGGACCAGTGGGAACATGTGGTGGTCAGGAGGACTGGAGGGCATGGGGGTAGGGATGGGGGGGGGGGGGGGGGGGGGGGGGTTTCACCGTTTGCAGCATGCCGCCTCATTGCCTGGTTTTGTTTCATGTGGTTCTGTTCAATGGAGGTAGAGTTGGAATGCACCAGTTTGCTACAGCTGAGCTCTGAAGAGAGAGAAGGTTGTGGTTTTTGTTTTTTGGTGGAGTTCCCTGAATCCTTTTTGGACATTCTGACAGTTGCACCTGCATGGGTGACTAAAAGAAAGAAAGAAGAAAAAAGCTCATTGTTTCACAAATTTAATTCATTTTTGATCAATTGACATTCGACAATTTTGACAAATGGAAATAAACATGGATAACCCATTACCAGTATAAAGGATGACAGTGAAAACTGCAAGACGTAATGATCACGAGGAGCCAGTGTGATGTATAGAACACTGTCCATTGTGGGTCGTTGTCCTAGCATCCACATGATATTTCTGTGCTCAGTCTCACAGGGTGGTCTTTGTTCAGCAGTCTCACATAAACATTGAGAAATATCTGAATAAAATCTTTAAAGAAAGATCTATATTGTGTGTGTGTGTATACACACACACACACATATATATATATATATATATATATATATATATATAGAGAGAGAGAGAGAGAGAGAGAGATAGATAGATAAATAGATATACAGATATATAATATGGTTTTTTTTAAATGTCTACAACAGCTTTCTCTTCATAGTTCAAAGAACATGTCCGCAACAGCTTTTTTTTTCTCTTCATATATTAAAAAAGAAAAAGATCCACGACAGCTTTCTCTCCAGGTGCGACCCTCTGGCGGAGTTCAGTTGTGTAGACTGGTCATGGTCTGGTATTCAGGAGGGGAAAAAAAAAAAAAAAAAAAAAAAAAAAAAAAGCAACCTCTGTGGAACTGGTTTATCTTTATTTTTATTTTTTATCAATTCCAAAGTGTTAATCAGACATATCCCCCCCTCCCCCCCCCCCCCAAATCCCCTGTTGACTGTGTGGTCGGTTGTAATTGTCAGTAAGAGACTGAGACAGGATGGGATGGAACAGACAGATGGGATGACCAGATACTGCTGTCAGCCTGGTCCTGTTTCCTACTCTTTGTTCCTTGACTAGAACTGTGTGAGGTTCATCATGCGTGGAATTTCGGCATAGGCAACCATGTGTGATTCCATCAGCAGGCAGCCGTATTCCACCTTCAGGAAGGATGTCTTAAAATGACGCCAGAGTGTGCATGTTGTGTTTGTGTGTCATCTCTCCTTCTGGCATACGATGGCCTGATCTTTACAGAAAGGGGAATGAGACTGGACAGGAATGCAAGATTTTCTCTGCGTGTACTCATGCGCAGTAGCTCAGTTTGAAGTCCCATCGGAATGACCGGGAGGGGACTGGTTTCTGCACAGACGCTGACTCTAAAGAGAGTATAGCTTCCAGCCTGACTGCGTAGCATGTGCATTAAATTGCATCCACCCACAAGGCCAAACAGCCCTTTGTTGTCTTTAACTTGGGACATGATAGGTTTTACTCGGGTGAACTAATTAGGCCCTAACGTCTGCCAAAGAATGTTGTTATTCTCCTTCAAAAACTATTCACACCATTCTGCAATTAGCGGGCAAAGGGTGACACCAAGCATTGAAAACAGCACACGGAATGTCTGATTAGTTCTGTGTTTCAGAGGTGTAAAAACAAAGACAAAAAATCCGCCTGATTAGTATTGTGTGTCAGAGAAGTCAAAACAGGAAACCAACGTATGCAGGTTGCATTTGTTTTTTTCTTTCCCTCCTGTCCACGAATGCCAGAGTAGAACACACTACCCATGGTTTGCTGGAGGCACGTGTTAAATGGAAATGAAGGGCAAGATAGTCCATCACCTTTCTGTTATGCTGTCCTTTTTTGTTCTTGTTTGTTGCTGTTTCGGTCGGTCTGTCTGCTTGTTTGTTGTCCAGGCGTTTTGCCATGATTGTGTTGTTAAGAAATTTTCCTCTGGTGTGTTGGTGCACTGTGTCAAAAGTTAACCAGATGTTACTATGGTGAACAGTGTGATGGATGTCGTGTTTTCCCTGCATGAATGACCCGGTTCTCACTCTGAACCATTCCTAGGGAAAATGCTCGCCTTGTCAGAAGCCAATCTGCAGTTGTTGTTGTGTAAGTAGAACCACCTGGGTGTTCCCTGCTGTGCCTGCTTAGAGCATCAAGCAAGAGGAAGCAACTGGAGGATCAGTCGAAAATACTTTTGAACACTGGCCAGTTAAGTGAGACATCTCAGTGAAGCCCCCTTGAACTAGGCTCCCACCATATAAGGACGTTGGGTTTTTTTCCCTAGAATATTTTTGTCTTACTCTTATTTAAACTTACCTCCCAACAGACTTCCTTCTTTGGAAATTTTGTTGTTGTTTTGTTTTGAGGGATTTTGTGGTCTT
>CM031605.1:74449355-74521855 GCA_018398815.1 Conus ventricosus | reverse complement strand
TTCATATATATGTTTGTGTGTGTGAGTATGTGTGTGTGTGTGTGTGTGTGTGTGTGTGTGTGTATTTGTGTGTGTGTGCGTGAGAGTGAGAAAGAGAATGTGATTGTGTTTATATGAGTTGTTCTGTCGAACTGAATCCCTAACTGGGAAAAAGTAACTGAATGTTACAAGTTTCATGAAGCTTTTCAAATTGACCTCATTTAGTAGCTGATTGAAAATACTACTACATTCAGGACAGAAAAGATGAATACCTCAAGTCATCTTAACAAAATAATGTTTTGAAGTGGGGGTTTGCCCCTGTATAGTGTGTGTTTCTTCAGGATACACTTTAAATTTAACCAATAGTTTTCACTTATTTTGTTGGGTTTTTTCATTTGTTTGCTGTGTGTTGTGCTTTCACATGGTTAGAGGAAGTGTTGTATATGAGTTTCATCAGTTTGATCTTTATAATTTGACTTACGTTTGAAATTAGTAATTGGTGGCACCGTAAGACAGGTGATATCACTGTTGAAACATTGTGTGCCATATCAAAGGTAATGGAGAAAATAGTTTCAAGTTCTTTCAGAAGTTGTGAGTTGTGAGTGCACAAATGTTATCAATTACTGTTTGACAATTTTTCATATTTTTGCTTATGTGGACATTCATTTGTGTGTTGTTTCAGTGTTTCAGGACACACCAGACATGAATAATGAAGAAAGGCTGGCATTGCATAAATATGCCTGTTACACTACTTTACGAACCTCCCCACCTCTTCCTCAAAGATGTTTAAGACACCACTTAGAAATACATTCAGGACACCACTTTAGAAAAACAAATATAGGTAACACGTCAATCACACAGACACAAGAAACAATTCACCTTGTTAACCAACAAACAAACAAAAACTTTAATATATCACTTTACTTGTACCAGAAAAAAAATGCACCATTGTACTCCCCTCACCTCAATGCTCACTCTCTCAGAAAACAAACAAAACAAACTTAATATACCACTGTACATAAAAGATAGACACTTTGCACACCACTTTATCCTTAAATATGCTGTAAGCACCACTTTATAAAAAAAAACTTTTAAAAAGTCACAAAGCACTGCTTTAACAACTGTCTCTGTCTGTCTCTATCTCTTTCTCTGTCTCTGTCTGTGTTTCTTTCTCTCTCTCTCTCTCCCTCTCTCTCTCTCTCTCTCTCTTCCCTCTCTCTCTCTCTCTCTCTCTCTTTCTCCCTCCCTCCCCCCTTCCTTCCATTGAAGCTCCCTTCCCCCACCCTCTTCCTTTTTTTGCTTCCTTACTTGGCCTGTGGTTGATGCTTTGATTTGTATTGACGCATTGACCTGTAGTGTGTTGATCTGCAGTGTGTCTGTCAACTGTGGTTGATGTTTTGATGTCTGAGGTGTTGACCTGCAGTGTGTCAACTGTGGTTGATGTTTTGATTTCTGAGATGTTGACCTGCAGTGTGTCTGTCAACTGTGGTTGATGTTTTGATTTCTGAGATGTTGACCCGCAGTGTGTCTGTCAACTGTGGTTGATGTTTTGATTTCTGAGATGTTGACCTGCAGTGTGTCTGTCAACTGTGGTTGATGTTTTGATTTCTGAGATGTTGACCCGCAGTGTGTCTGTCGACTGTGGTTGATGTTTTGATTTCTGACATGTTGACCCGCAGTGTGTCGACTGTGGTTGATGTTTTGATTTCTGAGATGTTGACCCGCAGTGTGTCTGTCGACTGTGGTTGATGTTTTGATTTCTGAGATGTTGACCCGCAGTGTGTCGACTGTGGTTGATGTTTTGATTTCTGAGATGTTGACCCGCAGTGTGTCTGTCGACTGTTGTTGATGTTTTGATGTCTGAGGTGTTGACCCGCAGTGTGTCTGTCAACTGTGGTTGATGTTTTGATTTCTGAGATGTTGACCCGCAGTGTGTCTGTCAACTGTGGTTGATGTTTTGATGTCTGAGGTGTTGACCCGCAGTGTGTCTGTCAACTGTGGTTGATGTTTTGATGTCTGAGGTGTTGACCCGCAGTGTGTCTGTCAACTGTGGTTGATGTTTTGATGTCTGAGGTGTTGACCCGCAGTGTGTCTGTCAACTGTGGTTGATGTTTTGATATCTGAGGTGTTGACCCGCAGTGTGTCTGTCAACTGTGGTTGATGTTTTGATGTCTGAGGTGTTGACCCGCAGTGTGTCTGTCAACTGTGGTTGATGTTTTGATGTCTGAGGTGTTGACCCGCAGTGTGTCTGTCAACTGTGGTTGATGTTTTGATGTCTGAGGTGTTGACCCGCAGTGTGTCAACTGTGGTTGATGTTTTGATGTCTGAGGTGTTGACCCGCAGTGTGTCAACTGTGGTTGATGTTTTGATGTCTGAGGTGTTGACCCGCAGTGTGTCTGTCAACTGTGGTTGATGTTTTGATTTCTGAGATGTTGACCCGCAGTGTGTCTGTCGACTGTGGTTGATGTTTTGATTTCTGAGGTGTTGACCCGCAGTGTGTCTGTCAACTGTGGTTGATGTTTTGATTTCTGAGATGTTGACCCGCAGTGTGTCAACTGTGGTTGATGTTTTGATGTCTGAGGTGTTGACCCGCAGTGTGTCTGTCAACTGTGGTTGATGTTTTGATGTCTGAGGTGTTGACCCGCAGTGTGTCTGTCAACTGTGGTTGATGTTTTGATGTCAGAGGTGTTGACCCGCAGTGTGTCTGTCAACTGTGGTTGATGTTTTGATGTCTGAGGTGTTGACCCGCAGTGTGTCTGCCCACTGCAGGTGGAAACCTGAAAGCAATGGGATCAACTTTAGGGGAAAACGGTACCAGTACAACCTTTGCCCAAAACTCCAAACTGAACGGTGAGATTATATAAGACTTTTGTCATGCTCTGTCTATCTGTCTGTCTGTCTCTTTCTTTCTCTCTCTCTCTCTCTCTCTCTCTCTCTCTCTCTCTCTCTCTCTCTCTCTCTCTCTCTCTCTCTCTGTCCGGTGTGTGTGTGTGTTTGCGTGCGTGTGTGTGTGTGTGTGTGTGTGTGTGTGTGTGTGTGTGTGTGTGTGTGTGTGAGAGAAGTTGTTATTGATTTTGTGGAATTGCTTCAGTCTGTAAACTGCATGTGGCTAGATGTAGACTGGGAGGATCTAACTGATGATTTCAGTGTGTTCTGTTTTTCTTTAAACATGTTTCAGACCTTTTGACTCCAGCATGTTTTGTAAACATGGTTTGAATGGTAAGAGAAATGCGGTCAGTGTTAAAAAAGAAACAACACAAAACAGTAATGACAATGAGACAGAAAAAAAAAATCATCTATATGAGAAGTTCTGATGCGGTGATTACACCTGTGGTGTGGAAGTGTGATGTTTTCTTGGTGTGCCAATTCTGATGCGGTGATTACACCTGTGGTGTGGAAGTGTGATGTTTTCTTGGTGTGCCAAACTGAGTCCTTAGGCAAGTGAGTGATGAGTGGTTCCACACTCGCACTAAATATGGTGTTATTCAGTTTACCACTGGGACAACATAGCAAAACATTCAAGCAGTAATGGGGCTTCAGCATGGAACAATTTTTTTTTTTTGGGGGTGGGGGGTGGGGGGGGGGAAGCAAAGAAAAAAAAAAGCAAAAATTAAAACAGAAAATAATGGAAAATGGTTTGGGTTTTTTTTGGTTTTTTTTTTTTTTTTTTTTTTGGGGGGGGGGGGGGGGAAGAAGTAATGGAAAATGTTGTTTTTTTTGTTGTTGTTGTTGTTTTTTTTTGGGGGGGGGGGGAAGAATCAAAAACTAACATACAAAACCAGTGAGAGAGCACGAATTTCTCCACAATTATCCTACCAAAGATATTTTGATTGTGCGTATCACCAAGTGAATACATGTATGCCGGAAGACAAAGCCACTTGTGGACTGTTCTCAGACACTGCCATTTTGAACCCCACGCCGCTGGAGGAACTGAAAACGTCCAAGACTTTCCTGAAAGCGGTCGCCAAGAGAGACAAGGACCTGGAGAGTGTGCGCAGAAAGTATGACAAGGTAGGCGGTGAAAGAAGGTAATAAAACGTGCATTGAGAAATGTAATGTGTGCGTGTGTTAGCCTTGATAGGATTTGCTTTTGACTGCACACTCCTTCAACGACCTTGTAATGGGGGTTTCCCAAAGCCCACACCATTTACGTAGGCTTTACTGTGTCATTTTCTTGTGGAAGGGGTGGGTAGCGATTTCTCGCTCAATGAAGCGCATGAAATCATGTTACAAAGTGGATCTGGTGTTGAGGGGAGTGATAGAGAGATAGAAAACTATGAAAGATAAGAAGAAAGTGAATTGTTTGAAGATGCAGCCATCCCTTCATCTTCTGATTTGGTGTTGTAAAAGAACAGAATAGAATGTAAAAGATTTTTTTTTACTTCTCAGACATGTTTTTCAACACACAGTCATGTCTACACATTGAAAGTAAATGATTCAAAATGACTATGTTCGATTAGTTGAGTGTTTGTTCTTTCCTATGACACCTAACACAATACTGTCAGTTGTTGTCTAGCTACCATAAAAATAAATTAAAAAGTGGCGAAATATGCTCGTCGGCAGGGACTGAGCGCCATGCGCGAGCGCGCGGCAGCAGGGAGTTATGCTGCACGCACCGCTCTCGGCTAGATAGTATTAAATGATTCCAGGAATCTTGTTCATTTCACTTTCGACTATTTCTATAGACAGCATGCCTCTGTGTGTGTGTGTGTGTGTGTGTGTGTGTGTGTGTGAGAGTGTGTGTGTGTGTGTGTGTGTGTGTGTGTGTGTGTGTGTGTGTGTGTGTGTGTGTGTATGTGTGTGTGCATGCGTGCATGAGTGTGTATGTATGTGTGTGCGTGCGCGCGTGCGTGTGCATATGAGTGTAAGTGTGCAGGCATGCAAGCCATAGTGCGTGCATGTATGCTTGTGCATATGTGAAAAAGAACCTCTATGGACATGTGTCCTAAGCGTACCTGTGGTTTGTTTGTTGCCAAAGATACGGGAAATGACAGAGGAGCAGCAGCAGCTGCAGCTGGACAAGCTGATCGCGCCCAGACCAAAGCCCGCATCACCCTGGAGAAGACCACACCAAGACCCTGAAGAAGATGGCCAAGTACGGGGAGAGCATTGAGAGCAAGCAGCAGGAGTTCAAAGGGGAGCTGCAGCTCATGCTTCAGGCTCAGGACCAGGAGGTACCGCAGCTTTCATTCAAAAAGTCACTCGGTAGCCATGTGTGGAAGAGGTCGTACTGGAATTTTTCTTCAAAAAGTCACTCGGTAGCGATGTGTGGAAGAAGTCGTACTGGAATTGTTCAAAAAGTCACTTGGTAGCGGTGTGTGGAAAAAGTTGTACTGGATTTTTTTTTCAAACAGTCACTCGGTAGTGATGTGTGGAGGAAGTTGTACTGGAATTTTTTTTTCAAAAAGTCACTTGGTAGCGATATGTGGGAGAAGTACTAGAATTTTTCTTCAAAAGTCACTTGGTAGCGATGTGTTGGAGAGATTGTACTGGAAATTTTCTTCTAAGCTTCACTTGGTCACCATGTGTGGAAGAAGTCGTACAGGAATTTTTGTTCAAAGATTCACTTTGTAGCGATGTGTGGGAGAAGTTGTACTGGAATATTTCTTCAAGATTCACTTGGTAGCCATGTGTGGAAGAAGTCGTACTGGAATTTTTGTTCAAAGATTCACTTGGTAGCGATGTGTGGGAGAAGTTGTACTGGAATATTTCTTCAAGATTCACTTGGTAGCCATGTGTGGAAGAAGTCGTACTGGAATTTTTGTTCAAAGATTCACTTGGTAGCGATGTGTGGGAGAAGTTGTACTGGAATATTTCTTCAAGATTCACTTGGTAGCCATGTGTGGAAGAAGTCGTACTGGAATTTTTGTTCAAAGATTCACTTGGTAGCGATGTGTGGAAGAAGTCGTACTGGAATTTTTCTTCAAGGATTCACTCAGTAGCGATGTGTGGGAGAAATTGCACTGGAATTTTTCTTCGAAGATTCATTCAGTAGCGATGTATGGAAGAAGTTATATTGGAATTTCCTTGAAAAATTTACTCAGTAGCAATGTGTGGAAGAAGTATTGGAATTTGTCTTTAAACATTCACCAAGTAGCAATGTGTGGAAGAAGTAGTACTGGAATTTGTCTTTAAAGGTACACTCAGTAGTGATGTGTTGAAGAAGTAGTACTGAAATTTTTCTGTAAACATTCACTCAGTAGCAATAAGTGGAAGAAGTAGTACTGGAAGTTTTCTTTAAACATTAACTCGGTAGCAGTAAGTGGAAGAAGTAGTATTGGAATTTTTCTTTAAACATTCACTCGGTAGCAGTAAGTGGAAGAAGTAGTATTGGAATTTTTCTTTAAACATTCACTCGGTAGCAGTAAGTGGAAGAAGTAGTATTGGAATTTTTCTTTAAATTGTCACTCTGTAGCGAAGTGAGGAAAAAGTTGCACTGCAACTTCATACAAAGATTCACTCAGTGGCGATGTGTGGAAAAAGTTGTACTGCAACTTCATACAAAGATTCACTTAGTGGCGATGTGTGGAAAAAGTTGTACTGCAACTTCATACAAAGATTCACTCAGTGGCGATGTGTGGAAAAAGTTGTACTGCAACTTCATTCAAAGATTCACTCAGTGGTGATGTGTGGAAGAAATTGTACTGGAATTTTTCTTCAAAGATTTCACTCAGTGGTGATGTGTGGAAGAAATTGTACTGGAATTTTTCTTCAAAGATTTCACTCAGTGGCAATGCATGGAAGGAGTTACAACTTTTGACACCCTGCTGACAAACTGTAACATGCCAACGTTATGACTTCAGCAGGTTGCGGAACATTTTTTTTTTCTTTTTAACACACATGCAAGCTTCAGTCTGAGGGAAATGCACAGATCATTGGTTTGAGCATTTAACTAGTCACTGTTGTTGTTTTTTCCTGTCGTCCAAAAACTGTAGTTTCTTTTTGGTGGTGTTAAGGCAGATCAGAGGTGACTCTTTTGCCAAACTGGATGGTAGAATAATGTTCCGACTTTGAGAGGCGATCAAACTTGTGGTAGATGAAGGGTCTGATGTTGAATGTGTGTGATGGGGGCCGGAATAGCTCAATGGTAGAGTGCTGGACTCGTACTCATGGGGTTGCGGGTTTGAATCTCCAGGGGGATTTTTCTCTCGGAGTTAACATTGGTTCTGACTCCATTTCCCACACAGTCCTTCGAATGAGACTATAAACCAAGGTTCCATGTTTGAATGTACGCATAACATCTTGCACACATGTAAAATCCCATCACCAACTTTCGGAAGAGAAGGCCAGTTAGGCTGTTGGTATGGATGACACATTACACATAGCATACACCTTCCCCGAAGATGGAGTATGGCTGCCTTAATGGCGGGATAAAAAACAGTCATACACACGAAACTCCACTCCCTTTGTTGGGTAGATGGGATTAATCCTCGCCTGTCTATACAGGGAGTGTTGGCAGGAGTATCAGCCTGTGTACGCAAAAAAAAAAGAAAAAAAAAATGTGTGTGATAATGAAAGGGATATTACTCTGTTGGAAAACTCTTATTCTTCCCTGTGCATTTGTTGATGGACAGCAGAAGCATTGTAAAATAAGCATGCATACCTTTACACTTTTCCTGTTTCAGAATGGGGAACAGATTTTTTTTTTAAATATGTAATTGTAGAACTTTTCAAGCAGCTCTCATGAAAAATCTGTTGAAGTTTTAATCACAAGAGTTTTATGTAGGTTTGTTGAAGTTTTAATTATGTCCAAAATGCAAATCATGAGATGACGGTGAATAATGGTCCTTGAGTTAAAAAGTATTCTTCTGTGAAATTTTATGAAACATGGACAGTTCTTACCAGCAATGAACTCCTCAGTCTGAGGTGGAGTGGACAGCTTGTAAGAATAATTATAGTAGACATGGTGGAGGAACATGATCCTAATTTCATTTATTCTGAAAACAAATGCCAGAATCAGGAAGTATCTTCCCCTGTTGCTTCCATGAAAAAAACTTTGTCTTTGACATGTTCTTATGAAGAAAAAGTCATTTTGTTATCATGGTTGGTGTACAGATTTAAGTGTTTTGAAGAACACTTCTTTCAGAAATACCAGGAAGATGAAAATAAACAAACAAAACTTTTGTAATTTTATCATGTCCACTTCTCTCTCTTTGTTTTCCATTTCTATTGATGTTGGATGAAAATCAAAAACTGATTTAGTGGTCAAATATTTTAAATGACTTGATCTCTATGTATACACAACAAAAAACATTTGTCAAAAAAACAAAGAAAATGTTTTCTTGATTGATCATTTCTTATTTCTGAAATGGCTGGTAATAACTTAGAGGATGTCACCGCATTATATTCAACCAAAATATTGTTGTTAAAAAGCCCATAATGACGCTTTCCTTTTGGATTCGTGCCAGCATCGAGAAATGAAGTACAAGCACGCGGACGTCAAGATGGCTGTGAGCCGCGACTACTTCCAGGCGGAAGTGGACATGCACAAACGACATCACAACGCCCTCTACGACGCGCTGTTCGAGGCGATGGCGGTGAACCACAACATGCACAAGAAGAAGCTGGATGAGATCCACAGTCAGGACGTGGTGGAGCTGAAGAAGGCCATGGATCCTCAGATCAGAGAGCACATGAAGCAGCTGGCCCGCAAGCACAAAGACAAGCAGGAACTGTCCAGGTCAGAAGGCCACACCGTCTTAAATATCATTTTGCTTACCTGTTCCCCCTCAGCCCCAGCTTGTATGGAAACGAATAGTTGGTGAATACAGTGGTTCAGACCTGTTTACCTATACAATTTTGATGTATTTTGTACACATGTTTGGCAAAAATACGATGAATGCGACCAACAGGAAAAAATGGGTCAAAAAAAATTCTCAAGACGAAGTTCTTGAGCGGTAGTGGCACTTGGCAGTGTATAACCATTTTGTTTGAGCGCTATGACCAAAGAGTAACAACTCGCACAGCATGCGCGCAAACTTGCGTCTGGATGACATTGGAACAATAGGAGGGATCTACTGCTTTTACAAAAATTCACAAATTTGGTAGATGTGTACATGCATTTTTAGGAGAATGCGCTCATTTCAATCGAGAAATACACCACTAGCCGCTTAAGGTAAACAGGTCTGGTGGTTGGAGGGGTCTGTAGTCAGGTGGTTGAGTGTTGGCCTGTGGAGCTGGAGCTGACAGCTGAGAGTTCAAACCTATTTGGGGGTCGTGAGTTCAAACCTGTTTGGGGGTCGTGAGTTCAAACCTGTTTGGGGGTCGTATTTGTTACTGCTTTAACCCTCTTGTACTCAGTTTCTCTGACTGCAAACTTCCCCTAGATTTCAGATTCTTTTACAGGTTTCAGCCTAAAAATGGGTATGTGTGATTATTAACTTATGGGGAATGTATGTGAACCGCTAGGAGAAAGAAAATTGGCAGACAGTTTCAGAAGAGTATGCACTTCACTTTAAACTCTATTTTGTCTGTCTTAGAGATATAGGTCGTGTCACTGTCACCAAATTGTCACCAGACACGTGACATTTTATGATGACAATCAAGTTTACAGCATGCAAGCATGCGCAGTCACCATGCTGATGCAGGCTGTTAGTGTAAGATGAAACCTGAGGCCTACCTGACGTAAACCATCTGCTGCCTGGCAGTACAGGTCCCACTGGTTGTCCCACCAATGTCATACAAAACTTGTCACATGTCCCGGTACGGGAAGAACAGGCGCCCGATGTTCAGTCCCGGATTCTCCCGTTGCGAGTATAAGAGGGTTAAAGCCCTTTCTGTCTCAGCCTGCAGTAAATGGGTTTCTGACTGTTGTTAGAGAAGTTTGGGGTAATGGAGGGAGAGGGATGGACTCTGCCTTCCGTCTTGCTTTGCCGTGGACATGGTGAACCTTCAGCAGTTCACTGCCAGAGGGGCTTTTACCTTGAAACTTGACCGTTGTTTAGTGTTAGTTGGTTGGACTGTGTGGTGTCACAGGTCCAAGTCCAACAGTGTCTGGTGAGTGAAAGATGGAGCAGGTTGTTTCCCGCCTTCCCCATGTCAGTGTCATTGTTGGTCTGTGTATGCCCCATGTCAGTGTCATTGTTGGTCTGTGTATGCCCCATGTCAGTGTCATTGTTGGTCTGTGTATGCCCCATGTCAGTGTCATTGTTGGTCTGTGTATGCCCCATGTCAGTGTCATTGTTGGTCTGTGTATGCCCCATGTCAGTGTCAGTGTTGGTCTGTGTATGCCCCATGTCAGTGTCATTGTTGTTCTGTGTATGCCCCATGTCAGTGTCAGTGTTGGTCTGTGTATGCCCATGTCAGTGTCATTGTTGGTCTGTGTATGCCCCATGTCAGTGTCATTGTTGGTCTGTGTATGCCCCATGTCAGTGTCATTGTTGGTCTGTGTATGCCCTAACGTCCGTCGTATGCCAGTGCAGGAGATCAGATATGCACATGTTGAAGGTTCCATAATCCACAATGTGTTTTTCAAGTAATAGAAACATGCAGATAACCAGTATATACCCAAATCCTTAGAGGGAAGACGGCACCACCATGTATTCCCCTATGGTTGAAATAACACGTTGAACTCTCCAGCAGCAACGTCAGCCCACATGACTGCTAACTTTCTGTGGGAGATAGTTGTTGAACAACAACAACAACAAAATGAATTGATTTACAAGCCTGTGCAGCAGTTGCAGCTAGTCACTGGCTCACCGCCAGCATACCCCCAGGCAGATGGGATGTGTCAGAATGGTGGAGGATTGGTCCAATGGCATTTCTTTTCTTTCCAGAATCAAGCGGGAAGCCCAGCAGAAACACGTTGGAGCGGTGGTCACAGAGCGGCAAAGGGTAAGACTTCACGGTGTAACTCGGTGCTAAAGGTGAACTCAGGGATGTGCACGATATTGATGAATCAAGAATGTACACAGTGTTAATGCCACTGTCACAATAATGTTGGCATTTCATGTGTTATATGAGAGGACACAAAACTCCAGAACACACAAAAGTGCATGCGCACATAGAATGACAAACACAAAGACATGGACTTTTTGTCTCAATGGTATTGACTAGCTGTTATGTATTAGATCATGACTCAAGGGAATTTATCACTTGACCTCACAGACTTACTTTAGGCTTTAAGATATGGATATGTAAATGACGATAGGTGTCCATGAAGAGAGTGGATGTTAATACATCACACTTCCCTCCCCCAACCCCCGCCCCTGCCGGTGTTTTTCATAATACAGTACTAAGGAATTGTCAAACACTTGGTTATTCTGAAACTATTCATTAGAGTCATTGTTGCTGATTACTTGTTTTTATTTTATTTTACACACAGTCTTTTTGAGTCCCTTTAGGACATTATTGCAGCTGCTGTGTTTATTGGTTTGTGTTTGTAAAATTTAGGAAGGATAAATAGATGATAAATCAAGATTTTTCTGTTAAGCCAGTCATACGATTCATCGTTTGTATAACCAGTAATGTCTCATAATTTAGGATCCGTCAAATGACACTTTTATGTGTACAGATGTTAAGCAAAATGAAGAAAGATCTCAACACACGCACAGAGGCAGGCAGGCTTGCAGCAGTCACACACACACACACACACAGACAGATAGGTGAACTATTTTGCTGTGTATTATTTCAGTTGAACGACCTGCTGGCCAGACGGAAAGATGATCTCCATGTCAGACTGGAGGAGATTCGTAAAGAGGCAGAGAAGGACAGGGATGAGGTGTGTGATGAATGTGTGTGTGAGTGCACGTTAGTGTATTTGTATGAATGCTCGCGGCTGTGTCTTCCAACTTAAACATGTGCATTGCTTTATGTTACCGACTTTTGCAATGCAAGCATACTTGGCGGGGCCGCTGGTGTGAGCATTTGGTGGGTGCCGCATTCTTAGTCCACTGGTGTACTGATCCCTACTGTCTTCATCAAACTGAGTCGGTGTACAAAGGTGTGTTGCTTAGTGGGAGGAGCGAAGAGGAAGGAACAGTAACAATGGCTGTGCTCCAGTAATGTTCCCATCATCATGAAAGGAAATTACAGTGCAGTGACTTTTCCAAAACTGCCAGAGCAGAAAGAAGAAAGTAAGAAAAGCACCCAAAAAAACAAACAAACATGACTTTTTTTTTTCTTTTTACCAAATAAAGAATTGTTTTGGTGGTTGAAGGGGGCTTGTCTGCTGCTGACAAAGCACACTCCAGACTGGTGACTTTGGGGCATGTTTTCTGTTAATGTTGATGAAAAAAAAAATTACAGGCGAAAAAAAAAAAAAAGAATTACTATCACCTGCCACCATGGTGCAGCGTCGTGGATTCCAAGGTGGGAGGCTATAGGTTCAATTCCCATCGATGCTATTTGCGGGATTTTTCAACCCTGACTGGCCCCTTCCCACAGTTGAGTTTGCTACAGCCTTAGTTGGGAACACTGGAGCCGCACAGGCGAGTTCCATCCAGTTAATGGATGAGCATCTGAGAATGTTGTTCTTTTCTGACTGCAGGTGTCTGTATGTCTTGGGCCTGGTTGACGCCGCAGTGTGTAATGAAAGTGAGCTGAGAGTGCAGAGCCTGTTCGTGGCCCTTCATGCCCTGGTACAATGGTTACTTCAATATCTTGAATATCCTTTCCACATCTACTCCCTTGGATGAGATTTTGTCACGGTCTTTTGGATGTGATGGTGCTCTGTGGAGGAGTCACTCATGCTGGCTTTGCGACTGAGCAGATATTGTCGTTGGTAGGGGGCATAGTAAGAGGTGTCTGGCATATGTTAGATTGCTGAACACCATCCACAGCTGACTTAACAGCAGTGCACTGGCTGCTGTGGTGGGTCGCCTCGTGACAACTTGACAGTTGATTGCTCCCTGAGGGTTGCTGGTGCTGAGGCTGCAGCAGGACCAGCCAGAGTGTGGCTGTGGACAGGGAGCAGGAGTGAGCGGTGTGGATGTGATGCCCCGGAAGTGGTACAGCAGACGAAAGCATAGAATAAAATTCTAACGGGCTTCTCCATCAAAGAACTTCAGTGAGGGTACGCTGTATTCAAACTGGGTCGGTGTCAAGATAAACTCTTCCTGTGGCTGAATTAGCACTTCTGTCTCAAAGCAGAAGTGACTCACACCCAATCCTGCACTTCTGTCTCAAAGCAGAAGTGACACACACCCAATCCTGCACTTCTGTCTCAAAGCAGAAGTGACTCGCACCCAATCCTGCACTTCTGTCTCAAAGCAGAAGTGACACACACCCAATCCTGATGGTTTGTGAGGAGATTGAAAATGGCTTCTTGTTACTTATGCTTTAGTTCAGAAATATGGTTTCAGTCCAGAAAACCACTAGTGTTCAAGATTGCTTATCTACATCCCCCATCCATTACAACAGCTTACACACACGCACATATGGACACACACTCTTACACCTACAAGCCCAGCTATAGATATTTCACTGCTGGTTAAAACTTGACAAAAGGTCTTATCTTGGCACAAGCATGTATGTGAGCAACCGAACATGATGCAGAGGTTCAACAATGATTAGGCTTGCTTTTATTAAATGAATTGAGTACATATTCATGGAACCATTACTCAATTTCTTTTTGCCCATTGCAGTACCTCAAGCGGCATATGGAAGAGTTCCATCAGAAGTGTGAGAAACTGCAGGAGCAGTTTGATCTGGAGATCCAGGCCTGGGGCATCGAGGAGGAGGACAATGATGAGGACATCAGCCTGGATAGAAGCTCTGTCAACAAACTCCCCACAGGCAGCCCTGAGACAGAGCCCTCGACAAACCCTCCAAAGGGAGCTTTGAGACAAGCTCCCTCAACAAACCCTCCACAGACAGCCCTGATCGGGAGCTGAGTGGGAAGGAGGAGAGCCCTCACACATCCTCTTTGCTGATGAATGGGGCGGGAACTCCTTTGATGGAATCTCATCCTCAGCAGTCACCAGAGGAGGAACAAGTGCAGAGCAGCGGGGACGACGACTCCCCGTGCAAGGAGAAGGTCAACAGCAAAGAGGAGATGACCTCCATGTAACGAAAACAGCCTTTGTAGACCGGTGGAAACTGAAGCAACTACCAACCTTGTCTTTTGTGATAACCTGAACCAAAGTCCTGAGAACAGCTGCAACCTTTGTGCTGTAGATTCCTAGCCCTGTCCTCTGGACTTGTTGACGCTGTCACGGAACCAAGCTGGAATGTGATTTGTCGTTTACACTGTGCGACGGTAGCAGACATGTGACCCAGTACCAAAGAATACACGTGTGATACGATATGCAAGACTGAGTGATAGTGCTTCAGAGTGAATGCTGCTGTTTCGATTGGCCCCCGTGTTTTCCAGAGTGAGTGTGATGCTAGGAAGAGTTGACGGTGTTGCCCAGCCACAAGACTGAAAACAGAATAAGTGTCGGATGTCATCGATCCAGTGTGTGGAATAGACGTACGATTGGCTGGCCGAAGAAAAGATTCAAACTGAAAAAAAATGATGACTTAAGCACTGAGGTGTCTGTGTAAAATTCACATTTGTGTGTGTGTGTGTGAATTTACCCTTTTTTCTGTTCTCTCTGTCTACTTTCACTGGTGTGATAAATGCGCACTGGTGAAGTACAAGGTGGTCAGAAACAGATTCTACGTCTGGAAGATGAGAAAGACAAACAGGTTCAAGGACTGATGAAATGAAGAAAAAAACAAAAACCAGATTCAAGTTCTGATGAAATGGGGAAAAAAGCAAACAGAGGCAGATCCGATTTCTGATGAAACACAAGACAGGCAGATCCAGGTTGGAATGGAATGAAAGACACAAAACAATCCAAGTTCCAATGCAACACTAGACAGAAACGGATCCAAGCTCGGATGCAACACAAAACAAGAAAAGATCCCAAGTTCCAATACAAGACAGAAACAGATCTAAATCCCAGTGCAACACAAGATGGAAGCAGATTCAAGTTCTGATGCTACTCAAGACAAGAGCAGATCCAAAAGTTCCATTGCAAGACAGAAACAGATCCAGGTTTTGATGCAATACAAGACAGCAAGACGGAAACAAATCCAAGTTTCAATGCAACACATGACAGAAACAAATCCAAATTCCATTTCAGCTCATGACGGAAACAAATCCAAATTCCGATGGGACACAGGGCACAGACAAATCCAAATTCCAATGCGACACAGGACACAAACAAATCCAAATTCCAATCAAGACATGACAGAAACGAATCCAAATTCCAATGCGACACATGACAGAAACAAATCCAAATTCCAATGCGAGACATGACAGAAACAAATCCAAATTCCAGTGTGACGCATGACAGAAACAAATCCAAATTCCAATGCGACACATGACAGAAACAAATCCAAATTCCAATGCAACACATGACAGAAACAAATCCAAATTCCAGTGTGACGCATGACAGAAACAAATCCAAATTCCAGTGCGACACATGACAGAAACAAATCCAAATTCCAATGCGACACATGACAGAAACAAATCCAAATTCCAGTGCAACACATGACAGAAACAAATCCAAATTCCAATGCAACACAAAATGAGGAAAAGATCCTAGATCTGTGCTAATAGGAGACAGAAACAGATCCAAGTTCTGATGCAGCACAAGAGGAACAGAAACGGATCTAAGGCTATGGTAAAGGACATATATACATGACACAATAGTCGGAGGACCAATGGTTATCATTCACGTAAAGGACATATACATGACACAATAGTCGGAGGACCAATGGTTATCATTCACGTACTGCTTCTGAACGGGTTTCCATGTCAGACCAGTTGGTTTTGACAAGCTTTGTACAATCACTGTCACCAGGTCACCATGGTCTGCTGGTGGGTGGACTAGGCACCTATGGGAAACACAGAAATCAAACAGCTGCTTTCCCTGGACTGAAAACTGATGAGCAGCGCGTGTGGTTTGTGTACCATACTGATGCCGAAGCTCAAAGGAATAGACTGCAAAAGCTGAAACTAAAAAAAACCAAAAGGACATAAACCTGTGCACCATCAGGTGCCACGGTTGTGCAATGCAAAGCCTCTGCACCATCAGGTGCCACGGTTGTGCAATGCAAAGCCTCTGCACCATCAGGTGCCACGGTTGTGCAATGCAAAGTCTTTCTATCAGCAGTGATTTTCTACCCTGTTTCATTGAGTTTTTGTACATGTTTAAGAAAAAAACAAGAACAAAGGTATAGTTTGTCTTTGAGACGTTGTGTGACTGGCAAGCATTCTTTTCAGTGACTACGGGGCATTTCTGAAGATTTTCTCACAGATGTCTGAAAGTAAAGCTTCAGTTTGAATGGGAGTGGTTAAGAACATAAAGCTTGCTCTTTGGTCGGGTTTTTTTTTTGTCATTTCCCCCAAGCACTAGAATATCAGACTGTTCGTATGAATGGTCACTACTCTTGTTGTGAAATTTGATTTGATATAACTTGTCATAGGTTTGTTCATGCATGTCTGAATGCATGTGGGTATATATATGTGTGTGTGTGAGTGTGTGTGTTGAGATAGTCAGCTTTAAGGTTTACTCTTTCTTTTTTATATGCTGTATATTAGGAAGTGGTTATACCTACTGGCCTGCAAAAGTCTGTAACATAGGAACAGTTGCTTTAATTTAGAGGGAAAGTGGAATGCAGGGCTATGCACATATTTCTTTGCGTTTAAATCTGTTGATGTTTAATTACAATATGCTTCATATTTTTACGCCGTTTTAAGCTTTATGATGCCCAAAAGGGGAATTGGGGTTAAAGTTCTTACTTTGCTAAATATATTTCCCATGTCAGACCAAGATTTTTACCCAACTTTTCCCACATACTGCTAACTGGCTGTTGAATGGAAGGGAGCAGACACTACTCTGCATTTAGGCCACATATGTTAGGTGCTTCCATAGGGTGACTTTGAATTGTGTTGGCCAATATATGTTAGGTGCTTCCATAGGGTGACTTTGAATTGTGTTGGCCATGAAACCTCAGCCAAACAGACCTAGCAGAGTAGCCATAGCTGACTGTGAGTTTGACGTTGTAAGTATGCTTAGCCAAGCGTGGACTATAAGAAGAACTCTGTATATGCCTTCATGTGTAGTTTGTAAGATACAGAGACATTCAGGATATTCAGTTGATTCTGTAAGCATCTTTCAGTGCAGACTGTGATTGGGTGTTGCCTGCGTCTGTGTTCATGTCTCAGTCCTCATACACAGAGATTAGCAGTGCATAACCCAGTTTGCATCTGCTGATCAGGCTATATAGAAACCCAGTGTGCATCTGCTGATCAGGCTATATAGAAACCCAGTGTGCATCTGCTGCTAGAATTTTGGGGAAACAGGTAGTGTAGAGACCCAGTGAGCATCTGTCTATAAAATTGTCAGGAAATGGGTTATGTAAAAACAAAGTGAGCATCTGTTTATAGAATTGTTGGGAAATGGGTGGTGTGTAAACCCACTAAGCATCTGTTCATGGAACTGTTTGGATAAGGACAGGGTGTAGATTCAGTCAGCGTCTGCTTATGGAATTGTAGGGGAATGGGCAGATGTAAACCCAGGGAGCATCTGCATATAGAATTGTTGGTAAATAGGCAGATATAATCCCAGGGAGCATCGGCTTATACAATTGTTGACGAATGGGCAGATATAATCCCAGGGAGCATCTGCTTATAGAATTGTTGGGAAATGGGCAGATATAAACCCAGGGAGCATCTGCTTACAGAATTGTAGGGAAATGGGTAGTATATAGAACCAGTGATTGTCTGCTCATAGAACTGTTGGGAAATAAGTAGTGTATAGAACCAGTGATCATCTGCTTATAGAATTGTTGGGAAATGGGCATATATATATCAGGGAGGATCTGCTTACAGAATTGTAGGAAAATGGGTAGTATATAGAACCAGTAATCATCTGCTCATAGAATTGTTGGGAAATGGATAGTATATAGAACCAGTGATCATCTGCTCATAGAACTGTTGGGAAATGGGTAGTATATAGAACCAGTGATCATCTACTCATAGAATTGCTGGGAAATGGACGCAATATGAACACAATGAATATCTGCTTTTAGAATTGTTGGAGGGTAACCAGAATATGCGAACTCAGTGATTAATTACTCATAGAATTGTTGGGAAATGCGGGGCAGTGTATAAACCCAATGAGCGTCTGCTCACAGAATTGTTGGAAGGTATGCCAACTATGTAAATCTCTAAGCAGCATAGAATAGCGGAATGATGGGTAGTGTATGAACTCAGTTAGCATCTCTCCTCATAGAATTATTGCAAGATGTGGTAAGTGTACGGACCTCATCAGCATCAGCTCAAAGAGCTGCTTGGAGATGGGTATAGTGTATAGGCGTCGGTGAATATCTGCTTGTCGAGTTGTTGAGGATTGGACACAGTACAGACATTCATCATGATCTGTTTTACAGAATTTTTGATTCTCCTGTCAGCCTTTAGAGGAAAAGATTGTCCAGTCCTTAGCAAGCAGGTTCTGGGATGGAAATTGCTGCTCTTATTCTCGCGCTGCCACCCCCCCCCCTACCCCTTCCCCCCCCCCCCCCCCCTCACCTCATCCACCCACAAGGCGAGGAGAGAGCTTGGACAACAATGTAGAGTGCAGACTTGGGTATTCGGTTGTGACTGAACACAAGACAGCTGGTGAAGGTGCTCCTTCCTCAAAACTGGTCTAGGAGGACAGCCAGAAATGTTTGGGGGGGGGGGGGGGGGGGGGGGGGTGTAGAACAATCCTTTTCTTACTGTCGTACTATTACTGCTACATTATGACTGCTGCAACAATCAACACGCTAGTATCACTGCCAATGAACATAGCCTGGTGTTGCTTTGTTATCCATGTTGACAAAAAAATAAATTTCAGTTGTTGTATGGGCAATGGGGGCCACAGGGTTTGGTAGGTGTGCTGCAATGGAGAGTGACTGGTCTCCCTCGTGGTGTTGATTCCTTGATGAAAGTGAAAATGGCACTTTTTCCTGTTAATAGCTGTGCGCAATGTCTGTAGTGTTGACCAGGTGAGTAAGCAGTAAACAAGAATGAATTCAATAAACTAATAAAGAAGGGGGGAGCGGGGGAGGGGAAGAATGGCATCTTTGATTCACATTTCGGAGTTTGTCAAACCGGTTCACAGTTCTGTAATACAAACGGAGCAGAAGAACAGTGCTAGTGCTAGTAGTCTTCTGACCAAAAGCTAATGAGCGACCTCTAAGATGTAGTGTGTAGGGAAAGACAGCAAGCGAACGGAGGGAGCGAGGTGATGAAGATGGTGGAGTGAAATAAGTAGGCACGCCTCCTTAAACATGAACTGCTGCCCAGACTGCCAAGATAATCTCGATCTATGGGATTATTAGGATCGACGCTGAAGCCACAGTTGTTTTGACGACAGACACCGGAACTGCTGCCTGAAACCAAGGGGGTGGAGGAGGAACCCAGCTGTAGATGAGGATGGATCTGTGCTGTAACTATTCTTGTAGGTGATATACTAAACTGCTGTCGAAAACTCAAGAGATTCAAGAGCTGAGGAGAAGCAGGAGGGGGGTTGGGGGGAGACAGCTACCCCCTCCCCTCCCCAACCTGAACCGCATCCCTTTACCCCCGAATAGTATTATTGACTTGTCAGTGCACTTTTATAGTTCTGCTATTATCACCCACCCACCCGTCCCATTTTTTTGTTTTTTAATTCTTTCTTTTTATTCCCGTTTTATTTTAAGGGACGTTCCTTTACAGTCTGCTTTTTATTTGTATACTTTATCTTGAATCCACGTGATTGAAGTGTGTACATTTATGTATACTTTATCTTAAATCCACGTGATTGAAGTGTGTACATTTATGTATACTTTATCTTGAATCCACGTGATTGAAGTGTGTACATTTATGTATACTTTATCTTAAATCCACGTGATTGAAGTGTGTACATTTATGTGGGGAAAATGCTGACCTGCATTGCTGTGGGTTACCGTGGCTGATAGTTTGCCTGGAGGATGTCCCAGTTGCATGGAAAATGTCTCGGTGTGCTGACTGTGAGTGGCTGTCAGATGTTGTACCCATCCCTTCAACCACTCCATTCAATCCCGACTCGCCCTGTAACCCATAATGGCCTATGCACAAGAAACTGTTTTTGTCAAAGTTTGGTTTTCAGATCTTCACACTACGGTTTCGTGTTCACCGTTGGATTGCAATTAGTGGGCTTCTTGCATTAGCTATGCAAACTTGTGAAGATCCAAGTATCAGTGTTGATACATCATTATCAGTGTAGTAAGTAATGATGTGTTAGTTAGTGGTATTCTGCTCGTTTGACATGAGCGAGGTTCTTCGGCAGAATTGATGAAATTGTGATGTACTGCACCTCCATACATACGATCCTATGTTTAGGGCAACCACTTTGAATATGACGTGGCATGCACACACTGTTAACTCACCGTGGAGGTTCACGGCAGATTTCCAGTCGGGTTTCTTTTCTTCAACGGGCTCACTTGCGAAGACAGGACGGACTGCAGGTGCGTGTTGCCGATGCAGGTGGAGCGTCATTTTGGAGTCGGTGGGGTTCATGGATTGTTCAGTGTGGAATCCTTGGACTTCGTGTTGTTGTGGAAGTGAATGAGGAACAAGACGAACCTCAAGATGACATTTTTTTTTCCTCCATGTTCTTTCACTTGCCCTTCACCCCTCCCCCCATTCACATTTAGAAACTGAATGGGAATTAAGTGATTCACTGTGGCTAAGCTTTTTTTTTTTTTTTTTTTTGTACTTCACACTCCCAGTCACATGTCAGCTGCCTTATGAATATGTAATGGGATGATGAGTGTACACAGGGTGTCTACACTTGTATTGAATTTGATTTGTTACCATAGATTATTTGTCTGTCTGTGTCCCAAGTTTTGTGACACTCGCTGGCATTTTGTGTACTGTACAGTTGACCTTGTTTTTGGATTTTTTGCTGAAGGAAGCAGTGTTATGGACACTGAATCTATGTGTAATGTTTTGCATGTAACATGTGCACATCATGTAGGGCCACAAGCAACCAACCACACATACAAACAGGTTAAGCAGGAATACTTGTCTGTGAGCACATGCACACACACACACACACACACAACACACACACACACACACACATGAACTGTTTGTGTTTATTGTACTCACATAGATGGCTCTTTAACTTATTCCGCATCTTTGTTTTTATGGTGTCAGTTCAATATTTGTCTCATATCAAACATTCCACTTCAGTGTGTAGCATTCGTTTGTCCTTGATCATATTTGCACAGTTCAGCAGCAACAACAACAGGCAGAAGTTGTGGGAATATCCAATGCCAAAGTCTGCACGTAATGAACACAGATCTCCCTGGCATGCACCGTGTTGTTTGATATTGTGTATAGGAAGCAGAGGGACATGTCAAATGTAACATGCCAGATTCTTTTTTTTTTTAATGTGTAAAGGATTCAGAGAGGCATGATGAAAGGGAAAGGGCAGTTGGAGGGGGAGGGAAGATATTTGGTTTTCTCTGAAAATGTATATGGAGAATCTTGCCTGCCCGTTAGTTAAGTTTGAATCTCTTGTGGTGGGTCTTGATGACGCGAGTGAACCTCTCAAGCGGAATGATTCAGCATTTACAGTGTTCATTTTCGATGCTGGATGGTGTGCAGAATGACCATGATACCCCAGAGGCGCTATTTTGACTTGAAGAGTTTTAAGATGTCATCCATACTTTGCAACTGTTATGCTGCCCATGTTAATCACTGTGGATCTTGCCAGATGCCTCGTCCTTGCACTGCCTTCCTCCACCAACTGTTTGTGCTACTTGGAATCCATTTGCGTTCAGAAAATCATCGCAGGCATCTCTTCGTCCTCTCCCATCAAAGCACCGCAACCCTTCTCTCTCTCTCTCTCACACACACACATATACACACACACACATCCCTCTTCCCTGCTTGTGATTTTTTTTTTTTACTTTGTATGCTGAACATGTAAATGGAGGTGGATGTTTGTTGATTTGCTTTTCCCCAGGTTTAAGTTGTTAGAAGTGTGTGTTCTCTGATTCATTGATAGACATGCTCACTGCCTGAGACACTGTCCAGCCTGCTGTTTTATCTCAAATCCTAATTGCCAGTGGTCTGGTTTTTCTGGATGGAATTTCTGCCAGTTGTGAATTACCCTGGTGTCCCAGAGACAAAACGAAAATGTTCATGTTTTTTGTAAGTATAACATGAGAAGGAGCTAGTGAATTTTGTACTGGTAGCGACATATTCATAACCCAGTTGTACATAAAACCAAAGTTTTGTAGGCCCCCCTCACTCCTTTCCACACCTGTACCTGTCCTTGAGTTGTTGTTTTTCCGAGTGATTTAATTCAGAATCTTTCTCCCTCCTCAGTGATTGAAAAAAAAAAGTGTTTTTTTTAACAAGTCTCACTGTTCCTGCGTAACCATCAGAGGTTTTGTTGTTGTTGTTCCCGAAATGAGAATGTATGTATGATCACTGAATGGCACCATGGGTACTAAAACTGGACTGTGATTTGACATCAGACCAGCTGTTAATACAAAGCTGACCTGTTGACTCTCAGATTTGAAGATTTTGTTCCATTCATGCGTGTCCACTTTTTTTTTCTGTTTTTGAGTTGCAAAACACATTTCACAGATTGGCACAAGTTCGGCTGAACTTTTCTCGTAGTCAGTTTATCAAATATGATGGTTTGGATTGTGTGTTTGAAAGTTGGACTTAGAATATCTTGCATGGAAACTGAACTTGCTTTAGTCTGTTCTGAGATCTTTCAGTGGACGTGCATGTACATGGCAACATTTTGCATCAGTTGGTGCTTGATGTGCGATGATCTAGAATCTTCAAGACATCTTTTTCCTGAAATCAATGGAAATAAACCCCAGTGACCAAAATTATAACAAGTATCTGAATTCAGCAACATGCTGTTTAAAACAGCATAAGATTATAAGTTATGCCAAATGTGTTACGGCAGTTAAGTCAGTTACACGTAAGTGAAGTATAGTCATTGAGTATTGACACAGCATTGGTTAAAAAAGAGAACCGTGTGATTACAGAAATCAGGGAGGGATGGGGAGGGGAATCACTTCAACAATGAAAAATGAATTATTATTGTTAAGCATGAGTTACTTTAGTTGTTTTAAATGAATAGTCAACAATAATTGTTTACACTACGTTTTTCCCAGCAATAACTCATCGTTTGTCTAGCAGTCAAAATTCATGTTTTGTGTCCATTTATTTGTAGATGCTATCATTCAATTTGTACTTTCGCTTTTGGAGGCCCCCCCCCCCCCACCCCCACCCCCACCCCCCTCCCTCTCCCCCTCTCAAAATGTTTAGACGAAGCTGTAACACAGTTTTATTCAGTGAAGTAAAACTGCTGAATCTTGTTCTTAATAACTTACTGTATTAACATTATCAGCTGTTTTACAGTTTATACACATTACTAAAACTCTGAACTCTTTGAAACTTGCTGTACAGTAAGCATTGGCTATGATATTATACCATCTCAGTCTTACGCTAGTCTTCCTTGTTTCATCCCAACACAGAATCAGACTCATGCTTTTTTGTTGTCTTTTGTTTTTATGAAGTTTGGAACTGATTTTTTTTCCAATACAAATTTCAATTAATATCAAGTCAGGAGCCAAAATAATTGTAAAGTCTCCTCATAGTTATAGCTAATTTGGCCTGTTTAACTTTTTTTTTTTAACACAAATATGCTTAAGATAGGTTAGGACAGAATGCTGACAAGACAACAACAACAAAAGAAAAAGAAAAACAAAGCTTTTGTAAATTCTGTCACAGCTAATACCGCTGATTGCATAGATCAGAACAGACTCAAAACAAAGCTTTTATAAATTCTGTCACAGCTAATACCGCTGATTGCATAGATCAGAACAGACTGGGTAATGGAAGGAAATACAGAAATGTGTGGACGCCACGTGATGGTCTTATTACTGCATTAGCCACAAAAAAACTCGGCCTGGCAGAGCTGACTAACTGCCATGGAATGCTATGGTCTGACATGGTAAAGTATATGACGCCAAATACAGAAATGAGGAGCAAATCCCTACAGCTCTTAACAGATACACCGTAGTATTACATAGAATGGGTTGGCATTAGAGAGCTAAGGTCAGTCTATATTTTAAGAAGTTATATGATAGCAGGAACTTGTGGGAAAAGGTTTGAAGATTTGACTTGGCATGTAGACAATTTTTTTTTTCTTGTGGGGAAGGGGTATGAGGTCAGAATACTGATTACTGGTGTCAAAATCTATACCACCCATTGGTCAAGTCTGGAACCAGAAACAAAGTCCAGAAGTAACAGAGTAATGTGAGTCCAGAAGTAACAGAGTGAGGCGAGTCCAGAAGTAACAGAGTGAGGCGAGTCCAGAAGTAACAGAGTGAGGCGAGTCCAGAAGTAACAGAGTGAGGCGAGTCCAGAAGTAACAGAGTAAGGCGAGTCCAGAAGTAACAGAGTGAGGCGAGTCCAGAAGTAACAGAGTAAGGCGAGTCCAGAAGTAACAGAGCGAGGCGAGTCCAGAAGTAACAGAGCGAGGCGAGTCCAGAAGTAACAGAGTGAGGCGAGTCCAGAAGTAACAGACTAAGGTGGGTTGCCTGTGACAGTCTGTCAAGACAATAAAAGAAATGCAGATCCATCCTGTGCACTTGGCACACATGTACTATTGTAGAAAAAAAAAAAAAAAACCTTTGGCAAGAAATCGAGGTATCCCTGGCATAAAATCTGTACGTTTATCCTTGGTCTCTGTTAATCAAGTGTTCTCTGGGAATATGTTCATCTAAAAACAAACAAACAAACAAATAAGAAATGGAAACCAGTGTTGATACCTTTATTTTCTCTGTCTTGAAAATGTTCGGCATTAAAGAAATCGATAATTTAAAAAGAAAAAAAAAACACCTTTAAAAAGGCATTTCATTTCTTTAACTCCTGGACGATCTGTTGAGATGAACGTCGGTAGACAATTACGGTTCAACCTGGAACTGATGTTTTAGCGCTAACTTCATGACGATGCTTGCTTGTTTGTTTTATACATGGTAAGAGTAAGTGGAATGAGCACTGCATTACAGAAGTGAACAAAAATGGCTGTGCAGTTGGGGATGGCATCCATCTGTGGACCAAAGACAAGAGGGACAATGGGAAAACGCTATTTTGCTGTAAATGGCATCTGGCAGTCGAGACTGATGCACTCTGGCAGAATTTGCTCTTGCAGTCTCATGGAGATTTGAACATTTTGATTGCATCCAGCCGATGACAATACAGAGAGAAGAAAAAAAAACGCTTGTTGGTGATCTTGAAAACCATGTATTAATTTTAAGGGTCTCAGAATGTTTGATATTAACAGATTGATTGAAATTTGATAAATATACTATTGTATTTGATTTTTTTCCTCCCATTCATCTGCTCAAATGTTTATAGTTCTGATGGTTCTTGTGGATTGTTAATACTGATTTTATTGTTCCAAATGGATGACATATATTCCACTGTTCCCCCCACATGTTGGGAAGCATTTTCTTTAACCAAATTCTGCCTTGGTGTAATTTTAACTGTATTTTAGACTGTAAATAGATATTGTGCTGCATGTTTACACCATCATCATTAAATGTTCAGAAATTATATATGCATACTTCAGACCAGATTGCTCAGTATAGTGTTTCCAAGTGTATGTCTCGTTTTCCTCAATTCCCCAAGTCTCAAAGAAGGAAAAGGAAATGTCTCATCAGAACAGTAATCTCCTGCAAAGTTTGTAAATTTGGAATGTAAATGCATTTTCAGAATGTAAACATTTTCAATGTTGCCCTTATTTTTCCCCATGTATAGACACTCATTTCTCTGAATGTTGGTTTTTTTTTTCATAAAACAAATCCCCAAAAGAAGGATGCTTCAGGATAAAGATGTAGACTATGATCACGCCTCTTGCAGATCTGCTTGGATTTGCTGTCGGTAGTTTTGAAGACCCCATTTCAGATGTTTGAAGACCCTATTTCAGATGTTTGAAGACCCCATTTCAGATGTTTGCACGCTATGATATACAGACCTCTAACTGCAAAATGTTGAAGTGGTCGTGTCACAGTTCATGTACTTGGGGGAGGGAGGGGGGATGTTGCAGTTTCCAGTGCCAAGGAAAAACATTTTGCCATCATTTTTAGTCTTTGAAAGATCTTTGATTATCGTTGAATATCCTTGAATTTCCGAATCCTAAAAGACAGCTAGTCAGTGATCAGAAAGAAAGAGTGGCCAATTCCTTCCCTCAGAGAGAGGGAGCTGACCGTTGATCAAATAATGCTTGCAGCCTTGTTGGCACAAGGGCTGTGCCAGGCATTGGAAATGGTCTCACGTTCAGTCCAAGCTGTTTATTGCTATCCAACAGCCAGTCTGTCTGGCCAAAAGTTTCATAAGCTTCAGCAATGTTTTAATCAGCAAGAGGCATGTCCCATGTTGGTGTTTTTTCCCCGCAGTGTATCTGCCCTTCAGCCTTCCTATCTCCAAGCATCAGAATGGGATTCTCGTCTTTTTTCTTTGTCTAAAAATATGGCGCATTGGAATGGAAACGACCAACTTGTTAAAAAGGAAATAATCGGTTTCATCCACTTTGTATGCAATCGTCATGAGTATTTATTACAAGATGTAACGTATTGATCCTTCATATTGTAAATGTTGTAATTGTTCTTGGTTTTTACGGATTGCCTACGTGCATCGCAACTACTGCTTTTTTTTTTGTTGCTGTCAAATTGATTCTCTTTCTCTGGCATGCTATTCTGCCTAGTATCATCAGCAAGGATTTTTTTCCCCTCAACCATACCAGTATACTTGTATAGTGCAACATTCACTGTGGGCACTAGATCTGACCTCGGTTTTGAAGTACCAAAGATTGTTACCGTACAGAACATGTAGCAAAACATTCTGCAATACTTGCAAGAAAGTTATTTTGACCATGAAACCGTTTTGGAAAATTTTGTTGCAAGCTATTTTGAGTCACACACCCCCTCCCCCCCCCCAGATCACTTTCACACTCGCACAGAAAAGCAAAACTGCACCATTTTGAATGGCATGTGAAATTATAATCTTTGGATACACTATATTCAAAGAGCAGATCTTTTAGCCTAGCGCATCCGACACCTGTGCCTGCTGATTAAAGAAAAAATATATGTATATATGTGTAATAAGCAACTTAGTAATGAAAGAAAACAGCTGTAAATAGTCGATCCTCCTGTCCACATGAAGTGAAACAAACGTCTTTTCTCTGTTGGTTTTTTTAATGCTTTCCACATCAAACTTGACTGTATGTGCATTGATTTTAAAACCAAGTTTTTGACTATTTTTTTACTCTTGGTTTTCAACCTATTTACAGAGAATGAACCAGCGGTCATAGAAATAAACAAGGACTTCGAACTTTTTTTTTTTGACCACCACTGTCCCCTGTTGCCAGTTTCCTTCCATTGATCATTTTAACTCCCTTTTTTTGGTTTAATTATGGGACCACTGCTTTTATGTTTTTAACCTTTAGGAGAGGATCCAATGCTGTACAAAATTTAATACCCATTTTGTGTCGGAAGTTAAGGCTATGTAGATTTGACATTATTGTTTTCGTTGGATTATCAAAACATGTCACCAGTCAGTCTGTTGATAAAGTGTCACCCTGTCTAAATCATTTCCAGCTTTAAAATGTGGATTATTTTTTATCTGGAGCTTTTTGTTCATTTCTGTCGACTGTTTTTCTATTAACCTGTATTTCAAAGATGGCCGTTTGACAGAGTTATTTCCATTTAATTTGATTTAAAGAAAACAAAATTGTCACTACTATTGTCAATTCGGGAAAAGTTTTGGGCCAGTATCTGTTTTATTTATTGTTGTTTTTTTTCCCCCCAAGAACAAAATGCTGTTAAAGTGTTTTACTTAAATTTTAGTTTTAAAGTGTTCTCTTAGGTTGTTAAAAGTATCAGGTTTAGTGGACTTTGAAATGAAAATGTGGGGATACATACTGTCCAACAGGCCATGAGAGCAGCCAGTTGTGTGCGATGATTGATCTTTATTTTAGGATCAGGGATGTGGAAAGCTTTTTTAGCTGGGTCAGAGACGGCGACATCCACACCTCTATCCTCGTTCGTATCAGATGTAATTCTGTGCAAAACGTGATGCACGTTGAATTTCCAGAATGATTCAAACCGGTATACTGTTTCACTTTTTGGGGTGTATTTTGTATGCGGTATTACAGGGGAGGGTGGGTGGGGGACTCAATACTCCATACAGAGACTGGCACCTCGCTGCAGGAAATTATATTGACATAAACAGTTCAAAAGGTGTTGATCAGTTAAATGGAATCGTTCTGAAAATACCATTTTCAACACAGAGTCTCCCCCCCCCCCCAAGAAAATAAAAATTCTACAAGAAATGCAACAAATTCCAGATACAATGTTTGAAAGCCAGTTTTTAAAGCTTGCACCTTAAGTCTAGAAATAGAAAGTGTACAAATCAAAGAAAAGACAACTCATGAGCTTCCTCCCAGTCTCTTATACACACGCCGCTGAACATATGCACAGCTCAGAATGCTTTGTGTGCTCAGATAAAGTGCAAAAGTCATGTTTACTGCGCCGAGGCGACTGAACAACCCAAAAATCTGAAATATGATAGAAATTTGGGGATGCATCCAAGAGAAGAAAAAAAAAATGCTGCGTGCAGGGAAGTATTTTGTCTTATAACACATCCATTGCTGAAAGGCAGTCATCCCTTTTTTCCATTGTTTGGTTTCACATATTCTCTAGGTTTCTTTCAGTAGGTTGTGTTCATTTTCATGCCTAGTAATTCCTCTAAAAGGATTTTTTATATGGAATGTGTGTACGCATTTTATATATGCATTTTTTCCAGTTGAATTCTGTGTCGGGGGGAAAAATATATATATATATATATATATATACATAGTTTATTTTTCATTTGAATCCTGTGGTGTCGAATAAGCTGCTAAGAAGCACACTTTTATTTCAAAGAACTTTATAACCAGTTCCCTGTGATCATTGTTTCCTGAATCCCCAACATCCCCGTTTTTGTATTGTTTTGTCTTGGTTTGTTTTGAATTAATTACCCAACTGCCAACCCATTTATTTTGTTGATTTTCCATTATATTGTGGAAGAAAGTTAGTACTGCTGGTATTGTTCAAACCTTCACAGACTCGGCTGGCTTCATTCATGATTTCACTTTAAAGTCGCAAAAGAAAAGCTCTTGTGTGCCATGATGCAGCACATGGTTGAACCAATCAGGATGTAGACTGGAGCTTCCAAACTGGAGCTTCCTCATGTAGAAGCTTCACAACCGAGACGGCCTCCACTAAAAGACTTGTTTTAGTGGAACATTTTATTCTGTTTGTGTTCACTTTATACCTTTCATCCTTTAAAGCTCCCCCCCCCCCCCCCCCCCCCCATGTATTTCAGAAGATCGTTATTCAGAGCTTCTTCTGGAGACATTTTACGACAATCCTCATACCAGAAAACAGGGGGCAGGCAATGTTTGAACGGCCCCCTACGAATTTCTGTCCGCTTCTCTCACCCTTCTGCCCGCATGCCGACATCTCTCGGTTTCTCTCACCTAGTCCAAGGTGAACGATATTCTGCCGCTTTTTCTTCATGGTCAGAAAGTTGGTATGAATGATGGATCCTTTACGAGCGTGTTGAGTTTTTCTTTTTTTTTTGTCACCATATATCTCGGTTGATGTCTGTTGGTCAAAAAGTTGGTATGAACGATGATCCTTTACTTTTTTTTTTTTCCATATATCTGGGTTCATGTCTGGCCATTGTGCCCATGTACGCCTGTTGGTGCAGCACTCGGAGCACTGACATAGTTATCCCTTGTGGACTAGTGTTGCCTACAAAGCACTGGCCTTTTTCTTTTTTTTTTACCCCCCAGCCCCCTCCCACCCGTCGGTCCGGACGGTATTCTCACTTTGGTCACTTGGTGTGATGGGATAACCTTGTCTTTTTATCTGTTCATCTGTCTGTGTTTGTCTCACCGATTCCCTACTCAGAATAATAAACCTTGTTGACTGCATTACATTTTATTGTGGGGAGATAGAAAAAGACACAGAGAGAGGAATGAATGAGGGTGCACACCTGTGATTATCTGAGTGTTTGAGCAAAAAAAGGAAAAAAAATGTGTATATATATATATATACATATATTTATATATATAATATATATATATATAAAGCCACTTTCATTTGGCGACATAAAAAATACAAGAGACTTTTTCATGCACCATCAATAAATCGTATCTTCGTCTTCTGAAGAGTTTTGTGTTAATAATAGTCTGGACACTTGCTTGAGACCGGCACAATTGTTGCCATTTCTTGAAACGTTAGCTTTACTCTACATCTCGTACAAAAGAATGTCCTGCTGGCTGAACAGCATAGCACAGACAGAGTGTGCCCCTCACAGTGCTTACAACTGGATGGCCTTTTGTCAGAATGATGCAGTCTTCAATGTGGCAAAACTCTGAAGGATCAGAATAAGTCACCGTCTTGACCAAACACAGGTAAATGAACACAGATGGCAGTAATAAAGAAACGACAGAAAGACACATACACACAAAAGAAGACAGAAACACGAGAGCAACACAGGGTTCAGGATAACAGAAAAATGCGGGGGGAAAAAAGGAAACACAAGAGTGGTACAGCTAGTGTATTGGAAAAATTGTCAGAAATACAGAAAGTAAGACGAATAGAAGAATGATGAAACTAGCATGCAGGATAATAAAAGACAACCCCCCCCCCCCCCCCCCACACCCACCCTCGCTCCAAAAAAAAAACCAACCCCCCCACCATCACTCAAAAAAATAACAACACAGGAACACAACACCAGAATAACATGAGGGGGGGGGGGGGGGGGGGAACAACAACAAAAAACCCAGAGCTATAGAATCAGCTTGCAGGATAATAGGAAGCCACAGAAACACAAAAAAACCAACAACAAAAAACAGAACGATTGAACCATTCAGCAGGTTAACAGAAAGACACATGAAAACAGAGATACACAAGAGCAACAGAACCGACTTGCTGCCAAACAGAAAGACACACACACACACACACACACACACACACAAACCAACATGCGGGCAAACAGACAAAAAAAAAAAAAAACCAATCAGCAGGCAAACAGAAAAAAAAGAAACTGCAGGCAAACAGACAGAAAAAAGAAAACCAACCTGCAGGCAAACAGATGGGGAAAAAAGAAGAAAAAAAAAAACCAACCTGCAGGCAAACAGATGGGAAAAAAAGAAAACAACTGCAGGCAAACAGACAGAAAAAAAGAAAACCAACCTGCAGGCAAACAGAAAACAAAGAAAACCAACCTGCAGGCAAATAGAAAAAAAATGAAAACCAACCTGCAGGCAAACAGACAGAAAAAAAGAAAACCAACCTGCAGGCAAACAGACAGAAAAAAAAGAAAACCAACCTGCTGCAGGCAAATAGAAAAAAAGAAAACCAACCTGCAGGCAAATAAAAAAAAAAGAAAACCAACCTGCAGGCAAACAGATAGAAAAAAAGAAAACCAACCTGCAGGCAAACAGATAGAAAAAAAAGAAAACCAACCTGCAGGCAAACAGATAGAAAAAAAGAAAACCAACCTGCAGGCAAACAGATAGAAAAAAAGAAAACCAACCTGCAGGCAAACAGATAGAAAAAAAGAAAACCAACCTGCAGGCAAACAGATGGACAGAAAAAAAGAAAACCAACCTGCGGGCAAACAGATAGAAAAAAAGAAAACCAACCTGCAGGCAAACAGATAGAAAAAAAGAAAACCAACCTGCGGGCAAACAGATAGAAAAAAAGAAAACCAACCTGCGGGCAAACAGATAGAAAAAAAGAAAACCAACCTGCGGGCAAACAGATAGAAAAAAAGAAAACCAACCTGCAGGCAAACAGATAGAAAAAAAAAGAAACCAACCTGCAGGCAAACAGATAGAAAAAAAGAAAACCAACCTGCAGGCAAACAGATGGACAGAAAAAAAGAAAACCAACCTGCAGGCAAACAGATAGAAAAAAAGAAAACCAACCTGCAGGCAAACAGATAGACAGAAAAAAAGAAAACCATCCTGCAGGCAAACAGATAGAAAAAAAGAAAACCATCCTGCAGGCAAACAGACAGAAAAAAGAAAACCAAGCTGCAGGCAAACAGAAAAAGAAAAAAAAAAACCAACCTGCAGGCAAACAGAAAAAAAAAGAAAGAAAACCAAAGTGCAGGCAAACAAATACAAAATAAAAGAAAACCAACCTGCAGGCAAAAAAAAAAAGAAAACCAATCTGCTGACAGATAGACAGAAAAAAAGAAAACCAATCTGCTGACAGATAGACAGAAAAAAAGAAAACCAATCTGCTGACAAACAGATAGAAAAAAAAGAAAACCAATCTGCTGACAAACAGAAAGATAGCGGAAAAAAAAGAAAAAAAAAGGAACCAACCTGCAGGCAAAGAGAGAGAGAGAGAGAGAGTAAATAGAAAAAAAGAAAACCAACCTGCAAGCAGACAGAAAAAAAGAAAACCAACCTGCAAGCAGACAGACAGAAAAAATGAAAACCAACCTGCTTACAAACAGAAAGATAGCCAAAAAAATAAAAAGGAACCAACTTGCATTCAAACAGAAAGACACAGAAAAAAAACCCTGCAGACAAACAGAAAGACATAGAAAAAAACCCTGCAGGCAAGCAGAAAGACAGGAAAAACAAACTGCAGACAAACAGAAAGACACATAAAAAAAAAACTGGAAAGACACAGAAAAAAAAAAATGCAGGCAAATAGAAAGACAGAAAAAATTCCTGCAGGCAAACAGAAAGACATAGGAAAAAAAACCCACTGCAAACAGAAAGACAGGGAAAAAAAAAAACTACAAACAGAAAGACACAGGAAAAAACCCTGCAGACAAATAGAAAAAAAAAAACTGCAGATAAACAGACACAGAAAAAACCCTGCAGACAAACAGAAAGACACAGGGGAAAAAAAACCTGAAGACAACAGAAAGACACAGAAAAAAAACCTGCAAACAGAAAGACAGGAAAAAAACCTGCAGGCAAACAGAAAGACACACACAAAAAAACCTGCAGACAAAGAAAGACAGGAAAAAAACCTGCAGGCAAACAGAAAGACACACACAAAAAACCTGCAGACAAAGAAAGACAGGAAAAAAACCTGCAGGCAAACAGAAAGACACACACAAAAAAACCTGCAAACAGAAACAATCTGATGGCAGACAGAAAGACAAAAAAACACAAAAAAAAGAAAACCAACCCGCACGCATACAGAAAGACAGAAAAAAAAACCTGGAGTGACAGAACCAGTCTGCAGGATAACAGAGACAGACAAAAAAAAAGAGAAAAAAAAAAAGAAAGAAAGAACAAAAAAGAAAAGCGACAGAACCGGCCTGGAGGATGCCACTCTCATAAATAAGAAGCAGAAGTTTTTAACCAGAACTTTTTTGACCTATCAGCTGCCATTTCATCCCCAATGTTCTGCATCACTAAACAACACTGGCAGCCCAAGGCCTCCCTGACAACTTCAGGTTCATAGCCCTGTATCCAACAAATCAGAATACTGTGTGCAGGTTACCAAACTGACTCGCATAGTTAGATACAGGTGGCTTTTCCCTATTAAGTTCTGAACGCCATCAATCGACCCATTACTCATGATAAGTTAAACATACCCCCCCCCCCTCCCCCAAAGCACACGTGCACGCACACACACACACACTCACACACACCACACACACACACACACACACACACACACACACCCAGACAGGAAAACACAACACACCAAACACCCAGTGCTATTTTCTTTTTTTTCTCTTAAAAACACCAAATGAAGCAGACCATAGAAATAATTAGTTTTCTGGTGGCCCTCTGCATTGTGAAAACAAACGCTTTGTTTCTTGAATGGGAATACAGCATGGCATCTTCTTACAACCATCTTCTCTATCAGTATCACCACACAAACGCCTGTACACAGTATGAAAAATATTGCACAGACATGGAGATCCTTCACGTCAGCCAGCCAGAGAGTGAATAAGTTACAACAAACCCTATCAATAGCCTCCCCTAGAAATCGTCAAACAGTTGGATCGCGAGGACATGAAACCCTTGTGGGAGGGTAGTCTGCCCAGTACAGGGTGGAAAATTATCCTGAACAAGTGAACAAGAAGTCTTTGAAAGGAGAGAAGTCTGAAGTGAAAGGATGTTAATCAAGAAGTATCTGTATCATTAGTAATAACAATGAAACAAACTCTTTAGTACTTGACCAATGAAAGGGCAAACATAATACCCTAACACTCGCGTCTTAATTATCCACACACACACAAAAAATTATGGAAAAAAGTTTGGAGAATGGAGAAGGCGAGAACAATGTGCCTACAAAATATTTCATTGCAATGCCAGCACTCTCAAAAGCTTTTCTCTCCGGGGAAATCTGACCAGTTCAAAGATGTACACAGTAAAGTTGTTTTTTTTTTTATCCTTAAGTCATATTCCATCCACCCTAATACGAAAGAAAAAAAAAATGATGTGCTGGGTTATGTTACGGAGCACAAATCTTCTCTCTCATATAGACTATTTATAGAGAAGAAGCAAAAGTTGACAGCTCAGTTTACAAACATTGTAAGTCACTTCAATGGACCCCACTTTTGTTGGCTCAGTAGTGCAACATTGGCTTCCCTGTCAGATTGCAGGTTTGAATCCTGCTATCAGTCAAGAAGTATCAATGCAGTGCTAGTTAGCTACGTTCCCTTTTCACCCCTTAACCATCTCTGATCTCCACACTTGCCTAGACCTCAATATACCCATTCAGTAGTAGAACCCCAATTTTCTGTGGCATAATGGACTTTGTCAGTAAAATGAACATCGGGGCATTTCCTCTAATGAACTCCTCATGTCCTTTCCCTTCCAAGGGCTAATCAAGACAAGACATAACATTTTGGTTAACTAACATATTCTTTATCTGAATGTTTACCAATTTCTGTTTTTACACAAATGAAGCCAACTTTCAAAATGATGATGCCACAATCCCTTATGTTTCATGACTACCATTTTCAACGAACTGAAAATGTCAAGATTCTGCTTTGCGATGGTTAGAGAGAAAAAAATGAAAGCAAAAACCACCACCTACATAGCTTTTAAGGAGGTGGAAATCAACCAGTACTCATTTGAGGCGTCTTCTTTTGGAGCATATCTTAAATGTTTGACAGCTTATGATGTGACAATCACCCCCCCCCCCCCCCCCTTAGGTCTACATCCCTCTCTTTGGGACAGTCATCCCAACTGCCTTGTCACCTGCAACAGGTGATGACTGTTAAACCTGAATGTAACTAGCCCCAGCGTGAATCATTTTCAAAGTCAAATACCTCAGGTGAAGTCATGCCGTTTATAGCCAACCTGACCGCAGAGGCCATATTAGGGCTTAAAACCTGTTAAACCAGTACTCATTTGAGGCGTCTTCTTTTGGAGCATATCTTAAATGTTTGACAGCTTATGATGTGACAATCACCCCCCCCCCCCCCCCCCTCCCCTTTATCCTTTCCCATCCCCCGTCGAAATGTTTGTCAAATTTTCCTTCTTCTCGGAGAACATAAACAGATGCTGTTGACCAGCAGTTACCTGCATTCTTGTTTCCTTATTTGTACAGCCAATGCTGATAACCCTTCCAGCAGGCATTCCTTTTTTTTCTCAACCGCCTTCCCATTCAGAAGCAGTGGTGTGCTACCTCTTGGACACCATGTTTCTGCACAAGTGAAGACACTTCCGCCACCGGCGTTAGATGAAGGCTATTCCTGCAAGTCCCAGAACCGAGCTGAAACACCCCAGGCCAACGGACACAGCATGAGTCGAAATCATACGTTTTTGAAGTTGGCAAAATCGTAGGATTTTAATTTTTTTTTTTAACTAGCAATTACTGCTGTAGTCTGGGGGGTTTGACACACAGAAATCAGGGATGGATCGTAACTCCAGACAGGTCTACATCCCTCTCTTTGGGACAGTCATCCCAACTGCCTTGTCACCTGCAACAGGTGATGACTGTTAAACCTGAATGTAACTAGCCCCAGCGTGAATCATTTTCAAAGTCAAATACCTCAGGTGAAGTCATGCTGTTTATAGCCAACCTGACCTCAGAGGCCATATTAGGGCTTAAAACCTGTTAAAACTGGAACGACATACAAATCATAATCCATGCTAAAAAAAAACCAAGAAGCAAAACACTTCCTGACATTAAAAAGACCAACGTCTTAAAAAGGAGGCTGCTGTAAAACATGGAGTGGTTTATCACACCGTGCACACCTCAGGCTTTTATTTCCATTTCACTGCACGTCTCCAAGCCTCTTTACCCTGAAAGATAACAAGCAGGAAAGAAAGTCGAGTTCAGTGATCATTACAGGTGATCTAAACAAGGCTATGTCCTCTTCTCAGTCTCAACGCTATGTCCTCTTCTCAGTCTCCTGAAACACGCATGTTGTGGCACTACCTGGGTTCTGGTACAAACTGGCAGGGAGAAAAAGTTGAAATAATAGCTATTCCCTCATCACCTTGGCCAAACAACTCCCTTCGTTTTGGTCATTTGCCCTGTGTGCATGGCAAGTAATGCTCAGGAACATGAACTCAAATTGAAGCTTCTCCGTATTTCCCTGTTCAAGAGAAAACTGATGAGCCAGACAAAAATGATATGGATTTGTCATGTTTGGGGCATAAGCATGTGTACGTTCAGTTGATATTTCAAATACCAAAACGCTGCTCATTTTTATTTCGTTCAAACAAAAATAACATACCATGCATAAAATCTGGTTCTAATAATATTAAAAATAGGTTGAACCCAGTTCAACATGGACATAGTGTCTACTTCCAGCTACTGCTGAGAGAGTGGGGGGGGGGGGGGGGGGGGGGGGGGGGGTCAGATAGTGCCACAACACACATGGAAGAAACTCCGTGAAGCATTTGAACATGTTTGCTGTCAGTTTGTGTGTGCCATTTTTACTGGCCTGGAATCTTTCACATGACACTGAACTCTCATTCTACAACTTAAGGACCAAGTGTATAATGGTTATATACATATGTTTGTGCTACTGTGTCGAAGTTGGTCAGCCATATCCATGCCTCAAAGGCCAACATGTCCAGGAACCCAAGAAAGCAAAATCAGCGTAACCAGCAATCTCACAATTTCTCTTTTTCACAGAGCACAGAATGCCTGATATAAAAGACTCAAGACGTCGCATGACACTCCTGCAAGTAGCAACTAATCATCATAGCAAGTTCTCAAATCATAAATAACGGTCATCAGAACAAGTCCAAAAAGCAACTGACAAACCAATGTTAACAGCTTGGTTTCTAAACTAACATCAAAGGATAAACACACATGCTCTAATGCCACACCAACATAACCGTGGATGAACTCGTCTTGAACACTAAGAACACCTCGTTAATAATAACTTTTAAAAATGTCTTTAACACTGATAATGATTAGGCATTAACAGCTGCAAGTACGAACAAGACTGACACGATAAAAGGATGACACCAAATATCAGAGTTAAAGCATTATGTACACAAGATGACACAGTGGAGACACTGTCAGGGAGAGAAGTGCATAGTTAGTGTATTAAGCAATGCATAATATTATTGCATTCGTTTTCATGGTCGACTCAAACTCCTTCATATTTACAGATCCCATTTGCAACACCACAGTTTTTCAGCCCCATTCAGGAAGGTATCACAAAGCTTCGTCAGGTTAATATACCACACAAACATTATCCTTTAAAGATGAGGAAACGTCATTCTCAACACAAACTGCATTCAAATTCACACAGGTCATTGCAACAGAGTTACAGCTTTTAGCTACACTTCTTCAAAAAATTATGATTAAAAAAATAACAAAAGTAAGAGGCCATTTCTTTTCTAAATGAGAAAAACCACCACTGCATTTCCAGGCAGTATCACTCAGGTTTCAAAATAAATATGGTAATGACAACTGTACCTGAACCTAGGTTCAAAGCTGGGCAAACGATCTCTTCCTACTCTCACAACCACAAGTACTCACATATAACGGCTTACCACATCCAAACAACCACAAGTACTCACATATAACGGCTTACCACATCCAAACAACCACAAGTACTCACATGTAACGGCTTACCACATCCACACAACCACAAGTACTCACATATAACGGCTTACCACATCCAAACAACCACAAGTACTCACATGTAACGGCTTACCACATCCACACAACCACAAGTACTCACATGTAACGGCTTACCACATCCAAACAACCACAAGTACTCACATATAACGGCTTACCACATCCAAACAACCACAAGTACTCACATATAACGGCTTACCACATCCAAACAACCACAAGTACTCACATATAACGGCTTATCACATCCAAACAACCACAAGTACTCACATATAACGGCTTACCACATCCAAACAACCACAAGTACTCACATATAACGGCTTACCACATCCAAACAACCACAAGTACTCACATATAACGGCTTACCACATCCAAACAACCACAAGTACTCACATATAACGGCTTACCACATCCAAACAACCACAAGTACTCACATATAACGGCTTACCACATCCAAACAACCACAAGTACTCACATATAACGGCTTACCACATCCAAACAACCACAAGTACTCACATATAACGGCTTACCACATCCAAACAACCACAAGTACTCACATATAACGGCTTACCACATCCAAACAACCACAAGTACTCACATATAACGGCTTATCACATCCAAACAACCACAAGTACTCACATATAACGGCTTATCACATCCAAACAACCACAAGTACTCACATATAACGGCTTATCACATCCAAACAACCACAAGTACTCACATATAACGGCTTACCACATCCAAACAACCACAAGTACTCACATATAACGGCTTACCACATCCAAACAACCACAAGTACTCACATATAACGGCTTATCACATCCAAACAACCACAAGTACTCACATATAACGGCTTACCACATCCAAACAACCACAAGTACTCACATATAACGGCTTATCACATCCAAAACAAAGCATCAGCTCTGGTTCTAAAACCTAAAAATTCGTCTTTTTTTTTCCTATTCATCAGTGAAAACAGGATGATCAGAAGAACCTTTGTGGCAGGATAGACACAAAAAGGTGTTCTGGTAGCCAACTATGGAACTAAAAAGCATAACGCTTGTTGGATTTTATATCAATTAATTCTTTACCATAATCTTCAAGGCAAAAAAATTATATCAGGCTTGGCATGGCGCACATGACGATGATCATGATAATTTTTCTTCTTTTTTTTTGGGGGGGGGGTGGGGGGTGGGGGGGTAGACAATCTGGCCTTAATGTCAAAAACCTCTACACAAAAATACAAAAAGCATCATACTATTTGAAAAAAATCAAACAGCATAAATCTCTGAACAAACGTTTTGTTCATAAAAAAAAATTTAAAAAAACATATAATGCGTATCTTTCATACTATGACAACAGACCAAACATTACTGTACCTCCATAGAGGTTCACTCAGACAACATATTAGCAGTCCACTCTCACACTGTCAAAACGTACAGCCAAGTTCGAGCAGAATTCACCACAAATACTTTCGGATGGTCAAGCGATGATGGCAAAATCATTAAGATGCAAAATAACTTCGTAACAGGGGCAGAATTTTGAGAGAATTTCCAAATGGCAGACCGTGAACAGCTGGAGCTGGTGGCTAATCGTTTTCCCTATACAGGCATTCCCACTAGATTCATGTGCTGTGGATGTAGACTGTCCGTCTTTAGATTTATGCACCACAAAAAAATATTAAAAAACAGGGGGGGGACACAAAGGAGGAGGGCAGGCAGAAGGATGAATCAAGAGTGTGGAACAAGCATACACTTGAAAACACATGCGTGGATCATTCCTGGGTTTGTTTCATGCACATATTAATTTACTAATGATGTCCAACTTTTGTTTCATGCACATGTTAATTTCTTAATGATGTCTAACATCAACTTGATTTGGTTTTGAGCAAAGCAGTGATCGAACTAGAACTGTTCCATAACCGGCAAGGTCCAGAGCAGTAAGGAACAAATCAGTGTGCCCTGACCATGTCAGCTAAAGACAACAGATGCATGTGGGTGTGGACTTTCAGTGTGCCCTGACCATGTCAGCTTGCCCCTAAAGACAACAGATGCAAGTGGGTGTGACTTTCAGTGTGCCCTGACCATGTCAGCTAAAGACAACAGATGCATGTGGGTGTGGACTTTGTGTGCCCTGACCATGTCAGCTAAAGACAACAGATGCATGTGGGTGTGGACTTTGTGTGCCCTGACCATGTCAGCTAAAGACAACAGATGCATGTGGGTGTGGACTTTCAGTGTGCCCTGACCATGTCAGCTAAAGACAACAGATGCATGTGGGTGTGGACTTTCAGTGTGCCCTGACCATGTCAGCTAAAGACAACAGATGCATGTGGGTGTGGACTTTCAGTGTGCCCTGACCATGTCAGCTAAAGACAACAGATGCATGTGGGTGTGGACTTTCAATGTGCCCTGACCATGTCAGCTAAAGACAACAGATGCATGTGGGTGTGGACTTTCAGTGTGCCCTGACCATGTCAGCTAAAGACAACAGATGCATGTGGGTGTGGACTTTCAGTGTGCCCTGACCATGTCAGCTAAAGACAACAGATGCATGTGGGTGTGGACTTTCAGTGTGCCCTGACAATGTCAGCTTCCCCCTAAAGACAACAGATGCAAGTGGTGTGGACTTTCAACTTTCCTGCCTGGTGGTGTATCTCAAACTTGCCATTAAACAGCCCAGTGCTACTACCTCTCATTAAAAATAACAAAAACCAATGTGCATATACAAACATAATATGTGCTGTCTGATTTTACAATTTTCCAGTGCAAATCCTAAAAAACGTCAACACAGAAAATATGCTTTTAAGCATGATAAGGCTCATTTTCAACCAGTTTCAAATTTGCGAGGACCATTTTTTTCAAAGTGTATAGCCACACTTTTTCAGGCATGTAACAACATGGTGACAACATACGTACAACCAAATCCAAGTTTACATGTTATCAGATCTGCTTTCCACGTTACTGGGGGGAAAAAAAAAGCTAAAATAAAAGGGTGAAGGAAGGACTGGGGGGGGGGGGGGGGCGCTAAAGTCTAGGGAAGTGAAACATCAATAACAAGAAAAAGAAAAGAAACTGAATTAGTACTGTACATTTGCACATTCTATCTGAAAACAAATCTATAATCTCCTAACCTGCATAAAAGCACCTTTCAGAACAGGACTTGGGGTAAAAGTCGCCCATAAACAGCACACTCACTCTTCACTTTCAAATACTATCGGGAATTAATGATCTGTGAAAAGTCTTTGCTTGGTAAAAAGCTACGTCTGATCATGAGTCTAAATGTTCGAGTTCAAGCAGACAAAATGCGTATTAATCTGATCACAAAGAGTCAGCTGCTCCATGCAGGAAAGTGGGAACAGTTCAGGACTGGGACAAATCAGGAAAGTGATGGACAATTCAGTTCAGGAAAGAGACTATGATTCACAACAGGTACAACAGTTCTAGAAGGGGGCAATGATTCAGGAACAGCATTAAAGTTCAGAAAAGGGACAATTCAGGAATGCAACAACAGTTCAGTGAAGGAAAGGGGCCACAGTCCAGGAAAGGGACAGCTGTACAGGAAAGGGACCACAGTCCAGGAAAGGGACAACTGTTTAGGAAAGGGGCCACAGTTCAGGAAAGGGACCATACTCCAGGAAAGGGACCATAGTCCAGGAAAGGGACAGCTGTACAGGAAAGGGACCACAGTCCAGGAAAGGGACAGCTGTACAGGAAAGGGACCACAGTCCAGGAAAGGGACAACTGTTCAGGAAAGGGGCCACAGTTCAGGAAAGGGACCATACTCCAGGAAAGGGACCATAGTCCAGGAAAGGGACAGCTGTACAGGAAAGGGACCACAGTCCAGGAAAGGGACAATTGTTCAGGAAAGGGGCCACAGTTCAGGAAAGGGACCATAGTCCAGGAAAGGGACCACAGTCCAGGAAAGGGACCACAGTCCAGGAAAGGGACAACTGTTCAGGAAAGGGACCACAGTCCAGGAAAGGGACCATAGTCCAGGAAAGGAACAACTGTTCAGGAAAGGGACCATAGTCCAGGAAAGGAACAACTGTTCAGGAAAGGGACCACTGTTCAGGAAAGGGACCATAGTCCAGGAAAGGGACAACTGTTCAGGAAAGGGGCCACAGTTCAGGAAAGGGACCATACTCCAGGAAAGGGACATAGTCCAGGAAAGGGACAAATGTTCAGGAAAGAGGCCACAGTTCAGGAAAGGGACCATAGTCCAGGAAAGGGACCACAGTCCAGGAAAGGGACAACTGTTCAGGAAAGGGACCACAGTCCAGGAAAGGGACAACTGTTCAGGAAAGGGACCACAGTCCAGGAAAGGGACAACTGTTCAGGAAAGGGACCACAGTCCAGGAAAGGGACAACTGTTCAGGAAAGAGACCATAGTCCAGGAAAGGGACAACTGTACAGGAAAGGGACCATAGTCCAGGAAAGGGACCATAGTCCAGGAAAGGGACAACTGTACAGGAAAGGGACCACAGTCCAGGAAAGGGACCATAGTCCAGGAAAGGGACCATAGTCCAGGAAAGGGACAACTGTACAGGAAAGGGACCATAGTCCAGGAAAGGGACAACTGTTCAGAAAAGGGACCATAGTCCAGGAAAGAGACAACTGCTGAGAGCACAACCACCTGCACATTTCGACACATTACGACCAACAGCCCATGTAGCTGACAATCTGCCAGCAACACAGAGATTGGAAGTCAGCAGGCACAACTGCACAACTGGGGGAGGGAGGGGGAGGACAGCTTTGAGTTAAAATACATCAATGTTGTTTCTGGGCAGTACGTACACATGGAGTCCTCTTCACATGAGCTTCAGGGGGGGACAAAAGAAATCTGTTAATGTTGATAATTATGCAAAACACATGAAGTCTCAAGAAGTCTGTCATGGTCACAGCAAATGATAGGCGAATGTGAGAACAGGTATGAGGCAAGGTGCTGACAGAACGCACTCGCCAGACCCCTTTCTCCACAGCAGTATCCACTATGACACAACACCAGGTTAAAACAAAGCTCACAGAAAGTTCCAACATTAACAATTGCGTTCATTTACGGCAAAACATAAAAACAGTTCAAACACTCGTCACAATCACAGTATCACTGGATCTGTACATGACTATGATTTCACGAGCAGTCGATACCCCTGACTGTAAGCTTACAAGTATCTGACTTCCTACCTGCTTGACACAATCACTGCAAGCTACAATTTAACAGACAGTATATTTGCAAGATGTATCATATTAGTACTGACTAATGCCAAGATCACCAAGAATTTTCGTTTCTCGTCATTCTGTAAAAAAAAAAGTAAGGTTGCCATTTGTTCAATGAGCTTGAGTGGCAGATAGTCTGTGTCACGGTCAAAATTCAACACAACCAAAGTGTGGTCCGTCGCCGGCCACTTCAACTGGACATAAGTCCAAACGCAGACATTTTGGCGCCACAAAGACGGCTCCATGCGTCTCATCTGGCCAATTTAAGCACAGCAAGGAGACAGCAGACAGTCTGAGTGGCTGGACCGACAGGTCTCGGTAGGTTTGGTCAGACGTCGTGACGCCTACCCAGACTCATCTAGCCAATTTACACTGACCAGTGCCCACGACTTAAGCCACACGGCACCAGTTAAGTAGGAAAGGGGGGAAGGTAGTGCGTGGTGGGGGGTGAAATCTAGCTAATCAATTAAATGACCAATTGACCACCACAGAGAGTAAGGTGTGTAGGCGTGACTGTCATGATTTGAATATCCAATGGAATTAGAGGGAGATAACTTCGGCTGTCAGGGGTAAAAATACTGACCAATGGTACTCGCCCTTGTTGGACAGATCGGAACGAATAAGAAGGATGTGAGAGCGAGAGAACGGGAAGAGGAGGAAAACGAACAGACAGAGAGAGAGGGGGAGAAGTTCGGGGGAGTAGGCTCTCGCCTACAGGAAGGCAGGGAGATGAGAACGAACAGGGAGAGAGAGAGATGAGGAGGTTCTGGGTATAGTCTCTGCAGGAGAGAAAAGGCAGGGAGATGAAGAGGAGAACGAGGGGAGAACGAACAGAGAGACAGAGAGAGAGAGGTCTGAGTGTAATCTCTGAGGAGAGAAAGCAGAGAGATGAGGGGAGGAGAGAAGAGAACCAAGTTGAGAGATTAGCATGAGATAGTCTGCAGAGGAAGGACTGAGGAGAGATGTGGAGAGAGAGAGAGTTGCTAACTAATGAAGAAGAAAAGAAAGAAAAGAAAAAAAGAAAAGAAAAGCAACCATGTCCATTTGATAAGAGCAGACTAGAAGAGAGAGAGAGAGAGAGTGCAATGCGTTAATGCAGGAAGAAAGAAAGGAGAACAGATCGATGTTGATAGTCACTGTTCTATCCTCACTGGGGTTCGACCTCATACTTGGCCAGCGCCACTTTCATCAGCAGTCCAGCCTGACCGGTGCCAGCAGTCCAGCTTGACCGGTGCAAGTAGACCAACACCAGTGCCAGCAGTTGTGTCGTGTTGTGAAAGGGGACAGTGAAAAGAAAAAGAAAAAAAAAAGACAGTGATTCGTGAATAGTTAAGATCACCTGGCAGGTAAAGTAGAAATCTATTTATACCCGGGTTGTTAATGATGTTTTAGATAAATGATTTTGTGAAGTTCAGGAAAGAGAGAATGTTTTATTTTGTTTGATTCCATATGCATTGATGTTTCGTTCTATGATCATGTGTAGTAAAGTTATAGACTTTACTAGTGGTTTGATGTGACGAATGCATGATATATGAATGAGATTGTAAGCAAGCTGTGAGTGTGTTTGGGCTGTGCGCTAGTCCTTCCTCCATCGACATCACCGAGGTGGACAATTTATTGGCGAGCTCCCAGGATATTCTGGCCCATTTATTATAATTGTTCAACTTCTCAGAGAGGAAGCTGGGTGGGATTCAAGTGTTGTAATCCTAAGACAAGGGGATGTCTTACTGTATTTTCCCCAAGATAGTTAAATACTAGGCTTGGCATTGCTTCCAAGATAGTTAATACTAGGCTTGGCATTTCAGCCCCAGAGTACTTATTTCGCACAGATTCCCTATAATTCGCTCTCATAGTTGGGTCAGGCGCTGGGCGTCTTATAAAAACTAACTACGTTGTCCCAAGCTAATATTATCATTCATAGGATTGTGCTATTACGTCACTCGTGTCGGTAACCACCAGGGTTTGCTGTCGTAGTAGTAAAATCTTGTTCAAAAAAAAAAAAAAGAGAGATACAATGGCGGAAGAAAAGAACACCCCTATTGAACAACTTGTTGGGCGTCGCTCGTGATTTAGGTTATTCAGGAGATGAGTTGCGTGCATTTGTTGAAAACCAACAAAAGATGGAAAGAGATGAACGCGCGGAAAGACGCCGTGTCGCATTGGAAAATAGCAGAGCAGGAAAAGGCTAAAGGAGCGCAGGAAACAGAAAGATTAAGGGAGACGCAGGAAACAGAAAGAATAAGGGAAGCGCAGGAAACAGAAAGATTAAAGGTTCAATTGGAGTTAGAGAAAGTGAGAATGCAGAGAGAGGCCACCGATGATGGTTTTGTTCAGTTTCCAGTGACTCTGTGCGCAGTTACGCTCCCCGACCCAAGTTGCCAAATTCTCGGAAGGAACCGATTCGATTGATGCATACATCAGTCGTTTCGAAACGTTTGCGACCAGTCAGGGTTGGCCTCCAGAAGAGTGGGCAGTCATTTTGTCGGCGTTACTGACGGGTAAGGCATTGCAGATTTTCACTGCGTTACCAGCAGAACAACAGTCCGATTTTGGTGCTGTGAAGGAGTCTTTAATGAAGGGATTTGACCTCACAGAGGAAGGGTTCAGGAAGAAATTTCGTTCAGCTAAATTACAAGCAGGTGAGACGTACACTCAGTTTGGTGCACGTCTAGATCACTATTTTTGAGAAATGGTTAGAGTTGAGTGGTACGAAAAAGGAGTTCGCTGAATTGAAAGAGCTAGTTATGAAAGAACAGATTTTGTCAGGTTGCGGCCCTGAGTTAACCATACATTTGAAAGAAAGACAGCCAGAGACAGCAGGGGAGTTGTTGAAGTTTGCAGAGGTGTATAGAGAGGCACGTTTGGGCACTAAGGTGCAGGAGAAACAGGTGCTAGGCACAGGTGAGAAGAGTGCAAGGAGACAGGGGAGTTTTCTGCAAAGTCTGCAAACCCAGTGGTGGGGCAGAAGGAAGGGCAAAGGGACATTAGGTGTTTCATTTGTCACAAGAAGGGACATGTGGCGAGGGGACTGTCGCATGAGGTTCCAGAAGGCAGCAGCCTTGCAAGAGGTGGATAAGGGTCGTCAAGGGAAACGACCTGCAGTGGAACCAACAGGGATCCGATCTGAAGAGGGTGGAGTGCAGCCTATGGCTAGCACTGGACAGCAGTCAGTGTCAGGGATGGAGGGCACTAGGCTGAGTGGTTCGTTACCAGTGGAAGAAGGGTGGATTGGCCAGCAGAGGGTGAAAGTGTTACGAGACACTGGTTGTTCATGCGGGGGTAGTACGAACAATCGCTGGTCGATAAGGGGGATTTGACAGGGCAAATCCAGACCTGTACTCTAATCGATGGCACTGTGAGGGAGTTTCCAGTTGCTAAGATAGAAGTACGTACCCCTTACTTCTCAGGCGAGTTGTCTGCGTTGGTGATGGAGAAACCCCTTCACGATCTGATCATTGGAAATATTCCAGGTGCAAGGGATCCAGGGGATCCTGAGTTGTTGACTGCTACAGGGGCAGCAGTTCAAACACGGAGCAAGAAGGAGGAAAAGGTTGTTAAACGTTAGTTGTTCCAGGAAGGAAGTCGGGCATAGATGTGTCGCCTGATGAGTTTAGGGCAGACTTACGCAATAGGCTCGAGGAGACATGTAAGGTCGCAAGGGAGAGTTTGCAGGAGGCTAGGGTCGTCCAGAAGAAGCAGTATGACAGGAAGGTGAGGAAGCAATTCCTCAAGGTGGGAGACCAAGTCCTGTTACTGCTTCCCACGGATCACAACAAGCTGCTGATGCATTGGAAGGGACCATTCACCATCATTGAAAAGGTAGATCAGGACTACCGAATCGATGTGAATGGGAAATCAAAACTTTTCCATGCAAATTTACTCCGCAAATTATTCAGCGTGAGAGTCAGCACATAGGCGCAGCAGCAATCATTGATGGAGGTGAGGGAGACCCAGCAGAAGAAGGAGAGATTTTGTTGCCTGAGTTTCCAGGGGAAGAGTCATACAGGGATGTGTCACTGTATGAAGGGCTAGACAGTAGGAGACAGGAGGAAGTTGGGGGGGCTCCTAGAACAGTATAGGGCGTCCCTGACTGATAAACCAGGCAGGACAACTCTAGAGACATGTACGGTGGAGTTGACATCACAGAAACCCGTACATGTGAAAGCCTACCCGATCCATATGCCACCAAGCAAGTGATCGAGGAGGAGGTAGAAAAGATGTTGGACCTTGGGGTGATTGAACCGTCCAAATCATCATATAGTGCACCCGTCGTCTTAGTGAGGAAAAAGTCAGGTGAGCATCGATTCTGTGTCGACTATAGACGTCTGAACAGTGTCACCAAGGTCGATGCAGAGGTCATACCAAACATGGAAGACCTGTTCGCTCAGATCGCCACAAGCAAGAGCCAGTATTTCACCAGGATAGATCTGAGCAAGGGTTACTGGCAAATAGCCCTGAGTGAGGACTCAAAGGAAGTCACAGCATTCTCCACTCCTATGGGGCTATACCAGTGGCGAGTACTTCCTTTTGGTATGGTCAACGCACCTGCAGTCTTCTCTCGGATGATGAGGAAGTTATTGACGGGATTGGAAGGCGTTGTAAATTTCATGGATGACATTCTGATAGCATCCGAGACATGGGAGGAGCATATGGGGCAGCTAGGAGCAGTTTTAGAGAGGTTGAGACAAGCCAATCTCACAGCCAGACCAACAAAGTGCCAGGTTGGTTTTCCAAGCCTGGAGTTCCTAGGTTTTGTTGTCGGAGGCGACACAAAGCAGCCAGAAAGGGGAAAGGTGGAGAAGATGATGAATTCAGAGAGACCAAAAGACCAAAACAGAAGTCAGGAGTCTGCTAGGTTTTATTGGCTTCTACAGGGAGTTTGTTCCAAATTTCGCTGCGATCACGAGTCCTCTCAGTGATTTGGTCAAGGCAGGGAAACCGGCAGTGGTCGAGTGGTCAGACGCTGCAGAGCAAGCACTGCAGACGGTGTTGGAAAGACTAGGTTCCCGTCCCATCTTGAAGCTACCAGATATGTCCAAACCATTTTTGTTGCGGACAGATGCATCAGGTGGTGGGATAGGTGCGGTATTGTTGCAGGAGCATGAAGGGGTCGAGTTCCCTGTGAGATATGCTAGCAGGAAGTTGACAAAGTGTGAAGAAGGGTACGCAACGGTGGAGAAGGAGTGTTTAGCTGTCGTGTGGGCCGTGCAGAAGTTCCACAAATACTTGTATGGGAAAGAGTTCGTGATAGAGACTGATCATCAACCACTCAAATTCCTGCAGGAGGCGCAGTTGAAAAAACAGCAGAGTTCTGCGTTGGGCAATGGCATTGCAGCCCTACAGGTATCGAGTGCAGTACATTCCCGGTCGACAGAATGTCGGAGCTGACTATTTAAGCCGTGTAGTCTAGCAAGCTGCAACTCAGAGGAAGTCAGTCATATCCGGGGTGCTTTGTTGATAATATGTGTTGATTACAGTTATGTTGATTGGATATGGGTTCATTCCCAGTTGGCTATGGTTCATATTTTTGTGTGAGATTTGTTCATGTAAATGTAGTTATGCTTGGAGCATACAGTCGCTTGTGTAGTGATGCATTATTTGCAATAAGTGAGGATGGAGATTCCTCAGTGAAGTGTCATGGATCGTGATCATATTATATTGTGCTTTTCATAAGAATTGTGAAGAGAAGATATGGCAAATCCGCAGGTAGGGGAATCGCATAAGTGCGCACAGAGGTCGTTATAAAATGAATTGAAATAACGCAAGAGCGCACGTCAATGATAACTCATTGGAGTGGTATCCACTGATGATATATTTTATAATTTATAAACGTTGGTTGTAAAGTATTTTTCAAACTTTGCACGTGTAGCTGTGGTTCAGCAAATTCGGTTGTTGTCTTTTTTGTACCGTTGTTTTGAGACAATGCGGTGCATAGTCTTTTTGCAAGGGGGAAATTGTCACGGTCAAAATTCAACACAACCAAAGTGTGGTCCGTCGCCGGCCACTTCAACTGGACATAAGTCCAAACGCAGACATTTTGGCGCCACAAAGCGGCTCCATGCGTCTCATCTGGCCAATTTAAGCACAGCAAGGAGACAGCAGACAGTCTGAGTGGCTGGACCGACAGGTCTCGGTAGGTTTGGTCAGACGTCGTGACGCCTACCCAGACTCATCTAGCCAATTTACACTGACCAGTGCCCACGACTTAAGCCACACGGCGCCAGTTAAGTAGGAAAGGGGGGAAGGTAGTGCGTGGTGGGGGGTGAAATCTAGCTAATCAATTAAATGACCAATTGACCACCACAGAGAGTAAGGTGTGTAGGCGTGACTGTCATGATTTGAATATCCAATGGAATTAGAGGGAGATAACTTCGGCTGTCAGGGGTAAAAATACTGACCAATGGTACTCGCCCTTGTTGGACAGATCGGAACGAATAAGAAGGATGTGAGAGGGGAGAACGGGAAGAGGAGGAAAACGAACAGACAGAGAGAGAGGGGGAGAAGTTCGGGGGAGTAGGCTCTCGCCTACAGGAAGGCAGGGAGATGAGAACGAACAGGGAGAGAGAGAGATGAGGAGGTTCTGGGTATAGTCTCTGCAGGAGAGAAAAGGCAGGGAGATGAAGAGGAGAACGAGGGGAGAACGAACAGAGAGACAGAGAGAGAGAGGTCTGAGTGTAATCTTGAGGAGAGAAAAGCAGAGAGATGAGGGGAGGAGAGAAGAGAACCAAGTTGAGAGATTAGCATGAGATAGTCTGCAGAGGAAGGACTGAGGAGAGATGTGGAGAGAGAGAGAGTTGCTAACTAATGAAGAAGAAAAGAAAGAAAAGAAAAAAAGAAAAGAAAAGCAACCATGTCCATTTGATAAGAGCAGACTAGAAGAGAGAGAGAGAGAGAGTGCAATGCGTTAATGCAGGAAGAAAGAAAGGAGAACAGATCGATGTTGATAGTCACTGTTCTATCCTCACTGGGGTTCGACCTCATACTTGGCCAGCGCCACTTTCATCAGCAGTCCAGCCTGACGGTGCCAGCAGTCCAGCTTGACCGGTGCAAGTAGACCAACACCAGTGCCAGCAGTTGTGTCGTGTTGTGAAAGTGACAGTGAAAAGAAAAAGAAAAGAAAAGACAGTGATTCGTGAATAGTTAAGATACCTGGCCAGGTAAAGTAGAAATCTATTTATACCGGGTTAGTTAATGATGTTTTAGATAAATGATTTTGTGAAGTTCAGGAAAGAGAGAATGTTTTATTTTGTTTGATTCCATATGCATTGATGTTTCGTTCTATGATCATGTGTAGTAAAGTTATAGACTTTACTAGTGGTTTGATGTGACGAATGCATGATATATGAATGAGATTGTAAGCAAGCTGTGAGTGTGTTTGGGCTGTGCGCTAGTCCTTCCTCCATCGACATCACCCGAGGTTGACAGTCTGACCTTGGTGAAATCATTACCGCAGTCTTCTGAGCCAATGATTTCTTACAAAATACAATGCAGGAGCTATTTTGAAAGGAACAAATAAAAAGAAAGAAAACTGGTGAATGGTGGAACATTTCACTTCCCTGGACTAAACAGCTTTGCTTGTTGTTAGGAGAAAGATCATGTTCAAAATCCTTGCATTAACCAGGGAAAAAAGTGGCTTCAGATGGGCTATTTGAAACTGCCACATTATCTACGTCGTTATGTTACCAAGACTCGGGACAACTGGATTCCACCATACTGTTTTCATTAGTCGTCCTCTAATCACAATTCAAGGGCCTGAATGCAAGCAGACGTATGTGATCTGTTGACTGCAAAGACCTAGAGTCAGCTCCCTTGACAAGTGCTTTTTTTTTTTTTTCTTCCCCCATCCTGATCCCATTTTGGGATTTAAAATGTACAGAACGATACGCAAAGTGCTGTTCTGCTGCCAAGGCTTTGGTCACAATTTTTTTTAATTGAACAGAAGTTCTGAACAGTCCGTTTGTTGCCATTCCACTCCTACAGTTTGTCACAGTTGATGAGTCACTGTGGTGATGAGGAAAGGAGGGTCAGGGACAGATTGAAAAAAAAAAGAAAAAAAAAGTAAGAATGCAAACAGGACTAGCCCTGTGAAGCAGATGACAAATCGCCAGAGGGCATCGTCAACACAGTGAAATACTGAACAAAAATATAAAAGACAACATGGACTTTTCTTTGAGACCAAAGAATCTCAGGTGAGCAAGAAAATCTAGTCTGGGTTCAGTGAGATGACGACAATGCAGTGCACTACTGGTGACTTGATCCAAGGATGACATGTGGAGAGTTCCCATGATGCCTCACACAGATCTGCCTCACTTTTTCTTGGGCGGGGTAATGGGACGACCAGAGTTCAGACCCCCGTACTGGTACTTGGCTTTCTTCTCTGAGGGTTTCAGGATCTGAAATACACAATACACTCCATCTGAAAGTCTTCTCCCCCCTCACCCCCATTCCGCTGCCCGGAAATACAACTGCCGCAAGTGTGATAAACAAATTTTACAGGAGACAACAAAAAAACCTGAATGCTATCCTCCCAAGATATACTGGAAGCCGAGTTATGGTACAAGTATTCTGATTACAGCATGTTTATTTTTTGGATAATGTGATTAGGACTTGGCTACGTGACGCCCCTTGGCCCACTCTTATACTAAAAATATCAAAAATGCACACACAAAAATCAAGATACTGCAGATAGACTTTTTTTTCAGACCAGGGTTGTTGAAAAGATAAGTCGTAAATGCCTTGTGGAGGGAACACAGATGAAATGTGTATGCATGCCATGTGTAGCAATGTCTGCACAACTGTGCCTATGAACAAGGCCAATTCCGCAATGTTCACACAACTACTCCTATGAACAACTCCAATTCCGCAACGTTTGCACAACTACTCCTATGAACAACTCCAATTCCGCAACGTTCACACAACTACTCCCATGAACAACGCCAATTCCGCAATGTTCGCACAACTACTCCTATGAACAACTCCAATTCTGCAATGTTCACACAACTACCTCTGTGAACAACGCCATTTCCGCAATGTTCACACAACTACTCCTATGAACAACTCCAAATCTGCAATGTTCACACAACTACTCCTATGAACAACTCCACCTATGAACAACTCCAATTCCGCAATGTTCGCACAACTCCACCTATGAACAACTCCACCTATGAACAACTCCAATTCCGCAATGTTCGCACAACTCCACCTATGAACAACTCCAATTCCACAACGTTTGCACAACTACTCCTATGAACAACTCCAATTCCGCCACGTTTGCACAACTCCACCTATGAACAACTCCAATTCCGCAACGTTTGCACAACTACTCCTATGAACAACTCCCAATTCCGCAACGTTTGCCCAACTACTCCTATGAACAACTCCAATTCCGCAATGTTTGCACAACTACTCCTATGAACAACTCCAATTCCGCAACGTTTGCACAACTACTCCTATGAACAACTCCCAATTCCGCAACGTTTGCCCAACTACTCCTATGAACAACTCCAATTCCGCAATGTTTGCACAACTACTCCTATGAACAACTCTTGATTCCTTCCGTTTTTCACTCTTAGCTCTCTTGGTACCATACTCTATGCTGTAAAAGCTCTCTCTACCGGTACTAGTCAAAGTGTGATCTGCTGGTCAGTACACTGTGACAGGGACTGAGAGTGTAAGTCTGACAATACAGCAAACATCTGCCCTGCTGGGTGACTAACTGCATAGACCTTGAAGGGGAGAACTCTGCAAAACAAAAAAGAAGAACATGTAAAAATGCCATCCAGACTGTCTGACAACTGAAATCTGCACCCTCATTTTGTCTGAAACCCGAAATATGCACCACTACTTACAATGTAATGACGGAACTCAGGATGCATGGGGGTCAGGTTTTAAACGGAGATGAAAACTCTTCAGTAATCGTTTATCACAGGGGCAATGACATAAACACCGACAACTGAAACACTCGTCTTGACCAAGCAACTGAAATGCCATGAATCAAACCCACAGCGTGAGGTCTAAAAAAATGAAAGAAACAACTGTTAAAAGTGCATTACAAACTTACTTACACCACCTTACACGTGGTAGCATGAATATGCATAAACCATCAAGGCCGTGGGCCGGAGATGGATCTACGTCTCGCTCTTTATTCAACTTAAAATGTTCTTGTAGAAGAAAGCAGCTAGTCAGCTTGTCTGTGCTGATGGTACTGACTGGGCCATTAGCTGTGTGGCATGTGTGCCATGCCATTAAGAGTTAGCAGCTTTGGTGACAATATTCACAGCCCAGCCGATGACGAGTGGCTGTATCAGGGCCGACTCCATGCCAACATCTCAAAAGCAAACTTGGTGATCCTGTTGGGGAGCGGAATCAGATGAGGAGTGTGCCTCCCTCCTCAGGTCACAGTGACGGGCATCAACAGATGGGGTCCCTTTCTATTACAAACAGACCTGAGTGCCCATATACCGATAGAACAACGTTCAGATCAGCACAAGTGGATCACAACAAACGATTCCATGATTTTTCATTCTGATATCTTTCTTTTTCTTGAATTTTGTTCTTATCCTCTGCTTTTTTCACAATAGGTAAAATGTAAAAAAAAAAATTTTTAAAAACCCACACACAAACCAACCAACAAAAATAAAGAAAACGGAATCTTGAACTGAAGTTTAAGATGAGTGACAATCACTAAAATTTAGTCATGACTGTCACCATCAGCCTCAGTCTCACCATGCACTATCATTGTCACTGTTTTCCTTACATCGACACGGAAACCACAATATCCTGAAATGTTGGAACGTTAAACACTCATATGTGAACCATTGTCGCTACTCACAATTAACTGGTCCACTAACAGCGTGCAATATCTGTACCTAACACTGTTTCTTCATTCATCTCAACATAGAAACAAACATCAAGAACTTTTTTGCCAAACATGACGAAAACCTTGGTGATGAAGCCAGACACCACCTTCAGATCTGTTTACTCTAAAACTGCTACTGGTGCACTTTCAACAAAAATGTGTTGTTTTTTCTACAAACAATGTGTACGGATCTTCCAAACTGTGGTAAAAGCAGGAGAGGGAAGGGAAGGAGAGGGGAGGCAGTGCTCGTTTTCATCACCATCACGCAGCCGAGTGTAAAGCAATACCTGGCGATGCAGCAACTACATTTTTTATAAAAAAAAAGAGTTCTTCCTATACAACTTACTTTTAACCGTTCAGTGCCTCACAATAGTACAAACAAAGGTGTTCCCAGGTGCCGGGGAAATCTCATGATTTGGGGGTCATAATTAACAAAAAATTCTAGCTCAGAAACTACAAAAGATAGAAAAATGAAATCTATATCATTTTTGAAGGAAATTGAATGAAGATTTTGAATCTGGGCTTCTTTTGTTTTAATTTTGATAATACAAAAGTATTTAGGCTTGTAGATTTGGATAGATTTTTTTGCACGATCAAAAACATATGTATTTACCACATCCAAACAAGAACACACAGCAAAAAAGTTGAAAATAAAGTTTGTATTGTCACACTACACCTGTAAATGAAAGTAAAACAGTTTGGAAGTCTATCAAGACGCTCACACTCGATGCAGACTGACCAGTCCACGACCACGCCCCCCCCCCCTCCCCACCACACCCCCTTGCTCAACTTCAACCCTCTCTTTCACTCCTCATCTTCCCCTACCTTTTCGTCTGCACCGTGTCACGCCGCGAGCAGGCCACGATCCCCTCTCGCACTGATTTCACTTCACTGGACACCAGCACGCAGTGCAGAGTACACACTTGGCTGGCTCGTTCGACTGACGCTGTCAGCTGAACACACACTGAGAGGTCACAGAGCCCTACTCAATAACTGACGAATATGGTCGGCAATTCCACCACTATCATCATCTCCCCTTCATGCTCGAGTTAGTCGTTGAATAAAAGATTATTGTGTTTGTCAAAAATCATCAGCAGAGCCTGCTCAGCTGTGTAAATACGTTGACTTGGTCGCTGGGCTTGTCAGGTTGCGCCGCCATCTTTGCAAGCGAGACACGAAGTGCTGGCTGGTCACCCAGTCAGTGATAAGAATAAATGGGCTTTCCCCTCACGTGTGGTCATTTACATATTATTTTAAGATTACAGACATATAAGGCTTTCTACGCAAACTCTATTTGAGTCCGTTGATAGAAATAGTAACGAATGAAAACTCAAGAAAAATGCATGACGTCAGGGGACTGCCCATAGGCACATGGAAAGCACTTTTATTTCCGCGTCAGCTGACTGACTAAAGGCGCTCAACGGGTTTAAACCTGATTGATCATCGTACATTCGCAAAAATTCACGCCCTCTTGGCTTTTCTTTTCAATATTTCAAGGCCTGCGGTCGCCGCTGTTGTTCTACGTATCAGCACGTTGTTGATGAAGTAGACAAGCTGACATGATTTCATGTGCTAGAGTTAATGTTCTTTGGTCAAAGCACACCCCGACACCACCATGGCTCCATTCTGCAAGTGCAATTATTGCCCAAGAACTTTGTCTCATGATTTTTTCTTTTTTTTTTTTTTTACATATTCTTTCTTGTTCGTCAAACTCATTGTATTTTCGCCAAACAAAAGGAAATGATTAAAAAAAAGTGTAAAACTATACGAATACACTTGTCAGGACATTCCGACTTACAACCAAACTGTCTCAAGACTGACCATGATCTTGCAGAAAATGACTACACCCATCATTGGGCATGCTGCAGCAGATAGGTACTAAGCGGAAAAGGTAGTGGGGGTGTAGACTGGCAATTAAGAAGTAAATTAAGGAATGTAAGAAGATCATCATCATAATCAACCAACCAAAATGAAACCCACCTGAAAGGAGCACATCAGGGTTTCGTCCACCGACATCATGCCTCCTGCGTTGTCAAACTCCCCACAGTAGTTAGGGGCGGAGAACAAGGTCACCAGCTGGCGTTTGGCGAAAAACTCATAGCCGTCCTCCACAACCTGACAACACAGGCGTTCACACCGAAACCTCGCAAGCTGGTGTGTGTGTGTGGTTGTGTGTGTGCGTGTGTGTGTGCGTGTGTGTGTGTGTGTGTGTGTGTGTGGGTGTGCGTGTGTGTGTGTGGTGTGTACGTATGTGTGTGTGTGTTCACATTGTCACAAGATGTGGGACGCACTTCTCGATGTCACAGGATATGAGATCAGTTTTTTGTTGTTGCTTTTTTTTTTCTTTTTTAGACACCCAACACCTCTGTTTAGTCTCAACCAAAGAACTATAAATGGGCTGAAGTCTTCGCAAATACTGACTACAGGGAGAACATCTCTTCTAAACTGCCTGCCTCAAGCCAGGATCGAACTCCTGGATCAGAGGAACAATGCCTTGTCCACAAGGTCAACCACGCCCAATTACAGTCTTCTAACCTCACTCTCCTGCCAGGGAAGTGAATGACTTCACTGACTTTCTTCCACACATTCATAAAGACGATACTGCTTTCATGTTTCTTTGAAAAAAAAAAAAGGGTTTCTGTGATTGAAACACACATAAGTGCAATCTTTAGCCCATCTTCCTGGGAATTCTCACAGTCTCTCCCGGACACATTATCTCCATTTAATCCCGAATAATCCCATGGAGATTCTTATGGCTATCCCACACAATCATCCTGCCAAACTGCACAAGAAATACACGATACGACCCTGAAGCATAAACATCACATACTATCAACATGCTTTAATTTTTAAGCACTGCAGGCTTGATGATGCATGCTCTGCACATGATTCAAAATCACCTGTACAGCCTCTGCTTTTGAACTGTCACATGCATTGCACACACAGCAAAACTCTACGACCTTAATCCCTTACACTTGAAACTGGTCAACGTTCTCAGCCAGCTATATCAGAGTGAGAATGCCATGGTCTCCACCAAGCAAATCAGAGATTGCTACTATTTTTGGTGCATGAGGACAAAAATAATGGGGAACGTAATTCCAAAAATATTTCCTCTTTGATCTCTACCCTTTTAAGACAACCGCATTTTCCTACCTAGGAATTGGACTTTACATGGTTAAGAAGTTGAAGGACCGTAAACCTTCGTCTTTCCTTTGCCATCTCTGTCTATTCATAAACATTAATGTACATATATGGCTACATGATTCGGCCAATTCTGTTAACTTCTTCGCGATTGGGACTCAGCGACTGCAGCATACACCCAGTGACATACCTGATGTGCCCTTGTGATCAGGTCCAGGTCATGGCGGTTAAGGAACTTGCTGACCACATCCGCACCAAAGGTGAAGGACACGCCTCGGTCATTCTCCCCCCACCCTTGAACATCTTTGTCAGGGTCGGACCACAGCAAGTCACATAACAACCCTGCCAAACAGTGCATTTGCTTTAAACAGAGATGTAACATCATGGTTTTTACATGAATATTCGAGGCAGAACTTTAAAATCAAACATACAACCATCTATGCACATGGACGAAGATCAAAATACACCACCATTCGGAAACAGGATACATTGTGTGCAGTTCTTCTTTTAACACACTGACAGTGACACTAAAACCTGCCAACATTTTGTTTTAACCTTTTAGGTACTCATAATGCCCCCTATACCTTCCGTCTTCTATTACCAGGTAACTACCATTCCATCCTATTCCACCCACTGAGGATCCCCCCTCTATTTCACTCCCATATACTTTATTTGTACATCTTTGAGCACAAAGACATGCTGTTTAAAGATAATTGTTGTTGCAACAGTGGCTGCCATGTGCTATGTGCTCCTATTCCACTTTACAATATATTCATTCTTCAGCTTCTGTCTGGTGTGACTATGGACGACAGCCATGCAGCACGCCTGTGGACAACTGACTAACCCCAAGAACCACTGAATCTACAAAGGCAGCACAGCAAGCCACAAAGACTACATGGACAGAGCTGCCAACCCCCCTGATGACTTGACCTTAAGATTTTGAAAATTTGACAGGAAGAAATGCATTTTGACAGGAAAATCTGGCGCGCGCAAGAAATTCATAAAGAAATCAAATTTCATTCCTCATTTATAGAAAAACAAGTAGAAGTGAATGAAGTTGAACTCACCAGTATGTACACTATATACAAGAAGAAAGCTGTCTACAGGGACTTCTTTGTTGCAGACTTGCAGGTCTGCAACAGTTTCTCAGATAAGGCAGTCTGATGGCACGGCACACGTTCACCAGATTTGAGGACCATGAGGGCACTTAAAGTGTCAGAAGTCATGGTCCCCCTGAAATCAGTCTTGTTCTTCCTCACCATAGAGAAGATGCGTTCACATGCGCAGTTGGAGACAGGAATCAGGAGTATTCCTTGCATGACTGCTGCCAGGTTCTTGAACTTGAGACTTCCATTGTGATCTGTTATTTTGGCCATCATCTGCCACTGGAGCTCAGCACATTCTTGATCCATCACATCAGGTGGCACAGAATCCTCAGACTGGTACTCAAGGTATTCACAGAGGAGATTATCTTGGGTAGCACCATCTTGTAGCAGGCAAGGAAAGCGATGAATGAAGTAATCCAGGGATGCAGACTTTGCTTGGTTCCTCAACCTGATATCTGCAACCTCTGCATGTCTCCACAGTGGCTGATCTGTGGGGTTCATCTTCTCCACCATGTATGTACAAGTCGCTTGGAAGAAGGCCTTCACATTCTTGAAAAAGATCTCCTTCTCCTTGCTTTGAATGCCCTCCTTCAGATGTTGTCGGGTCTGGTAGCCAATGAAGAGATCATCATCACCTTTGATGTTGTAACTAGATTTGAAGTCCACCTCCATCAGAGCCCCCTGATTCAAAGCACATGGTTTCACGAATGAAAGCAGCAGCTTCTTGAACAGACGTTCCAGATCCCTTTTGATGAGATGGATCCTGGCATGATCCGTCTGGAGCTGTTTGTTGGCTTTGTCAAAGATCTCAATGACTGCTGCATAGAAATGCACATACAGCTTCGCTGTCTGTCGGCAGAAGAATTCCTTCAGCTTTTCTTTGATGGACGATGCTTCATCAGATGATCTGTCTGACGTCTTCATGGAGCATTCCTGCTTGAAGAACATCTTCAGGGCCTCCCACTGCTCAAGGACTCTGGACAGAGCGGCGCCAAGGGACAGCCACCTGGTGGGAACGTGTGAAATGACTTGATGCTGGGGAACACTGCACTTTTGTTGACAGTCCTGAAAACGCTGCTGCCTTCCACTGCTCTTGGACATGTACCATGATAGCTGCCTCATGATGTCATCCATGTCAAATTTTCCGCTGGCCTTCATGCCTCTCTTGAGTGCCAAACTGATGAGATGACAAACACATCCAGCCAAGAAAACATCCGAATGTTTCTCACGCACATACGAGATCACACCTTTGTGGGCCCCTGTCATCACGTATGCGTTGTCACACACTAATGCTAAGCAGTTCTTCCATGGGATGTCCAGAGAACTAAGCTCTTTGTCGAGTATGGCGAAAATGTTCTCCCCTGTTGACGACTCGCTGCAGACTGGATTACACAAAAGCTCTGTCTTGATCATGCCATCACAGACAGTCCGAACGACGATGGGATAACATTTGTCTCCACCCTCCTGGCTGCCGTCTGTTCCGATAACAAAAGGCCCTTTCTTCATACTGGCAGCGAGCTCTAAAGCCTTCCCTCTGCTGCAGGTTTTGACTATCTGAGTTGTTTTCGTCCTTCCACTGCTGTACTCCTTAGCAATTTTGCTGTCCGGAAACATGGCTCGGAACAGGGGCCCTGCATGGTCAGCAGCACTGATAGCGATGTTGTGCTCCACCAGAAAGTGAGAAAACAAGGTCTCAGCCCGAATCGTCGACAGCTCTGAACTCCCCTCTGAAGTGCTGGATGAGAAGAAATTACTCAACTTGACCGTCTTCTTCAGCGCCTTGCTCCTCTCCACATGGCGATCAGAGGAACAATGGCGACTTACATCATCCAGCCCGCCATAGCAGATCTTGAAATCCAGTTCACATGGAACGCAGCGTGCATGATTGGTAGAAACTTTAGAAGCGATGATGCATGGATACTCCTTCGAGTAGTGCGGCAGGAATTTCTGATGGTACGAGGTCTTCTTTTTCGCTGGCCCTTCATCATTCGTGCCTTTGCGTTTTGCGACAGCGCTTTTGTCCGCCATAGTCTGATAGAGAGCAGTGAAAATCGCAAAGTCTCGCGATAGGCTAGACACTCCTGCCACACGCAGCTTGTGTCGCCTGCTACAGTAGCAGACGACGCATGTTGAACACAAGTGTTAGAGACTGAGAGACTGTCAGACTGAGCGTTCAGTAGGCCAGTACATCGGCTAGCTTTGTCTCAAAGCGAGCGACTTGAGCTACTCGCACTATTATTGTGCAAGCTGAGCGCTTACTTTTGGAAATGGATGGTCGGAAGATTTCAGATTTTTTTTTCGCCGGAAGAAATACCGATTGACCAGAAGATCGGAAGAAATTAATTTGACTGGAAGAAAATCCGGCGAAACCAGAAGGGTTGACAGCTCTGCATGGATGTGTTTGCACTTGGTATGAAAAAATTCTGTGAAGGTGTGACAACCAAGAAGTGAGGAGTTGACCTCAGGATTATAGATTCTGGTTACAGGATGAAGACAAGTGACCACAATGGTCTGTTTCATAATTTAACAACACACAGACATACACACACAGCAAACTACATTCTCATACAAAATTTAGAATGATTTCAATCTAAGAAACGTTTTTTTGTTGTTGGTTTTTTTTTAACAATCCGATGATTTTCAAGTTTTGTTTCTTGCTCTAAAATGTGAGGCATTTGCAAGAAGCAAAAAAAAAAACCAGTTCATGGTTCAAGTCAAAGAGACACAATATGTTTATGACAGAAAGCATGTGTAGACTCTGACCTACCTGTATCAGGGACATCTGTTGGTCGCATGATTCGTCGGATCTGTTCCATGGATTGCAAGTCTGGAGACAGACCTGAAACCCACACCACCACCAACTCAACACTCAGCCCCCACTACCTTAACGGTAAACAAGTCCACAAACTCACACACCCGAAAGAGACTGGCTAAAGGGTTTCTGCATATCCACTCGAAACCATCACATTTATTCTTGTCAGTCGCCAAAATGAGATCAGTCACAACAATGTCATGTAAAAAATTTCATTTCGCCATGCTCTATAACATTCCCGGCATCACTGACACAGGAAGTCTGAAGTGCTCCCTCAGAAGCACCACCAGTCACGACGATGCTAAGAACACAATCCCTGTTCTTCCAGCCATACATCAGGCACCGACAGGCAGCAGCCCTGATCCACCAGAGAACAGTCAAGACACGGAATAAGCTGCCCCAGAAAGTTGCCAAGGCCCACACCTTTAACGTTTTGTCTGTCACCGGCCTCCACAGTTCCTCCAAACCCGTTTTCTTCTTCCTTTCTTTTGCAGACCTCCCTATCAGCAATACAACAATCCACACGATGATTGCGGCCCTTGCAGACCTCCCTATCAGCAATACAACAATCCACACGATGATTGCGGCCCTTGCAGACCTCCCTATCAGCAATACAACAATCCACACGATGATTGCGGCCACTTTCAAGAAAGGCAGAAGCAAGACTACAAGACAGGCTTGTGACACACACTTCCTCAGAAGTGCGCCTGAAACTACCCTATGGGGTTCTATTCTTCCTCACCTGAAACTACCCTATGGGGTTCTATTCTTCCTCACCTGAAACTACCCTTCCTCACCTGAAACTACCCTTCCTCACCTGAAACTACCCTATGAGGTTCCATCCTTCCTCATCTGAAACTACCCTATGGGGTTCCATTCTTCCTCACCTGAAACTACCCTTCCTCACCTGAAACTACCCTATGGGTTCCATTCTTCCTCACCTGAAACTACCCTATGAGGTTCCATTCTTCCTCACCTGAAACTACCCTTCCTCACCTGAAACTACCCTATGGGTTCCATTCTTCCTCACCTGAAACTACCCTATGAGGTTCCATTCTTCCTCACCTGAAACTACCCTATGAGGTTCCATTCTTCCTCACCTGAAACTACCCTTCCTCACCTGAAACTACCCTATGGGTTCCATTCTTCCTCACCTGAAACTACCCTATGAGGTTCCATTCTTCCTCACCAGAAACTACCCGTCCTCACCTGAAACTACCCTATGGGTTCCATTCTTCCTCACCTGAAACTACCCTATGAGGTTCCATTCTTCTTCACCTGAAACTACCCTATGAGGTTCCATTCTTCCTCACCTGAAACTACCCTATGAGGTTCCATTCTTCCTCACCTGAAACTACCCTATGGGGTTCCATTCTTCCTCACCTGAAACTACCCTATGAGGTTCCATTCTTCCTCACCTGAAACTACCCTTCCTCACCTGAAACTACCCTATGAGGTTCCATTCTTCCTCACCTGAAACTACCCTATGGGGTTCCATTCTTCCTCACCTGAAACTACCCTTCCTCACCTGAAACTACCCTATGAGGTTCCATTCTTCCTCACCTGAAACTACCCTATGGGGTTCCATTCTTCCTCACCTGAAACTACCCTTCCTCACCTGAAACTACCCTATGGGGTTCCATTCTTCCTCATCTGAAACTACCCTATGAGGTTCCATTCTTCCTCACCTGAAACTACCCTTCCTCACCTGAAACTACCCTATGAGGTTCCATTCTTCCTCACCTGAAACTACCCTATGGGGTTCCATTCTTCCTCACCTGAAACTACCCTATGAGGTTCCATTCTTCCTCACCTGAAACTACCCCATGAGGTTCCATTCTTCCTCACCTGAAACTACCCTATGAGGTTCCATTCTTCCTCACCTGAAACTACCCTATGAGGTTCCATTCTTCCTCACCTGAAACTACCCTATGGGGTTCCATTCTTCCTCACCTGAAACTACCCTTCCTCACCTGAAACTACCCTATGGGTTCCACAGGGTTCGCGATAACCGGTAATTGCCGGTATTTTACCGGTTGTAAACAGGAAATACCGAAAATTTTCGAAGCTGCCGGTACCACGGACCGATTCTGTTTGCCAGTGACCGATTAGATTTCCGTCTGAAAAAAAAGAAGTCTGACGTGACAATTTCGGAAAGGCACTAAAAGTCATGCGCCTGTACCCACGCACCCACCCCTTCGCATCCCTTCCGACGAACTCTTGCAATCGCCCGACACCTCTTTGGCGCCAACCTCTTTAGCGTGCAGAACAGCAAGCTTTACTGTCAAAGAATAGAGCGTTGCGCTCTTCTCAGCACTACAGTGGCTTCATTTCACAATGACTAATCGGGGCCTAGTCTCCTGCTGGTCAGCGCTACCCTCCCTCCACTCCCAACCCCGGCCCACTGGATGTTTATGCAGCTGATATGAGGGTGCTGACTCGCCACTTTGCTGCTGTTATCAATGGCCCCCGCGCACAGGCTGGATTCAGCCAATTCAAGCGGGCCCTTGGTGGTTACGGTGGTGATGATAGCTTCTCCATGTCCTGTAGAATCGCCATCCGAAACCTGGCTATACAGTATCCAGACTTTGCCATGCTGGCAAAAATTGCGCTAGCTGTGCCTGTGTCCAGTGTGACAGCTGAGAGAGGATTCAGTGTACAGAACATGGTCAAGACAGAGGACAGGAGCCGACTGAATGAGGAACGAGTAACAAGACTGATGAGACTCAACATCCATGGCAAATCTCTCAGAGACTTTGACTCCCGTGTGCTGCTGCCACTTGCTTCTTGGGCATGAAGCCACGCAGGAAATAGGAATTTATTTATTTTGTGTGTATGTTTTTTTTTCTAGCGCCTGTGTCACTGTCAGTTTGTTGTTCTGCAGGACCGTCATTCGTGTGTGACGTAAATTCATGCTAGTCTTCTTTCTTGTTCCTACGCTTAGCGATCATATAGGTCTTTTGTTCAATTTAGATTTAGTTTTGTTGCCAAACAATTCTCCCCCCCCCCCTCCCAATAGTTTCGTTCTGTCACAGTGCGTACCCGGTTTTGATTTTCTGGGGACGATGTTTGGGGGGTTGGTCAAGATATCTCTGAAATGGCAACTCACGGTACGGTTTTCAAAAATCCTAGCGCGAACCCTGGTTCCATTCTTCCTCACCTGAAACTACGCTATGAGGTTCCATTCTTCCTCACCCGAAAACTACCGTCCTCACCTGAAACTACCCTATGAGGTTCCATTTTCCTCACCTGAAAAATACCCTATGGGGTTCCATTCTTCCTCACCTGAAACTACCCTTCCTCACCTGAAACTACCCTATGAGGTTCCATTCTTCTCACCTGAAACTACCTATGGGGTTCCATTCTTCCTCACCTGAAACTACCCTTCCTCACCTGAAACTACCCCATGGGGTTCCATTCTTCCTCATCTGAAAACTACCCTATGAGGTTCCATTCTTCCTCACCTGAAACTACCCTTCCTCACCTGAAACTACCCTATGAGGTTCCATTCTTCCTCACCTGAAACTACCCTATGGGGTTCCATTCTTCCTCACCTGAAACTACCCTATGAGGTTCCATTCTTCCTCACCTGAAACTACCCCATGAGGTTCCATTCTTCCTCACCTGAAACTACCCTATGAGGTTCCATTCTTCCTCACCTGAAACTACCCTATGAGGTTCCATTCTTCCTCACCTGAAACTACCCTATGGGGTTCCATTCTTCCTCACCTGAAACTACCCTTCCTCACCTGAAACTACCCTATGGGTTCCATTCTTCCTCACCTGAAACTACCGTATGGGGTTCCATTCTTCCTGTCTGAGCCCACAGCACATTCAACAACTCTGGGCTGGGGCTGAAAAAAAAAAGCTGAAAACTCTCTCAATGTCAATAACTTTACTGACAACCTCCCAGTGACAGTCTATCACTAATCACTGAACCACAAGGCTGGAAGACTATATGTATGGATGGTTTATCATTATCCATCACAATCCCTACATTCTGGTGGTATCTCATCTTGCGGCAATGGAAGAGCTACAACAGCGACATTTTGAAATCTGTGAGACAGGTTTTACTTTGTGTAAATCGGGCATGTTTCAGATCTCTCCATAAATCTGGAAACCAAACAATAACCCAGTTTGCTTTCAACATAGACAAAGAGAGCATTACGAGCGAAGGAACATACATCTTTTTAATTTCATTTTCAGTCCATCTTTATTGGTTAAGTTAAAATGCAAAAAAAGGGAAGGACTGTCAGTGCATGCACACAGAGAAGAGAGAGAGAGAGAGAGAGAGAGAGAGAGAGAGAGAGAGAGAGAGAGAGAGAGAGAGAGAGAGAGATACACAGGGTGGAGGGGGTTAGGGAAAGAGCAGCTTCATTACACATGGACAGGAAATAACGACAGTGCTATTGTGCACCACCAGTGCATGGCAGAACAGAATCTGACTTACATTCAGTCTCCCTAACTCTGATTTCCCTGACAAACCACATCCTGATATGTCTGAGTCAGGTCTGTCCAGCGGTGTTCTCTCGATACCTAATGAATGAAACCATAAAAAAATCCTCAGGCCCCTCTTTCATCCAGGTCCAGTGCCTTGTCACTTTCAATGAGCAGCAACTACATGCCCTTACTTGAAATGGATAACCCTGTATAAAAATCAAACACCAACCAAACACCTTGGTTGCTAAGCTGTCTACCATACAAAAAAATAGCCTTCAACTTCCTTTTCTTTTTTCATCATATATTTTGAGTCGGGATTTTCTGACTTCTTGATCATGTTAGCTAACCCTGGCCACCACAAAAACGGCCAGTATCATCGACACTGTTTCCACCAGTTTTGCACTGTCAGTATGACTGACCTCCATGGCAGCAGAAGATTTTCTCATCGATGATGGCTGCAATGGGCAGACAATTGAAACAGTCTGTGAACGTCTTCCACAGCTTGACGTTGTATCTTCTCTTGCCTGAAAGCAAATTAAAAACAAAAATCACAATGCTAAATCAAACAGGTCTCAGCACAGTAATGAAATGCACGTAGGTGCACATCACGTCATTTAAACACCAGTCACTACCAGGGCGTACACACAGCTGTTTACCCTAATTCTTACTGATGTCCTTTTCCACACAAAAAATCTGTGCATTTTCTTCAACTAATGTGTACAAACCTTCCAAATTGTTGTTAAAGTAGTGGTGAGGGAGGGCGGTGGGTGGGCAGCGTTCATTTTTGTCTGCCAGCAGGCAGCAGAGTGAGAGCATAGCTTCAGACTTCTTTCAGTCACCATGGGACACCGAAAAGGTGACTTTTCACATCTTTATGTGGGTGCAACATGCTCACGATTCCTTTTATCATTAATTTCTCGAGTACACTTGCGCCTTACTATACCAGCGTATGGATAATTCTTTTGTACACTTGTTTTTAAGTTGACTGTTTCAGCTTGTTTTCAAGTTTTCGTTTCTTTTATGAGTCAATATCCATCAACAACGGATAAAATCATTGCTTTCTACAAGAATAAAGTCTAATATGCAGCAATCTGTTTTTCTCTAATTTAAAAAAATTTGAATTCTAAAGAACAGTGGTGCTAGAGATAAGAGATACAGCAGCCACTGTGTGTTTTAGACAGCCTTTGCACAAGCAGTTTCAAGCTGCACTCTGCCTAGACTGCCTTAGTTTCACACAGTCAACTGTAAGGGCACTGGTGAGAGGGTTTGGCTATGCATTATCTTTTAGCATAACGAGCTTCCGATCAAAGTCATCAAATCACTGAGTCAGTTTAGTGTTTAGCTCTTGGGCCCCATTCACTGGACTCCCTCATTAAAAATAGCTAAATCAAGTCATCAGGCAGAAATGGAATACTCTACCTCTGTTCAAAATAACATAGTCATTGCTAAAAATATTGGTGTGTCGGCTAGTGTTTCTTTTCGAGGAGAAATCTCAGAAATAATTTGTCAATGTGTGATGCAGCAACTTTGAAATGATTACTGTTTCTGGGGTAATGTCATTTTTTACATATTAGTGATGTTGTTGAAAAAAACTGTTGTAAACGTTATCATGCCTACCATTAAGGACCTTACTGAAAAGATCTGTACATCTGTTCAGGGTACTGCTTGTAAGCAAAAGCACTCATGGCATATTTCACAATAGCCACTAGCCAGTGCAACACACACACACACGCACATACATATGCGCGCACACACACACACATGCTCACACACACAAGCTTGCATGCGCGTGCGCACACACGCACACACACACACACACACACACACACACACACACACACACACACACACACACACACACGCTCACACACACAAGCTTGCATGCGCGCGCACACACACACACACACACACACACACACACACACACACACACACACCACACACACACACACTCTTTCTTTGCTTTGAGCTAATGTTAATTGTAAAGAATTTTAGTATGAATCACTATATATAGCTAATTGTTCGTAACAAATCTCTTATCGGTCCATCAACACACACACACACACGCGCACACACATGCACGCACACACACACTCACACACACACACACACACGCGCGCGCACGCACACATGCATACACAAGCTATTTCCCTAACTCTGTCTAAAATCACTTTATGTGAATAGACGTTAAATTGAAGAATGAACGAACGAACACACTCTTTCTACTCATTTCAACACCTCAAACACAAAGCACTCACATTCATCATAGAAGCCGTAGATGCGGTTAATGCTGGCACACTCATGGTTGCCCCTGAGAAGGAAGAAGTTCTCTGGGTACTTGATCTTGTAGGCCAGCAGCAGACAGATGGTCTCCAAGGACTGCTTGCCCCGGTCCACATAGTCCCCCAAGAACAAGTAGTTGGCCTCTGGGGGGAACCCCCCGTACTCAAACAGCCTCAGCAGGTCTGTGTACTGCCCATGTATATCACCTGTGCAGAGCACACACATTCACCTACCTGTAAGGAATCTGGAGTTTCAGCCTGATCACATACATATGTATGCAAAACCAAAGTATTCAAACCGGCAAGTCAACATGAACATATGAACTAAGAAGAAACAGAATCCAGTTTGCTGTTATATGAGGTAAGGAAATATATGATCAAGTATTTAACCGTCAAGTAGACATGAATATATGAACTAAGAAGAAACAGAACCCAGTTTGCTTTTATATAAGGCAAGGAAATTATAATTAAGGGGGGGGGGGGGGGGGGGGAGAGAAAAACTTCACTTGTGCATAGAGCATACATGTACAACCAGGAAACTGGGCTGTTTGTGTCAAGAGAAGAAAACTGTAAAACAGTGGTCTAGCAAGAGTTCTGTGTTTGTTGCCAGGGTGGAGGAAGCTGTCAGGTTTCTTTCCTAAGCACATGACGTTTTTTCTGCTCATAATGCCCCAGGATCAAAAACATGCACAAACGAGAGCACACACACACACACACACACACATATAAACATACGTACATGCACATACGCCAAACAAGATGAAAATTATGCATGCTGAGATGTATGTTAATATACATGCATTAAACCATTTTGTTTGCAGGTATCCGTTCTATACTTGTTGTAACAACCATTTCACCTTCACCTTCTGTCTCTAACCCCCACTCCAGTTTAAGCTTGTAGTTCCTGCAATAACATACTATGTTTCTTTGTTTTCTGTTAACCATGCTAAGCAAGAATTTAGAAATATTCAAAACTTTTTAAAAATCCACCCTAAACAACAAACGAACAAAAAAGCAGGGATGTGTGAGAGGGGTCTTCTGGGAAAAAGACTTTCCTCACAGATGGCAAAACTCAGCACAGTTGAATAGATTTAAAGGTGGCCAACCAAAACAGAGCTTACCAAACCACCCCACGAAAAATGCTCTGAGCTTGAACTACTAGTACTATACTTTTGACATTCTCATGTGGTCACTGTCAACATCAATGCAGAACAGAAGCATGAGGTTTTCTTTATGTATATTGGCATTTTTGCTTTTTTTTTTGTTTGTTTGTTTTTTTGTTTGTTGTTTTTCTTTGTTTTTTTGTTGTTTTAAAGTACATGAAAAGGTCATTTACCAGTTTCCATGCGGTTTTGATATCCCTGCAAAAGTCTTACACAAAAAGATTGCACCTAAGCTTTTTCATCATGTGCTGTCACAAATACTGGACCGATCGCTAATATATTTCAATAAGCTGATCAACCATAAGTCACAGCACTGAATTCTGAAGGCACTTGAAAAGACAAAAACAAAACAAAACGAACACAAAAAATCTTTGTAATGGAACCTGATTTAAGGCTGCAAACCAATACCAACCACAAATCTTCAGCGGCGCTTCCAGTTCCAGAAGGATGGGCTGGCTGAGAAAGATCTCCCTGGATTTCAGACACAGCCCCCTCACTTCAGACTCCGACATCTGTACCACCTTCCCTGGCCGACATCCCCGTGCTGCACACAACACACTGAAGTAAACAGCACCTGTTGCCTAAGTAAATTTGCTGGTGCTGTTTTCGTTTTTGCCGTTGCTATTGTAGTTGTCGTTATCCTTCAGAAAGTAGCAAGAGATTTTTCTATTAGTTACATTAGAAAAACTTACTTATGATTTCACAGGTACTACATACGATTTTTTTCTAAGTGCTGCAAAGTGCTCTAAAACAAATGTCGCACACTTTTCTAATGCAAGAATTCCAAGAGAATGACATAAATCACTTAAAAACAAGTAGCTGTTCGCTATCTGTTAACATTTCTTCTCACAACATGCAAAATAACATACTCACGTTCAAAATTAATTAGTAGATCAATGGACAGAGGTAGTGGGTCAGTTTTGGATTTTACAAAGAAATTGCAATGGAAGTTTACAGGTAATGAATCACCTGACTCACTTTTAAAAGTGGTAAGGCAAAGGGTATAAATAATACCAATGGTATTCTCAGTCCTGGTACAGTGGTCCAGAACTTCTATTTCACACAGTGTAGGGTAAGAGCTCCGGGATTCAGATCTGGATTTGAACAACTCAAGGGTCAAAACTGGAAATGAAACTGAACAAGAGGAAAACTTGTAATGTACAGCATAGCCAATGAATCAAATTCCATAAATCATGTTGAACTAAATCTTTCTTTCCTTTTTTCTTTTCCATTTTATCAGCAGTACTCTAATTTCTCGGGTACCAAGTTCAGTGCAGTCCAATGAATATATACACTTCCCCAGATGCCCTATGCTAAATTTCAGAAGCAAGCCCATGTTGTTTTGTTCTCAAAGGAAAAAAGACCCAAATTTTTCTTTCTTCACCTTTACTATCTCTTTTAAACAGAGGCAGCAGATCTGCCTACTGCTGCTGTACATGCAGTCTTTAACCTTGCTCAAACAGCATACTCTTCTTTATTACTTCCAGTCAACAACCATTCTCACAGATGCTGATGGGAAAATCTCTTTTGAAGTGCAGAGGTGGGCCACTAGATCTTTCCTATAATTGACAATGGAACATCTGAGTTCAGACAACAGTCCTAACTTTCCTGGGTTTGCTCAAATTCCCTGGCCTTTGATAGTGAATCTATTGGATTACAAATTAAGGTTCTGCGCTTTCTAATCTAAAGGGGGGAAAAAGCCAGTTAACTGGGATCACTGTATTATCATATCAGCCAAGTCTTTCAAAGTTCTAATTGCAGAATACCATTGTTGTAGAGTTTGCATGGCTTCTGAAAACGCAAAAAAATTGCGTACAGTACGCATTAAAACTCTACGGGACGCACTGGGTGTCCGTGTAAGGGGTCCCCAGGGACCCCTTCAAATTTTGGTGAAGTCAGATATAAAGTGAGAAAAGGCTGCCTTCAACATCGCAAGTTGGGTGCCATAACATCGTAGGTCTGCTACACTTCGGACCGAACCCATCCTTTTTCAAGTTTGAACAGTAACAAAGCGAGTAGGGCAGCCTCCTAACAACATACGTCGGTCACTTTTGTCGTCTGCTGAGGATGACTGACTAAGCTTAACGCTAGGCCCCAGCATCGTTTTCAGTTGACCGAATTTTCCTACTTTGAGCCATGTGATGTCACGATGACGCTTTTCATTTTCCCGGCAGGAGAGAGGCATTTCCGCGAAGCCTTTGTTTCCAACATGTCTCTCGAAGCGTGGTTAACGAAATTATCGTCGCAAAAGCGAAAAAGCGTAGCAGAGGAGCAAGATCAAGAACGGATACAATTTTTGATGTTTATTTTGTTGTTTTTATTGTGACAATGTGTCTGTGACAATTGCAGTGCGCGTGCAGGGATGCAATTTTTAAACATATATTTTGTTGTTTTTATTGTGGTGTAGGGACCCCTTAATGTCAGCCTGGGACCCCTTAAAAATCTGATGAAGGGGGCCCTGGGCCCGGAGAGATTTTCACCCCAGCAGAAGCCCTGGTTTGGTGATGCTAGTTTCATTGTTGCACTTGTTTTTAAAGGCAAATATTCTGCCCTTTGTTCAGCCCTGATGTGGCCCTTCGCGGTCGGCTGGGCTATAAGCAACATTATCTTATCTGCCCTTTGTTGGAGAGCTTCTACTTCCACTAAGTTCCAGTTTAATCAAGTGCCTCCTTCTTCAGTTCTTGACTACATGAGTACATAAGGGGTCCTAAAACTCTACCGCAAAAGTTTCACAGGCAACCATCACAACTTTCACCACACCTACAGATCAACTACTGAACTAGAGTATGTGTATACTAACTGACAAAACCAATTCCTGCTAATTAAACAGTCAACATACTGACAGACACAAAAACTTGTATACGAGATAACAAACATTGCTCGCTCTCTCTCTCTCTCTCTCTCTCTCTCTCTCTCTCTCTCTCTCTCTCTCTCTCTCTCTTTCACAGACACACACACACACACACACACACACACACAACACTACTGCTCTTTTTATAGTCCTTCAAGTGTCAGTTTAAAGTGGGGTTTCTTCTGGATCAGCAGATTTCAAGATCAATGGATTCTTAGTACAAGACCAACAAATTCTGAGTCACTTTTCTTACTATGCAGACAAACACATCATCCTTTGGTTTCTTTGGACACTTCAACAGCATTTCCTTTTCTTTCATCCATTCTACAGAAATGTCTTTGGCACTGTTATAGTTCATCCACCAATGGCCACCCTCTGAAAACTCTCATGCCTAAATTTTGCCCTTTTCCCTCCTTTCTTCTGTATAATGATCACAGTCACAGCTGACTACATTATGTAACTTCTGAAGGTATCTGCCAAAAGAAACCTAGTCCATAACAAAAAGGGGAAAAAGTGGTCAGA
>CM031605.1:74441855-74444355 GCA_018398815.1 Conus ventricosus | reverse complement strand
ACGCACTAACAACAAAAACCCCCACACACACACCACAACACCCACCACACACAACAACACACACACACCAAGCACGAAAAACCCCACCCCCACACACACACACACAACACACCACACACACACAAACACACACACAAACACACACACCAACATACACAAAACGACGAACACACACCCACACACACCACCACACCAAAAACCAAAACACCACACACACACACCACACCACCTGGGTAAGATTGGATAGGTTTACTTGCATGGGATGCCGAATTGAAACATGACTTGTGCGTCGTGTTTGAAGGTGGAACACAGGAATAATATATCACGATAATTAGCGGTTGAGTCATGAATTACTTCCCATTTTTTTCAGTCAAAAAAGAGCGGACAAAAGCGGATTTAAATTAAAACAAGTGCGAGCGACATCTGAATTTCCCCCCCCTGCGTTACACCACACACACGCGCGCGCCCGCGCGCACGTACGACACACCAGAGGCACACACGCACACAAAAAGCCCACATACACAAAAAAGGCACGCCGATGCACGCAAACGCACGCACCCCTCCTGAAAGCTTCACGCTCGCGCACGCAAGCACGCACGGACTTATGCACTCGCTCGCGCGCGAGCGCGCACACACACACACACACACGCGCGCGCGCGCGCGCGTGCGCGTACGCGCACACACACACTCACCACTGACAAAGAGAGAGAGAGAGAGAGAGAGAGGGGAGACGAGAGAGAGAGAGAGAGAGAGAAGAGAGAGGCGTGTGTATGTGTGTGGGGGCGGAGTGTAGAACTCCGACAACGAGTAAGCACAGGTATCACTGTCTGTGTTGCCCAACACTCTTACCCACCCTAGCGCACGTGCAAAGAATTATGTGGTGATTCACCGTCGTTAAACTTTCAGACCAGAGTTCGACAGAGACCGAAGTCGAGGCCGCAACTGCGACAGCAGAGGGTGTTCATTTGAGGAGAGAGAGAGAGAGAAGGAGGAGAGAGAGAGAGAGAGAGAGAGAGAGAGACAGACAGACAGACAGACAGACAGACACGAAACACCACACACACACACACACACACACACAACACACACACTCTCTTCTCTCTCTCTCTCTCTCTCTCTCTCTCTCTCTCTCTCTCTCTTCTCTCTCTCTCTCTCTCTTTCACTCACTCTATCACTCACATACAGAGAGAGAGAGGAGAGAGAGAGAGAGAGAGAGAAGAGGACGAGAGAGAGGAGGAGAGAGAGAAGAGAGAGAGAGAGAGAGAGAGAGACGTGCATGAACACACACACACACACACACACACACACACACACACACACACACGCACGCACGCACGCACGCACGCACACACACACACACACACACACACACACTGGCACAGAGAGAGAAGGTCGAGAGGGATGGGGCGATATATATATATATATATATTATATATATATTATTATTATATATATATATATATATTATATATACCCTCAGGCAGTGTTGTCTGGGCTGTTGACCTTGTGAATGGATGTACATGCAAAATTTACGCCACAGGGATCACACAGTAAGAAACCAATAGCCATAAACACCACTTCAGTAGTTTCTGAATGTTATCTGAATGCTGTTCCATTCCTCTCCCCTCTCCCCTCCCCCACCTCTTCTCTCTCTCTCTCTCTCTCTCTCTCTCTCTCTCTCTTCTTGTCCCTTGTCTGGCTGCCAGCAAGTCGAACTTTCTTCAGCTCCGGTAACATTTTGTCTGTTTTTACAAACTTTCAAGCTGCCGGTGAAGGTTCTACCATCGGGTGTAGAAAACATATGAACGCCGCGCTGCGAGATATGGTGTTATCATCTTTCAAAATCGAAGGTAGAGAAAATCAGGCTGTTGTCGTTCTTCGGCTGAAAACAATTTCCGACCATTCCCTGCCATGAAAGCCCAAGCACGAACTGCTGTGTACAGGAGAAAATGTGCATCACAGATCACCAGGGACAGGAGAAGGGCCGAGAAACACAGGAATCGAAAGGCGAAGTGAACATGCTTTTACCCCGTCCAGTCTGTTCCTACCAACCCCACCTAGTTTGTTCTACAATACTGACAAGAGTGAAAACAAGAATGGAGTGTCCTGTGCAGACATCGGTCAGTTTTCTGCCCATCCCCCCTTGTCTGTACCTTTGCCTGCACCAAGCGCACTGTCCGGCAATGGAACACAGCACATCCACTTGGCACAGTGTGACATAGACAGTGAAACAGTAACTGTTCTCCCCAAATTAGAATTCTCATATGACACTGGTATCGACAAACAAAAGTTTTAGTGATGAGTGTGTAGACGTTTCTGAAGTAGGATGTGAAACACATTCCGTCAGTAACTACGACACACACTTTCACACAACATGACGCTGAAGCCTTCGTTGCAGAAGGAAATAATATGTGTATGACAGACTGTGGTTGTGATGATGGAGATTCCTCTGATGTTTAATGAGTCACCCGCAGCCCATTCAGACAATGCCACAATAAGA
>CM031605.1:74401855-74426855 GCA_018398815.1 Conus ventricosus | reverse complement strand
AATGAACATACCTGCTAATTTTTACAAAGATCGGCCAAGCACTTTCTGAGATATTCCATAAAGAAGAAAAACCGTTACAGGCCGTTACAAACCGTTAGTAACGGCTGTAACGGTAAACTAAAACTTGGGGCATCATCCTTACCCATAACGAACATACCTACAAATTTTCAGAAAGATCGGCCAAGTACTTTTTAAGATATTCCATAAAGAAGGAAAAACCGTTACAGGCTGTTACAGCCGTTAGTAACGGCTATAACGAGGTAAACCAAAACATCGGCATCATCCAAGACCCATAATGAACATACTTGCTAATTTTCACAAAGATCAGCCAAGTACTTTCTGAGATATTCCATGGAGAAGAAAAAGCGTTACAGGCCGTTACAGCCGTTAGTAACGGCTGTAACGGTAAACTAAAACATCGGCATCATTCTTGACCCATAATGAACATATTTACAAATTTGCAGAAAGATCGGCTAAGTGCTTTCTGAGATATTCAAATAAAGAAGAAAAACCGTTACAGGCCGTTACAGCCGTTGGTAACGGCTGCAACGGTAAACTAAAAACATCACGCATTATTCGCAACCCAAATGGACATACTTACAAATTTTCAGAAAGATCGGCCGAGTACTTTTTGAGATATTCTATAAAGAAGAAAAACCGTTACAGGCTGTTACAGCCGTAGTAACGGCTGTAACAGGGTAAACTAAAACTTCGGGCATCATCCGAGACCATAATGAACATACCTGCTAATTTTCACAAAGATAGGCCAAGTCCTTTCTGAGATATTCCATGGAGAAGAAAAAGCGTTACAGGCCGTTACAGCCGTTATTTAACGGCTGTAACGGTAAATTAAAACATCGGGCATCATCCTTGATCCATAATGAACATACCTAAAAATTTTTCAGAAAGATCGCCCAGTAGTTTGTCTGGAGCGAGTGGAAAACAATTTTGACCACGGACACACAGACACACACACAGACAGACACACAGACAGCATTTCTTCGTTCCCATTCTAAAGTACTCCCTGTTCTATAAGAACTGGGGGTACAAAAAAGAAGAAGAAGAATATACGCACCTGCTCGTTCCCCCCTTCCCGTCACATAGGGCGGGGTCACTCCGTGCGGTGCCTGAACAAAATGTCCCCCAGTCACCTACCGGGAGTGGTTTTCGGACCGGGCGAAGCGTAGTTCTCTGGCTCAGGTTCAAAATTACCCACCCCCACCCCCACCTACACCAGCCCACCCCATCCCAATCTCAAATTCATGTGCAATGTACTTTGATTGACTTGTTTATTCGTTCGGGTTTCGGAGAACTTTTAAGAAGAGAAAGGGGAAAGTCGGTGTGTATTTATTGCCCGGGGAAGAATTGCCAGGGTGGGGGATGGGTGTGTGTGTGTGAGGGGGGGGGGGGGGGGGGGGGGAATTTAGGAAATCCTTTTCACCGGTGGTGGGGGTTTGGGCGAAGGGGTTATTACGGAACGTTGCCCGTCCAAAGAATTGAGGGGGGGGGGGGGGGGGGGGGAGAATAGAAAGAAACAATATGCGAGCATATAACGTCCCCAGTTTTCCAAACGTTATAAATCGGCAAGTGCTATGAGATAAGAAATAAAGACAAAATAACGGTTTTAAGGTTATTTAACCGATGTACTTTGAAACGGTATTTTGTCCTCACTGGGCTAAAGCCTGGTGTACATACAAATTCATCAAATCGACAATATGTCAAGAATAAAAGGTTTTAACGGTCAGATTTTGAACACCCGCTGAATATGTGTGGCAAAAAATTGCTATCAAAATAAAAAATAAGGCAAAATAACGGTTTTAACGGTTATATAACGATTACACTTTTGAAAACGGTATTTTAGTCCTCACTGGGCTAAAGCCTGTGTACATACCAAATTTCATCCAAATCGGACAATATGTCAAGAATACGGTTTTTAATGGTCAGATTTTGAAACACTGCATGGAAGTGCATTTATGTGTGATAACCTTTCTATATACCAAATTTCATTAAAATCCACCTATATATAAGAAATAACGGCAGAATAACGGTTTTTAACGGTTGTTTAATCCATTTCAGCATTACATCACTTACATATGGACAGAGGCTCCGATTTGTCACAAGATCATCCAAACCGCTTATAAACTTGGCCAAGTACTTTCTGACATATTCCATAAAGAAGAAAAACCGTACAGGCCGTTACAACCGTTAGTAACGGCTATAACATGGCAAACTAAAACATCAGGCATCATCCGTGACCCATAATGAACATACCTGCTAATTTTCATAAAGGTCGGCCAAGTACTTTCTGAGATATTCCACAAAGAAGAAAAACCGTTACAGGCCGTTAACAGCCGTTAGTAACGGTTATAACGGAAAACTAAAACATCGGGCATTATTCGTGACCCATAATGAACATACCTACAAATTTTCAGAAAGATCGGCCAAGTACTTTCTGAGATATTCCATAAAGAAGAAAAAAGCGTTACAGGCCGTTACAGCCGTTAGTAACGGCTGTAACGGTAAACTAAAACGTCGGGCATCATCCTGGACCCATAATGAACATACCTACAAATTTTCAGAAAGATCGACCCAGTAGTTTTGTCTGGAGCGAGTGGAACACATTTTGACCACGGACACACACACAGACAGACAGACAGACAGACAGACAGACAGACAGATTCTTCGTTCCCATTCTAAAGTACTCCCTGTTCTTTAAGAACTGGGAGTACAAAAAAAAAAGAGAGAAAAAATAAATAACTGGGAGTACAAAAAAAGAAAAGAAAAGGCACATCCTTTGCCCATTTTTACGTATTGTCCTATCTGCTGACAAAGGGTTTCGTTTAGACAGGTCCACTCCCTCCCTCTCCACTCCAACCCTCCCCCCCTTCCCCCACTCTCACATCCTCACTCCTCGGACCCCTGCCCTCTCCTCTCATCCCCCCCCCCCCCCCCCCCCCCCCCCCCCCCCCCCCCCCCCCCCCCCCCCCCCCCCCCCCCCCCCCCCCCCCCCCCCCCCCCTTCTGCTGCTCCTTTCCATCCACTGCAGTGTCGCTATGATGGGTGTGGATAGTTTCGATTTCGGTGTTATTCCTATTGTTCTGTGACCATATGGGGGCCCTTTCAGGGATGATACTACTAAGGTTGAGGAGTAAAATTAAAATCCTGTAACGAAAAAAATCAGAACAAGCACAACATATCCTCTCTCTCTCTCTCTCTCCTCTCTCTCTCTCTCTCTCTCTCTCTCTCTCTCTCCTCTGTGTGTGTGTGTGTGTGTGTGTGTGTGCGAGCCGCGCGCGAGCGCGCACGGTTGTGTGTGTGTGTGTGTGTGTGGTGTGTGTGTGTGTGTGTGTGTGTGTGTGTGTGTGTGTGTGTGTGTGTGTGCATTTCCAATATGTTGCCAAGACAGAAAAAATTAGGAACTGAATTTTATTTTTTAAACTAATAAACAAATTTTAAAAAGAAATCATAAGACTTTACATAACAGTGCCACACACGCACGCACACACCACACCACACACACACACACACAACACACACACACACAACAACACACACACACCACACACGCACACACACACACACACACACCACACACACACAAAACACACACGCACAACACACAACAACACATACAAACACGTACACAACACACACACAACACAAACACAACACAACACAACACAACACAACACAACACAACACAACCACAACACACACACACACAAAAACACAACACAACACCACACAACACAACACAAACACAAACACAACACAACACAACACAACACACACAACACAACACAACACAACACAACACAACACAACACAACACAACACAACACAACACAAACACAACACAACACAACACAACACAACCACACAACAACCAACACAACACAACACAACACAACACAAACACAACACAACACAAACACAACACAACACAACACAACACACCACACAAACACAACACACACACCAACAAACACAACACAACACAACAAACAAAACAACACAACACAACACAACACAACACAACACAACACAACACAACACAACACAACACAACACAACCCCACAAACACAACACAAACAACAAAAACACAACACAACACAACACAACACAACACAAACCACAACACACACACAACACAACACAACACAACACAACACAACACAACACAACACAACACAACACAACACAACACAACACAACACAACACAACACACACAAACACAAACACAACACAACAACACAAAAAACAAACCCAACACAACACAAACACAACACAACACAACACAACACAACACAACACAACACAACACAACACAACACAACACAACACAAACACAACACAACACAACACAACCAACAACACAACACAACACAACACAACACAACACAACACAACACAACACAACACAACACAACACAACACACAACAACACAACACAACACAACACAACACAACACAACACAACACAACAAACACAACAACACAACACAACACAACACAACAACAACACAACACAACACAAACAACCCCAACACAACACAACACCAAACACAACACAACACAACACAACACACACAACACAACACACAAACACAACACAACACAACACAACACAACCACAACACAACACCAACACAACACAACACAACACACACACACAACACAACACAACACAACACAACACAACACAAAAAACCAACAAACACAACAAACACAACACAACACAACACAACACAACACAACACAACACAACAAAACCCAACACAACACAACACAACACAACACAAAAACAACACAACACAACACAAACACAACACAACACAACAAACAACACACACACATTCTTGCCATCCAAATAAAAATGTACATTTAGCGGCGGTCCACTCACTGAATGGAAAACCGATCTAAACTTGTCGACAGATGTGGTGGTGAGATTTAAGGTTAGGGTGTGGCCATAACACCTGTGCTGCATATTGCAGTAACAAATAAAACCCAGGACACTCCCACAATATTCATGTCACGTAATGCATCATGTTCATGGTCGTTAAAACTTCCTATTTGATGTGAAGGTCTACTCGATAGTGTCTCTAGGTTTCAGAGGCCAGGGGCTTGTACTCTTGGCAAATCGTAACAACCCTGACCACCCCCCCCCCCACACACACACACCCTCCCCCACCCCCCACCTCACCCCCACCCCCTATCCCCCCTCATTTTTTTTTCTTTTTTTTAATGGAACTTGTGTACGGTCTTGCTGGTCAAGTGGACAATGCATTGTCATCTTGAATCAAAGGTTCTGAGTTCAATCCTCGCTTTAACAAAAGTAGGCAGGGGACAGGTGAATGTACAGCAGACTCCAGCCCCTTTCCAAATTCTTCTGACAGAATTGTACACCGACGTTCCCTGTGTGAACTCATTCATTACCAAAAACACACACACACACACACACACACACACACACACACACACACACACACACACACACAGGGGGTGTGGGGGTGGGAATGGTGATGGGGGCAGAAAGAGGGGATAGAAAAGAAAACGAAACTCACGAACGTTTAACCCCGTTCTGTTGTGTGTGTGTGTGTGTGTGTGTGTGTGTGTGTGTGTGTGTGTGTGTGTGTGTGTGTGTGTGTGTGTGATTATTTTAAAGAGCAGGCCATCTTATGCTAGTGGGATGGACAATGGATCTCCCCCCCCCCCCCCTCTTAAAGAGAAGAAATAAATACATGTAAAAATCAACAACAACAACAACAACAACAACAATTACTGGTGCTACGTAGACACATCATTCCTGAGAGCGAAACCGTGGCTATATCTTAGCGGTGAGATTATAACCGGTCGCGTATGCAAAGATCTCGGTGGAGGTGAAATAATGTTGCCTGCCTCCCTCCCTTCAACTAGGAAAGAAAGGGAGAAGTAGGAGTTGAGGCACCTCCCCTATGTCCTCCATCCTTCCGTAATCGAAAGCGAAAAAACAGGACAGAGCAAGGGAGTAGCCAAAAATGCGCAGGAAACATAGAGTTGCCCCCCCCCCCCCCCAATCCTTCAATTAGGGTAGAAAGAGGGAACTCACATTGTCAATATGTTAGACGACCTGGTGTGTTTTCATAATTAGAGCAGTTACAACAACATCAGCAACTATTGTTGAGCCCAGACATTATATGGGATTCTAAAATAAAAAAATAGTAGTATTAATAAATAGTTAAGATACTAATTTAAAAAAAAGATAAATAATTAACTAAATAAATGTAACAAAATACCAGTACTAGTTGTACATAATAGTAACAACTTATCATGAGCCTTACCCCTGTGTTAGTCAGAACTTCAAGAAGTGTACTAGTGAAGAAGGCTCCTTTTAAGAATCAATGGAGCATATTTCTAGTGGGATAAAGACCGACAGTACAAGCAACAATCCGCCCCAGCATAGGTATCCACCAGAGGCGTTACTCTCCAATTACAGAAGAAAAGCTTTATGAAACTAGTGTTTGATATAATGCCCACTGTTCACTAAAGAGAGGCAATGTGCCTTCCAAAAAGTGCATGTACCTAAGATCTGTATATCTCTGTTTCAACACACCAAGAAAGCCTTGTATACTGGGCACTGCATTTTTCATGTAAACCTTATAAAGGTAAAATTTTGCCAGCAATAGGATATAATTAAGGCCAAAGTCTGTTTTGACTCCTTCTTTACAACCAAATACAATCAATGTTTCTGAAAATGTCAGACGACACCAGTGCTGACAGTCACTGGACAACATACGGTGAAGATCGATCCAAAACTTTTGGACAACACTGGTTGCCATCTGGTTGCCCCTCAGAACCTCGACCTTACTTCTGTTGTTGTTGTTACTGTTATTGTTGTTGTTTGTTGGTTTGTTGCTTACGGAGGGGCGGTGGACATTTGAGGGAAAGGCCACATCTGTATAGTCTTGTGCCCGCTGCTGATCTGACAACGCGATACTGTGACTGTGTTTTCCTGACCAATCAGCGGACTGGCCTACCCAGTAGATAGTTTGATGGTTGGTTGGATGGCCTCTGCTGCGGTGTTGGATTGGTAGCGGGCTTTACCTTTACCTCTCCAGTCCCTCAGAACACTAAATCTGAAAATCTTAAATGGAATTGAGATATCTGACCTGTAAAAAATCATTGTGGTGTGAACTTATATGTTGTGAAATTATATGGCTTGGGGGGGGGGGGGGGGGGGGGTTAGGGTGGAGAGGAAAGACTGAAGATCCGTCACCAGAATGTCTGCGCCATTTTTGACACCTGTTTAGGAGGAAAATGCCGGATTTACGCGGCTCACGGGGACAAAAGATCCACCTGCTGTTTATGCACCGTCTGTCTGTCTGTCTGTCTCTCTCTCTCTCTCTCTCCGTTGTGTGTGTGTTGTGTTGTGTGTGTGTGTTGTGTGTGTGTGGTGTGGTGTGTGTGGTGTGTGTGGTGCATGCGTATGTGTGTTGTGTGTGGGGGGGGGGGGATTGTAGTGGTTTTTTGATTTTTCATAAAATTGTGATATTAGAGAGAGAGAGAGAGGGGGGAGGGAGGGAGGGAGAGAGAATGTATGTGTGTATGTGCTCACAAGCGTGCATGGGTATGTGCACACGTGCATGGGTGTATGTGTTTGCGGGTTTGGTGTACATATAATCCAGTAAGACCCCACCCTTATTGAAGTAACTACCAAACCGGACTACTACCGGACTGTGTGTGTGTGTGTGTGTGTGTGTGTGTGTGTGTGTGGGTGCGTGCGTTTAACATTTTGAGGCATTAACATGGGACATGCCTTCTTCTCAATTTATTGTGAATATTTCGTTCAACGTGGTGCATTCGATCCATTTTAGGTACCACTCACAGGGAAAAAAAATTTATTGTTTTTTTTAGGGGGTTTGGGGACTTACAAGAAGTGAGCATAAACTTCTCACAGCAGACTCATGAAAACCTTGTTCAGAGATGTCTTACTGATGCGATCTTCGAATTTCTGAAAGAGACTGTAATTTTCCCACCTGCTCTAAAGGCTTTTACAGAAGAAGTTTTTAAACCCAAAATTTCCGGTGTGTTTTTTGGGAAAGGTGTATTTTAAAAGGGTCGTGTGAATGAGTTGCTGTTGTGTTCTGTTTGTTATTTAAGTTTTTTTTTAAAACGACTTGTGAGTTGACTTAAACGTAGTGACAGCCCTGATATGGCCCCTTTGGGTCGACCGGGCTATAAACAACGTTATCCTACCTTGCGAACCCTCAACTGGCCTCTCCCTCCCTTGTGTTTGTACCCTCAGAAATGGAGGGGGGGGGGGGGGGGGGGAGATTTGGGGAGGGAGGACTGACAGGGGAGGGTGGGGTGGGAGAAATAAGGGGAGGGGGTCCGGGGAAGGGTGGTGGTGGAGGATTTACAGTCGGTCAGAGTACCTAAAAACCCTACGTAGAAGAAGATTCACGTGTCAAGTTGCCTAGTACTTGGCGTCAGGTGACTTGACAAGGACCTTCTCTCTCTCTTCTTGTGTGTGTGTGGCGCGTGTTCGACATGTTAGTCCTTTGTGTCCTTGTCGCATCGTATTCCCTTACCGCTCAGTACGTGTTTCCTTTTAACCGGTCTAAGTGTGTGTGTGTGTGTGTGTGGTTGTGTGTTGTGTGTGTGTGTGTGTGTGTGTGTGTGTGTGTGTGCGCGTGTGTGTGTACGCCGCGCGCGGTGTGTGTGAGTGTTTGTGTGTGTCCCGTGTGTGTATGGTGTGTGTGTGTGTGTGTGTGTGTGTGTGTGTGTTGTATTTTGTATTTGCGTCTTTGTGCGTAAGAATGCGTTTTATTCATTTGTGTGTGTGTGCGTGTGTGCGTGTGTGTGGTGCGTGCGGTGTGTGTGTGAGAGAGAGAGAGGGGAGAGAAGAGAGAGAGAGGGGAGAGAGAGAATGCGTGTTCGTGGAAGAACAGGAGATAATGGTTCCGTGTCCTTAAACAATGGTGCAGCAATAATTAAGTGGGAATTGCACATGTTAGTTAGTAGTGTTTATAGGGTCCAGCGGACTACTAGGAGCCAAATCAGGACCTCAGCTATCATATTGAGTCTCTTGATACAAATACCCACACTAGTATTAACACACCACTTAAAATTTATGAGGACAAAAAGCACAATTTCTTTTCAACTCCTTCGACACCTGTATACTTAAAAAAACCCCTATATTTTAAAAAATAAGTTTACCTCTTTCAAAAAAGAAAAAATAAAGATCACTGAAATCTCACGAAAAAGAACGATAAATCACTGGTGGAAAAGAACTTCTCTGATACACATCAAATCAGCACTTTCTGTCAAAATGATTAACACTGAAAAGCTGTCACACGCAACCACCATGGGGGGTCTTCCCCTTTGAATACCCAACTGTGCGTTATATTAGCTGTGCCCAATATTTTACCGTGACAAAATCGATTCCTCTTTACGGTTACGTACCACCGTTGGGAAAGGATTGGTTAAAATCTGGGAAAATTTTTAAAAACAATTTATTAGGGAATTTGTTTTACACATTCACTCTGCCACAGTTCACGACAATACAAACTGGATTTATAACGTAGATCAGAGTGGGAACAAACTGAATAGGCCTCCTGGAAGACTTGCACCGAGAGATTGTTTGGCTGCTTTGTCCACCATGAGTTACCTTAGATTCCCATGTGACTGGGGACCACAAGAAAACTATATGCTTTCACGAAGAGACAAGCTGAGTATGAAGATCATGAATATCCGCTAAAATGGATGTGATACTTCTCTTGTCGACAAACCCGGACAATGCCGCAATGAATCCGATAAATAAAAGGAAATCTTTTCTGATCTGATCTGGACACCGCACTGAGGGCCAGATTTAAAGCCTTCAGTTCAGCAGTATAAACAGATGACCAATCCGCAATCTTAACAAGTAGGCTCCTGAAAATCGTTATCACACACAATGGCAGCTGCAGCCCTCTCACCTTTCTTAGAACCATCAGTAAAAATCTTGATAAAATCTTTATAAAGTTCACATTGCCAAAAAAAAGTTGTTTATATGCAACACTCGAGGTGACCTTTCGAAATTGAGTTAAATAAAAATTAATCTCTGGATTGGGGGACTTTCCCAAGGAGGTAAATCAGTCTGTAATGGCCCATCATCAACAGCATCAAGGTCAATGCCAGCTGCCCCGAAATGGGGCAAAATCGAATACCCAGTGGAGGAATCTCATTTGGCTTTAAGTCATATTTGGCTCTAAAAGGCGGATTCATGACAATATCATAGGCAGGGTTTTCTGGATTAAAGCCCTGTTTCAGGTAATAATTCATGGAAAGACGCAACCTCCTTAGCTCAGAGGGGGTTCCCCCGATTCAGATACAAACTTTCTTTTGGAGATGTGCGAAGTGCCCCCAGAGCAATCCGCAGCCCTTGATGTTGGATTGGATCAAGAGCTTTGAGGTAAGATTTTTCGTGCAGAACATATACCACACACCTTTAATCTAGCTTTGGTCTCACCAAAGCCCGTACAATCGCAACAAAGTTCGCTTGTCTGCACCCAATCAGTGTGACTAATAACCTTCAAAAAAATTCAAACCTGAATGGCAAGATTGTTTTTTGTATTTAAATTGAGGAAAAAAAAGAAAGCTTATTATAAAAAATAACCCCCAAAAATTTCACTTGTTTGGGAAACTTTAATTCCCTGACCTTTGAGACTAATAGTGGTTCTAAGCCCTGAGATCTTTTCCTATGGAATGAATACACTCTGTCTTAGTAGCTGAAAACTTAAAAACCATTTTCAGTAACCATGCTGAACACGATTAACACACAATTGAAGTCGACGTCAGCTGCAAACCAAAGTTTTCCCTTGGCAGGATGGAGAAGTCTCAACAAATATGATTATCAATTCAGACTTATGACTGGACGATGTTATTAATCTTCAAATTGAACAGAAGTGGAGAAAGGATGCTACCTGAGGGACACCATTTCCTGCTCAAAAGGATCTGAAAAAGTCGATTGAATCTGCCTGTTAGACAAAAATTAGCAATAAACATTGGGTAAATTACTTTGAGATCAAGTGCTTCAAGTCCCGAAGAAATTCTGCCTCCATGTTGTGTCATAAGCTTTTCTAAATCAAAAGAATAGAAACTACATGTTCTCCATTGATCAAAGCTTTCCCGATTAAGACCCCATAAGAATCAGATGATCAGTGTACTGCGGTTGTTCCGAACCACATGGGAAAACATCTAAGGCCCGAATTTTTAACTGCCATAATCTAGAATATCCATTCTCTCCATAGTTTTACATAAGCAACTAGTGAGAGCTATAGGCGATAGTGTTGGACTCGAATGATCTTTCCTGGTTTAGGAATAGGGATGACAACCCCCTTCTCCAAGAAGGCGGAATACCCTGAATCCAAACTTTATTAAACAGGGGACAACATTTTAAACCCCAGCTGGAAATGTTGAATAAAATTTATAAGAATGTCTTCGGTCCAGGAGCTGAGTTGTTGGCTTTCGAATGGCGTTCCTTCAATTCATCCCTGCTGAAAACGCAGTTGTAATTCAGAATTTTCTGGCTCGAAGGAACAAGATTTTGATCTTTTGATCTTTTGATACGCTGGAATTCCTTGAATATGATAGTGACGAATTTTGATGAATGTAGCAGCTAGCAAGTTAGCAACCTCTTTTTTTAGTAATAATGATCATTTACTTTCAAACATTTTAAAACTGATGCAGCCGACTTTCCTTAACTTTGGATTATTTTCCAGACTTTCCTTGAATTAACCTTAAAGGACAGATTTGAACAAAAGGTTTTCCCAAAATTCTTTCTTCTTAGTTTTTAAAAAAATATCGACACTTAGCCCTTAGCCTGAGTTTAACTTTGTTCCCCACCATAGAAAACCCAGCAAAAAATCTTTGAGCACCTTTTCTTTACCTTCAAAGTTTTGCATCTTATCATACCAAGGGGTCTTAACATCATTTGGTTTATCCCCGGATTGGGAATAGCTTCCTTAGCATCTCTCCATCACTTTAGGAACTGTAAAACAGGATTTATCATAACTCTGCAACAGATTTACAGGCAGTTTACTTAAATCTGTTGCCCAAAAGACTCCAATCGCAGAGCGATGCTTCCATGTTTCCGGGGGGATCCTGCATTTGCTTCGTAAAGAAATAAAAACGGAAAGTGATCACTCCCGCTTAGGTCCGTATGAACCTTTCCATTCTAATCAAAAATAGGAAGGGTCACAAATGGACAAGTCCAAGCGGTCAAAGAACCAGAAGGGGGAAACAAAAGGTCGGTGAGCCTGAATTTTAAAAGACAGATCATGATCCGATATAAAATCTTCAAGAATTTCCCTTGGGGAATTTGTGCGGTTACCCCCTGTGGAGAATGCCATTCAGTCACCCAATAAAAGGAAAAAGGGCTAGGGGGCTGAGAAATTAAACCATCCAACTGACTCTTCGAAAACACGAAGTTTGGGGATAAAAACAGCAACATTTTCGTAACGCCTTGTTTAACGAGATTTCGAGCTCCACTGGCTCATATCCGTCTGAAGTGGAATTTCTGTATGTAGTACCGATTAGATATAAGAGAAAGCCTCTCCGTGAAAAGTCTGCAGAAGCTGGCTTGAGGTAAACAGGAGGAAACCAGGAATTCATGTTCTTATTTTCCCGTTAAAAGGGGGTTTTCCCGGAGAATTACCGAAGGCTATACTGTCAATAATGCTCAAGGTCTCGACAATTTGCTTAACCCCTTATGTTCCACTGGAGTATGTCCTGGAAATTGTTAAAGAATATGTATCATCCCCCTTCTCCGAACTTCACTGTCCACCCAAAAATAAAACGGTTCTTCAGGGCAAATCAGAAGCCGTGTCCTGATTATTTCTAAGTTGTTTGTTGCCTGGGAATTGGCTCTACCGGCTAAACGCTGCGCCAAATACCTGCTTCGAGATTTTCCTTAGGGTCTGGGTCGAAAAGGACGCTTCTCACGCGTGCCGTCCCGCCTGCCGCCATTGGGCCGCGAGCGAGGGGACATCTTCCTCCGGTCCTTTACCCCTGACCTCTGATCCTCGCATCCTGCACAACCGAAACCCTCAAACCTCCCAGCAGGGACCCCAAGCCTGTTGTACACTTTCCTGATGTAATCCTTACATTTCTGAGACAACCTCCATCGACCGTTTAAGCACGGTAAACCGATCCAAAACCGATGACAACATTTCTGTCAATTTTTCTAGAGTGAATGGAGCTGCTCAGAGATTATCAACGATGACGGTTCGCCGAATCGTTAACCAAAACCCTTTTTTGCATAAGTATCAGCGAAGGAGTCTGACCTCACTAACCTTTAGCCTCCGAAAGGAACTTTCCCCTTTAATCTTACTTTTAAAACTCTGCATTCCTTTCCACACTGGAAAACTTTTGGAATTTGCAGGATGATAAACCCTTACAATTGATGCAGGATACAGCATTTGTACAAGCCCTCATGCTTTTTTCTGACCAAGTCACGGCAGATTGACCCCGACAGGCTCGCTGAATGCCCAAAACGTTGACATTTGAAAATCTCAAGGGATGGTACAAAGGTGAACTTTCACGAAACATAACCACTTGACAAACTCCGGGGGAGATGACAATAGAAAGTCAAGAATAGGTGTTTGTGATATGCATAAGCCCGAGTCCCTCTCTTTCAACATCGAGACCGCCCTTTTGTCGCCCCAATCGACAAGGTAACTACCTGATCCCAGTCTTTGTTCATTTGAAACCTGGGAAGAACTCCCTCAAACCACTTTTGGGAAAAGGCAAAAAAAGGAGAAAAATCCGAGCTATGGATTCATTTGGGTCTTTGGCTTCACCAAAAAGGAAGCTTGCCATGTATTTGAATACCTTTCTTTGCCACCTTCTTACTTCTCATTGGTCTGAATCCCACTTTCTGGGCTTTGGAAATTACTGCTTGAGAAAATCATGGAGGGGTAGGCTCAATGACGGAGGAATTAAAAAAGTCACCCTAGGAGAGCTGCCCTGCTAGGGAGGGACAATGGATGGCCTACGAAGGACTTTTGAGATGGGAAATCGCAGGGGTCCATCTGCCTGATACCGTCCCATAAAACCAGACAGGACTGCTGTAGCGACTCACTAACGCAGAGCCATACATCTCTCGGCCAGTGTCAGCACCTTAGATTGCGAGCGACTTAGGGCCACCACTCCGATTGGTCTCAGAAAAAGAAGCATTGAAAAGAAAGACTGGAAAAATAGATGAAAGAACAGACTGAAGAACCGGGAAGGAAAAAACAAGACGACAGAGGCTGCAGATGATGTGGGGAGACTTTATGGGTGAAAAGAGATAGCAAAAGACATGGTAGGCAGAACATTAGGAAAGACAAGAAAAAGGGGTGGGCACAGGTTGGTTAAGAAACACCCCCGCCACGAGAAGGCCGGCCCATGGGGGCATATGCACATGTGGGTGTAGGCGAGAGAGAGTGTTCATGGAGGAAGAGGAGATAATAGATCCGTATCCCTCAAACAATGGTGCAGCAATAAATAAGAGGCAAATATACAGGTGGGTGGAAGAAAGAGAGAGACAGACAGAGAGAGAGACAGACAGAGACAGACACAGACACAGACAGACACAGACAGACGGACACACAGACAGACACACACAGACACAGACACACAGACAGACACACAGACAGACACACACAGACAATTTATTTCCAAGGATACAGAGACAGAGACAGACAGTAGGTTGGGAGGGAGAGAGGACATACCGCGCAGGTGTGTGGGAGGCCCCAGTTGGGTCAGCAGAGAGTGAGTCAGTCGGTGACATTCACGCTCACGGGGCAGACATCCTGGTGATCAGCCTTAAAACCAGACGACTTTGCGACAGTGCAATTCTTAGTCAGCTTTGAGGAGTGACCGACTGCTTGAATACTTGGAAGCAAGACGGCGCCGCGATCACATCGTCTGAATAATTCTTAGCCAAGCAGGCTGGGGATCTCGTCAGTGCATTCTTTGTACGTTCTTCCGTTACTTTTTTTTTTGAAGTTTTCTTCATTCTAGTTAATCAAGAGCTAATTCCAACGTCATAGGTATATAACGCTTATGTTCGTGCTCGTTTTTGCCCTTTTCAGAGATTGATAGAAGAGAAAGATTGATAGAAGAAAGATTGAGCCCCAGATGGCCAATAACACACGTTGAGCGCGGTTTGGCTGGTTGGTTTTGAATATAAAAAAAAAATTATTGGATATCCGTAACAATGTCGGGGCATTTTTAGCATTACAGTTTTGTCCGTCGATTCTGGGAACTCACACGAATGGTGGACAATTCTAAACCCCATTCTCAATTATTGGGCGAAGCTGGAATTCTCCTGCAGCTTTGACTTACTCTGGAATAATGGCACGTGCAGGCCTACCATGGACAATTCTTGAAGACCCCATGCGCAAAGATTGGGCGAAGTTGGAATTCTTCTGCAGCTTTGTCTAACTCTTACATAGGATTTCATTTGCCTTGGAAACATTCAGCAGAAGGCGATGTCGACGATCATATCATAGATGGCTTATCAACCACTGAAAGTGTGTGCTGGTCGTTCAGCCTCCGTGTGGGTGAAAGGAGGGAGCCTTCAGGAGTTGCGCACAGCGTGATGAATATTAATGCTCCAGATATTTGGAGGGGGGGGGGGGGGGGTATCATGTACATTCTGATTAGCTGCGTAACGTGTTCGTGGCAGCTTGTGTTTCACTAGTGTGCCTGAAGGAAAGAGAAAGAGAAGGGGGGCAAGGAGGGGAGAGAGAGAATCTTATTTCCATGGGACACTGTCACTGTTGTAGACAGGGATATATATGAATATATCCCTTTATAACCACCCTTCCCCCTTTTACCTGAGTACGAACGCCACACAAACAGGAAAATATGGTGCACAAACAGAAGGCTTTATTTGCATTCACACACGCACCCTCACCAACAGAATGGCAGATGAAACACCAAGACCTCTATCCAACCCACACAGGCAGTTTCCCCACACGGGAAAAACAAACAAAGAATCCAACTATACTAACACACGACCATCAGCACATGGCCCTTATGCATACCTGTGCACGCTGCACATTCATATAATTACCCTTCCGTCAGGAGGCACACACACCTCAGCCACTGAAGGCCAATACCAGAAAGGACAAGGGTGAATTATTACATCACCTGGTAACCCCAGGCTGAAATACCAAACAAGGTTGATACTTCATAGAACCCGAGATGCCCACGCGATTTTTTCCAAGCTGTATTCCTTCTGCTAATTTTTTTATGTACCGGTGTCAGACTATCCGTACACTCAAGCTCAACCCCCAAAATATTCAAAACAAATTGTTCAAGTGACCCGAAACGCAATGTTGCACTTTCAGTACTTAAGTCCCTGGCGGGTACTTGACACGCAAAAAAACAAACAAACAAACTCCTTCCAAAACAAAACGGGAACACAGCGTTTCCCAATATAATTATGTAAACGTCTGTCCGTTTCACGACGCCCTCACACCAATGTACCGCCCAAAACACAAGACCTGCACTGAAGCGCTTGAGATGAAGCAGCAGGAATAAAAACAATCGTGATGCATCGAAGAGCGCGGTCCCCTTCTTACCGGGCACCAACTACACTCGCACATCACACGCAGATAGTATATCGCAGTGAGCCCTTAAGATGCTTGCCCACCCTGAAGAAAAGAGAGCTGAAGTCGGAACTGCCACTCAGAATGCGGAAGAAAGGAGTCGGCGTCCCGACCGGAACGCACCCTGCCGGCTCCAGGCGTGTCCTCACTCCAGGCAGAGGAATGGGCAGGGATGACAGGTGGTGACAACCCCCTCAACTCGAGAGGCCGACCCTCACGGATTTGCTGTGTGGGGGGAGGTACAGAAACTCGCCGGAAACCTGTGGAAAAGGATTTAATTTAGAGTCTCTTCACAACAATGGTGATATTAGACTAACCGTTTTTAAAGGAAATGTCTTACCACAGAATACAGTTATAAATTATTTGCTGCTTCACTTAAGTAAACGGTTCTGAGTGTTTACCTGTTTTTTAGCATTTCATGTTGACTCACTAAATATAGTCCTGAGATGTACACGTCAGAATCCCAAAGTGCGACAGCTGATTGGAATTTTAAACCATGACCTATACAACCAGCCACCTTGACATCAAAATTCTCTCACCAGAAATTTTCCATTACACATTTAAACCAACTTCATTGACTTTCCACTTCCATCAACTGCCACGAATATAACTAACCGTTCCTTCATAAAAGTGATTATACTGTCCGAGTTACATACCCACGACTTCAGTTCCCAATCGAGGTCTCCAAGACAATGATTCAATAGGATTATAAATCATATTCACTCCAACGAACCGACCGTTAGTGACCCCCAGTACCGGTCACAATTCAGGATCCATTACCTAGTAACATGCTTAATAGAATCAAACATTTCAAGCAAAATCAAAATAGAATTGAACCCGGGTATCCTAATTTCCTAGCAGGCACTATCATAATCCTACAAATATCACCAGAAATTATCAAGCGCTAGGACAATCACCAATTACATAAGCTCGACAAGGATTTCCGAGCGCTGCTATACATTGTCCTAAAACACTGCCTACTGACACCACAATGCTGCGGAAAACTTCTTTGAGTACTGGCGCACCACCGTCGACTAGAACCATATACATATATATATATATACATATATACATATATACATATATATATATATATATATATATATATATATACATTATATATATATATATATATACATTATATATATATATATATATATATATATATATATATATACCCCAAATGTAGGCTTCTGAGGCACAATTCCTAAATATCTTAAACACCTTTTATTATCATCATCTATTTTTTCCCTTTTATTTTCCAATCGTAATAACCTGTACCAAGTAATCTAACTAATACTACTATTGTATTTAACATAATGAATTCACCTGCAAATCTTTAATAATTGAAAAAAAAACAGAACAGGAAAATGCAGCTTCTAACTCACTTTCGCCCTCAACCAGTTTTCGGGCGAAAGTGACCTAGAAGCTGCATTTTCCTGTTCTGACAAGTAACTAAAAAATAACGATTATCTACAAACAAACATACTGTGTAGGATTATCCGTTTTCAATACTAATTTACTAAACTTTTCAGATTTTAGTTTTTGCTTAATCCTATGTTTTTCCTGATCATTTTCAACATCATTTTCACGCAAACATTCTTCAAATGAGTCCGTCTTTCATGTAAAATAACACTACAGTCTTTAATTGTTCTCTAAAGTCTTTTAAAACTGAGTTATATTTTTGGCATAAAATCCCACACTTATCCCAGCATGTCTTCCACTGAAAGCTAGTTTTGACAAAGTGTTTCTCTTTTTAACTATGTCCCTTTCTGCTGAACAGTCATCTATAATAAATAGTGTCTGCGTTCCCTCAAACAGTCTGTAGTTGGTTGTCTGTCACCTTTTTTGCAAGACCAACACAATTATAACGACGCAGTAAGTCAGCAGGCTGAGCGATCCCGTTTACAAACTGTCTCCCCATGTGACCAAAAAATCAATAAAACATGCCTCGCGAGCCTACTGCGTTTCTTCTTTCACCGGCTTGCGGCGCATTGCAACATATTGCATCAGCTAATGTTCTAGGCTGCCACGTTGACAATACCACATTGAGGCTGCCACGTTGACACGCGATGGGCCGATGTCACAGCCCGACCAATCAGCGAGGGGGTTACAATTAAGTGAAGGGCTTACGGCGCTCACATGACCAGGTTAACCAACACCGGTTTCATCATTCTTCCACTGACTGCGGACGAGCAGGACGCGTTTACTGTGCTCTCTGTGCTTGGTTGTGTTATTCTAAAATGGCTAACCGGTTTACCGAAGAACAGAATTGTGCTATTCAAGATCACAAGGTTTACTTTACTAGCATGTTAGAGTATTTGTCAAAAAAGGAACTGGGCGAAGCATGTTCTTTACCAGCGAAACCGAAAAGAAGCATTGCTTTTCTAGAAAGGAAAAAAGCGAACTGACTGCTTTGGAAATGAACGACTATCTTAAAGGTTTGTTGGTTCAAGAAAATGAAAACGCTGAAGGCAATATTGCTGAACAAGATACAGCCAATTTTAATACGTGTTTGACTATCGATGAGATGGTTCCTTATCTAAAAAATGGCGCTGCATTGTTGAAAGTCGGCCGAAGCAAAACAATCCATCACGCGTTGGTTGTTGGGCGCTGGCTTGAGACAGCTAAAGCCATGTTTAAAAAACAAAAAACGCATCAAACATGGCGTTCATTTCTTAAGGCGGAGGTGAACATGTCCGATTCGTATGCTAGAAAACTTATTCAACTGTCTGTGTGTTTTTATAACTATCCTAAATTTCACAAGCTAGGAATCAGTATAAATGAACTGTGTAGCAAGCGTCAAACTATCATTGAACTTATGCAACAGAATGACGGTTTTCGGGGTTCTGGCAAAATTAGATAGGGATAGGCAGACCTTAGTACATCTACCAGTATGGAGAGGAGTAGTGTGTGGCCAGCACTATCTTCATATAAATGCTCCAAATATACGACGACGGATGTACTACTACTGGCGATTAGAGCCGCCATAAAAGCTCGGCTCAGCAATTACTGCTGTAACTCTGCCAAAGCCAGTTGCAAGCTGGTTGTGACGGGCTTCTAAAAATAGAAACGGTTACGCTGTAACCGCCTGTTTAGCGGCGAAGGCTAGGCTGTTGAGGCCATATATGGTATGCATGGTGGGGTTTGGACTAATGACGATAGTATGACGGGCTTCTAAAAATAGAAACGGTTTTCGCTGTAAACCGCCTGTTTAGCGGCGAAGGCTAGGCTGTTGAGGCCATATATGGTATGGGTTTGGACTACTGACGATAGTATGACGGGCTTCTAAAAATAGTAACGGTTACGCTGTAACCGCGTTGAGGCCAAGACCATATATGGTATGCGTGGTGGGGTTTGGACTACTGACGATAGTATGACGGGCTTCTAAAAATAGTAACGGTTACGCTGTAACCGCCCGGCAAACATTTTTCCTGAAAACTTGCTTCAACGTCCTGCACACCTTCAAGTTCAAGTTCAAGTGTGAACAACAAAAAGCCCCCTTCACTTTCCCACAAGCACTATCCTGTCTATTGTGTGTTTTGTTTGTTGTTTGTTTGTGTTTGTGTGTGTGTGTGTTTTGTCCTCACCCCCACCCCACGCATGCACACACTTAAGTCACTTTAAGTTTTTAATGAAGTCACCCCAAGTCCTTAATTAAGTTACTCCAAGTCCTTAATTAAGTTTTTAATCAAGTCACCCCAAGTTCTTAATTAAGTTCTTAATAAGTTCTTGATCAAGTTCTTAATAAGTTCTTGATCAAGTCATCCTCAAGTTAGTCTAAGATCATAACTAAGTCATCCTTTAAGTACAACCAAGTTCTTATTCAAGTTATCTTATAATTATCAAAGAATACAATCTATGTTTTTATCTTAAATAGTAGATGTTTAATATAGTACACACACGCCTCAAAAAACGCGTCATCGTTGAGGATGTCTTGCTTAACGCCCTTGGTGTGAGATCGGTCAGCATAGATCTTAATGAAGTTCTTACATCCTAAGCAACCGCATTGATTACAATTCTGGTCTATGGAAATGTTTATAGACTCCATGTCTTTATTTATTGACTTCATTTTAAACAAATAATCCGCCATGATCTATTTTTATCAAATTTTTTTTAAATATTCCATCTGAAATGGATCAAAACGATCTTTTGTTGTTGGCGGTGCTGGCGTGCTGTTGTCTTCTGTATTTAGCGGTTCAGGTTTTTTTGACTGCTTTTGTTTTTGTTGCCATCGTTTATATATTTTATAACCGTAATAACCGCCCCCAGCAGCAGCAATGGCGCCAAAAATGACAACTGTTTTAAGTTCAATATTCCATGAAGACTTTGGTGCTGTAGGCCTTGAATTAACTTGTTCTTGTTCTGGAGCTGGCATTGAATCAACTGTTGGCGTTGGCGGTGTTATGTTTTCATTATGAGTTATATTCTGTGATTGTAACTTTAATTTTCTTTGTCTGTTCAACTCTGCTACTCTTTCCTGCTGCAACACGCCCAGGATGCTTTAGCTTTTCACTCGTCACTATCTCTACCTGATTCAGTGTTTTTGATTCTGCTGATTTTCCGACTCGTTCATTTTGAAGGGAAATAAAATCTATATGATTAAAAGTAATTAATCCCATGATTAGCAGCGATAACAATGTTCCAAATCTGTAATATAAATCACAGCTTAGAGACTCTAATGACTTTGTTAAAACTGGATCTTGCGTTAAATCATACGTAAGATCTTGTTCAGAATCAATGGGAGCAAATCTACTGACTAGTTTAGTGTACAAACTAAGAACCGTTTGCCCCACACTTTTTAACCATTCTCGACCCCAGCTGCGCTTCATACCTGTTGCGATACTTTATAATGTCTTGTGGCGACATCGGTTGAATCTGTTCTATGCTAAATTCATTTCCGAGGAATTTTTTTTTTTCACATGCCCAAAAAATACAGCCTTTCCTTTTTTGGGCATAATGTGGTCATCAATTGGTCATTCTAAGTTAGGAAAGGTTTTGGTACCCTTATCTGTAGTGTATCGCTGTTCTTTTTTTTATTAATTATAATTTTATTTTTTAAAATGAGCACCGAAAAAACTTCGCCAACTTGTATACCTTTGCTGTTATCGGGGGGTCTAAGTGTGGTATAAAATGTTGGAAAAAGCTTTTTAAAAAATAAAACCGGAGATCTTGGCAAATAGACTTTGAGGATTTTAGCAAAGCTAACGTTTATTCGCTTCATTGCTACGAAAGTTTTTCTGTTAAGAAAGGAATAATTCCAGAGAATTAAATAGAAAAAAAAATAATTTATAAAAAAATGGCTTATCGTAATGATAGGCGGTGCTGGGTTATTCCTTGCTTTTGCGGAAGTAATTACCCTTTTTAGAAAACTGGGGGATGGGGGCAAAAAAAACAAACTTAGAAACAGTCCACAACCCATAAAACAAAATTTACATTAATTTTATTAAAAACACACTAAAAAAAAAACCATCCAAATTTAAAATTTATCCAATAAAAATTTTAAAAACCAAAACCAAACAATTTTCCCCCCAAATTAAAAACTTTTATCAAATCAAAAAAAAAATAAAAATCCCTTTATTTCTTTATATTTTATTTTTTCGAAAACTAATATCCCCCCTCAACCACTTTCCCCCCCCACAAACCCCTAAACCCCCACCATATATTTTCCAAAAACCAAAACCAAAAAAAAAAAATTTTATCACAAAAAAAAATTCATTATCCTTTTAAATTTTTCCCCAAAACCCCAAACATTTTTTTTAAACCTTTTTTTTCCCTTTTCAAAAACACACCCCCCAAATTTCCAAAATCCTACATTTTAAAACTTTCTCAAATTTTAAAAAACGAGTTATATTTCTGACTAAAATCCACACCTTACCCGAGGTCTTCCGCTGAAAGCTAGTTTCGACAAAATGTTTCCTTTTTAACTATGTCTCTTTTGCTGAGCAGTCTTATAATAATGTGTTGCGTTCCTTAAACAGTCTATAAAAAATGTTCTAAACACTACTCAGTTTATTGTGGGATCAACTAAATTTTTTCATCATCTGTCCATAAAACCCTTTATCGATATGCTTTGTTCCATTTAAGTGTTGGACGAAAACCCCAAAATGATTAAAATTTTAAAGTTAAACTGTTTTTAATAGGTCTAGGGGCAAAATTGTTTTTCCCAAATCTGCCCACAAATCAATGAGAATGAGGGGTTTTTGGCTAAAGTTTAATGCTCCTAGTTTTTTGCAGAATTTAAACTAATTCCCGTTTTTATTTTTATCTACTGTCAAAAATTTTTCAGTATAATAAAACCTAGAGGCCCAAAAGGTAGTTATCCTCGTTCGTAAGTTGTTTTTATTTAAGTCAACATTTATTTTGTTGCTTGTTGTTTTTGATCTTAAAATTTCCCCGCCTTTTTTTAAGAAGCGATGGTAACGTTAAAAACGTTTTAATCTAAGGTTTTGCCAGTAAAATTAATTCCCTTTTTTAAAGGTCATCACTAACGCCCCCAACCCCCTCCCTCTCCACATCTTTAAAGACAGAAAATTTCAAAATTATTGTGAAGCGTCTCTAATTTTGCTTGGAAAAAACTGTAATTTTTTAGAAATTTTTTTACAAATTTTCTTTTCTGTGGAGGGTGTATCTTTTCCAACGGGTTATTTCAATTTCTTTCCGACTATTTTCGTCCGGATAAGACTTAATGTAAAGGGCCGGTTGAATGTTTTCTGAAATTTTTTGACGGTAAAAATATGTAAATGGGCTTTGAATTAAATTTTATTTCCATTCTAAATATGGGTTTAAGTGCCATTTGAGGTCAGGTTTTCGAACTATTTTATATTCATACTGACCAACATTATTTGCTTCTAGATTGCGCAGCTGTTCTAGTTTAGGAAACTTTTTACTGTCGCTAACCTCTTTGCGTTTATAATCACCATCTTTAGTGTACTCAAACCCATACAAAGTGCCTATCTCACGTTCTGTTCAAAGTCCGCAACGTCTGCAAGGTCTTTTAATTCTAAAGTTATACACTCACAGGCGCTAATGTAACTCCTGGTTCTTCTGGCCCACGCGACATTTTTTAGTAACGTATTATTTTATTTCCAAACAATGTGCAGGTTATCACATTTTACAACTTTCCTGCTTTGCAATTTTTATATTAAATGATCCAAACCCTCCCACAAACTAATCTTTTAAACTGTAAATTAGGGAATTGTATTAATTTCATAATCGCAATATGCAGCTTTCCCTGACGGAAGAGCTCTTAAAACAGTTGAGGGCCTTCCATCATATAAGTTTTCATCAGTGCTTAGCTCATCCAAATGAACATAGAGTAATGAATGTAATGCAGATCGAGCGGGCTTTCCCCCTCATAAGTAGTTTTGGTTGGTGTAACTCTAAATATATAATTGTTAGCTGTAAAGCCTAACATTTTAGCTAGTTCTTTATCAAAATAGTAACCTACTTCTTCTTCAGGCTTGAATGTTAACATTGTTTTTAGATTCGCATTGTTAAGTTTGAGAGTAATGTCGAAGTTACTCATTGCTTTTTTAGTGAGCAAAACCCGTAATAACCATCAGCTATTGTTAACTGGCTAACTAATGTTCCTGCATTATCAATTTTTTGATCTTATTATTTCTTCCTGGATTCACTTATATTAAACCATACGACTTTGTAGAATATTTCATGGAGCGCGGACCGTTTTGGCCCCGCAATTGTTATCAATAGCATGTTCTAAAAACGAAGGACTGTCTTGAGTTATTGTTACAAACATTTTTTAAAACAAATTAAAAATGAGTGCATTCAAATATACTGGCGCAAAATATTCTGTTGGGCCGCACTACAATCTTAAAAATATAGCAACTGACACCCTCGACATTGCTGTGACCCAGACTGCCTCTTTTCATAAAAAAGGTGAGTACTCCATTGAAGAGCTATCTTAACCCCCCTATTGAAAACGAGCACATCCAGAAAGCGTGGTTTAGTCATCCGATGCAGTTTTATCAGAACCAGTTAAACTTTGCTGTGTTTTGTGCATCAACTGGGTGTGGAGTGTCGTATGCTGATCATTTAAATCACCATGATCCTTTGGTCAGGTCAGTGTACAGATTTCATTTTTATTTACACCTTCAGACGTATTTTGACTGAACTGCAAGCGCCATTACCAATGACAAATCGTTTAATCCATTTAGCAACAGAATAGACATGAGGCTTTTGAAAGGATCTGTAACGAATTCAATATTAACATCAAGACAGACTTTAGACAAAAGTTGGATCTTAATCATGGCCTAGGCGTCATTTTCAGGGCAGCACAGAAAGTTAACTTTGATGGCGTTCTCCTTTCAAATTGTTCACCCTGGGGTTCCCCATAGGACCAAAGGGCCCCCCTTTTTA
>CM031605.1:74388196-74401755 GCA_018398815.1 Conus ventricosus | reverse complement strand
TGTTACAACAGTTGTGTTGATCTCATGTAGATTAGATCGCAGCTTTACGTTGTCATGATGAAAAGTCTTATTGCCAAACAATGCTTCTTTGTAGTTGTCATGCGATATGCTCGACTGCACAACACTGCGAGATATTCCCTTTGCTTTCTTAATGGTTTTCTCCTGGCTCGAAAGACTGTACATTTTCGACCTTAACCCAACAAACTCTTTAATCACCTTTCCAGATAATTCATCCTTCATCTTTCCTAAAACCTTGTTAGTAATTGAATGCAAAGGCGAATCTTTAGGGTAATCGGATGTGTCGTACCATCCACTCGCTCCTTTAGCTACTTCTATTTCCATGTCTTTATAGATGTCTTCAGTAGGGATATCTATAACAAAACAAATCTGTATCTGTGTAAAGTACTCTGGACTCTGGATACAAGGGTTTAAAGTAGTCATAAAGAAATTCTAACATCAAAAGCTTTGATAATTCTAAAACAGTAAACCCAATAAATACAGGTTTGTCCAATTTGGCTTTCTTTTTTTTCATCATTATGCCAAAAAGCTGATCATGAAATCTTCTGAAGTCCTGATAATTAGGTTTTGAAGTCAGCTTAATTGCTTCGTTCTCTTTAGTGACTAATCTGACATCTTTGCGCTTGTGCGGATTCTCCATAGTTTTTCCAAAACAGCTGTTGTTCATCAGCTTGAAAAGTCTTTTTCTGAAGCATCTGTGGATTTAGTTCTGAGATCAGTGTTCTTCATGATGTATGGTTTCATGAACTGTTCTTGATCAAAAGCAATTATACGATGAACAGCTGTCAACTTCAAACCATGTCTTAAATAAAATTGTAGAAGTCTGTAATGACAATTTTTTTTGCCTCGAAGATTAGGCACAAGTTTAGGCGGTTCTGTTTTTGCCATCTTTAGGCTTTCTGCTGCCAATGGATAGTCATTATGCAGGTCATGGAGCTCATGAGGATATTCTAAGTCAACTTCTAGAATGAAACCGCGCTGTTGACCCGACGTCAAACTGCCCAACCACTTTAATGCTTTTTGAATATTATTTTTTGGGTCGTCTTTTGTGTACATCTTGAAGTTACGTAATGGAAGTGATTGCGCCATTGCCCATCCATACAGATTGTTTGCGTCTAAATACATAAGATAGACCTTTTACTTGGATCATAGTCGTCCAAGTATTTGTTGTTTGCTTTACAGTAATGATGCGACGCCATACTAATTCCTCCACGCAATCCGTTTTCAATCATCTGAATCATTGGTAAATCTGACAATAAATCAATCTGTACTCCAGTAAACTTTAAGAAAGCATCCCAACTCATCCCGGGCGCAGAAATGTAATGCGCGGGATCCAGGCTATAATGTTTCATGCAGGTCTTCCTATAATTTTCAAAGACGTCCGCCAACAAACATGTATCAGCCATCAAGTATGAATCATGATAGTCTCCCATCGTTTTACACTCTAACTTCTGCCACGCATCTTGAGCATGCTGGTAATCAGAATCACTGATGTCCTTTCCTCCAAGACTAGAAAAGAACGCGCCTTTAGGGGGAAGTGTATCTTCATCAAACCTTTCCCAACTGTTCATGTACTCATAAGGGTAAACACCCTTTCCAACAAGCGTTGGGTCAAAATATTCTTCCGTTATTGGGCAAGACTTTAAGGACATAGCTAGTGACTCTAATGAACCCATCATGTGCTGCATAGAGTCATAAAAAGACATGTTATTTAAAGTGAAACACATGTACTTTTCTGACGACTGTGCGATGCATGACACCCTGAAGGCATCGCCCACTGCTTTCATTATAAGATGAGAGTCGTAACCTCGCAAGTTATGAAAGAATACAGGCAGCTTCCATGTCTTAGGATCAAACTTTAGTTGAAGATTGCATTTACTGTGTGCTGCTCCTCTGAACTTTCCACTAATGTGATCATGGTCTCTTACTGTTGGATTGGCTTCCTCACTGAGTTCTAAACCACAAATCCAACAATGTGTGGCTGATTTATACTGTTGTTGGTCTTTAGGCGTCATCTTGATTTCAGATAAATTCAGATTAGAACAATCATTACGCACTTGCTGCATGCGCTGTAAAAATCTTCTAGCCGCATTTGGTCCTCTGTATAATTCTGGCGTTGAATGAGCGCCATCCGACCTAACAATAATGAAGGCAAATGAACAAATCTGATGATTACTCATTGTTTTTCGAAGTTTTTGTGGCGCTGGCCCTTCATAAGGAACAATGAGCGATTCGAAGTCTGCGTAAACTACGTATGGAGAATTTTGCATCCGTTTCCAGTTCTTAAAACTAACTTTACTGCCTTCTGGGGGCGTAATTAGTTCTGTATTACAGTCAACTGGGCCGATACAATGTTTCTTATGTTCGCTTGCGGCTTGAACAGATGGAACTCTTGTTAAACATTTTCTACAGAATTCTTGCTTAAGTCCTTGCTTTGAAGTATGCCGCAATAATCTCATTGTGCGTATTAATGTGTAATGTGGTAGCCCCGCTGGTGAAAACATCAGTAGTAAGTCAACATGATTTTTGCCTGGATCGCCTATTGTTGGACTGTTCTTGGACATTTTAATAGGTTGTAGATGTGTTTCCTTATCCCATGTGTAGACATTAACAGTTATTGGTTTGTTTTGTTCTTCAAACTGATCAATGGAATCCACGCTAACGGGAAAGGATATTCCACTAAAGTTAAGATCATTGATGTAATCCCAATAGTTAGACACTCTGCGTTTTTGCGGACGTAATGCAGCCTTGCGAGAACACACCACATGAAACATTTGTTGTCTGTATTCTTTATGTTTAGAACTGCTCTTTTTGCAACTAATGCTGGAGGCAGCGGAATGTAAGACTTGCCAACAATCGGCGCATACTTAGCCTGTTTTAATCTGATCTCTATGACTTCGCCTCTGACCAACCAGAGCCTCTCATTTTGGCTTCTTCAGCGGCCACATCAAACTGTGCAAGCAGCTGGTCTGCCCAACCAGGTTTTAAAGTCATTACGAGAAAGAATAGTCTGTTGTTTAGTTGAGACCCAGACTTCTAGGTTTTCTTCATTTGTTATATAGTCGATTAAAACAGCTAACATTACTTTAACTGGCGGGTCTATTGTTAGTTTACCTGGAACTTGAGAAATAGCATGAGCAACACTTGCCTGTACGTTTGCTGGATTATGACTTCTAAATCAATATCATTCAGTGCTCTTGATAAATCTTCTTGCATTGCTTCAAACAATTCGTCTGGTCCTTCATATATCTTATCCATGTTGAGTTTCTTTTCTAACTCAAAATATTTATTTAAATCAAAAAAATAATCAATATCGATAGTCTTGTGTTTAGACTCATAAACTAAAGTATAAAACACCCTTTGGCGTTGTTAATGTGAGCTGTTTAGAACAGAGTTTAATGTTTCGTTTACTTTTTTTAAGCATTCCTTTATTTGCTCGGGGTCTGGCTGTTGAGAAAAACTTGTCCTCGCCTTTCTTTGAAGATCAAACTTTTGTCTTTTGTAGTCATCAAATCGGCCTGTAAACGATTAAATTCTTCATCCGTGATGTTTGAGTCAGCTAGTGCTTTATTTATAATCAGCTTAAAGGAACTAAGTTTAGCTGTTATCAGTTGAACTATAGCTGTGTGCTTTTGGAGTTTAGTTTTTATTTTTTTGCCAGCAGCACCTACAGCTAATGAGCACAGGCCAAGAGCTAAAGACAAACCGCCTAGAGGTAAAGCTGCAGGTGCACCAACACCTGTTGCTAAGAGACCAACACTTGTCCCTGCTGATAGAGCACTTATAGTTGAAGCTCCAGTATTAACATAGGTAACAGCATTAAAGGCAGCAGAATACCTTCGTTTGGTTTTGCTGTATTTTGAAAGGTCTTGCTCTAGTTTTTGTTGCATTTGTGTAATGTTTGTTAATCTGAAGGTTTTTATGCCGGGGGTTTCTACTATCTCTTCTCTTGGCGACTCTGGTGCTGTAGGCACATTTGGATAAACTTGAACAGACATGCTTTTTTAAAATGAATAATTTAGTATTCTGTATGGCCTAATCTTTTCTTTTCAATATTCAGCTGTGCATCAATTAATAAAAACAAATGTACATTAAGCGGTTTATCGGCTTCTTTTTCTTTCTCAATTTGAATGTTTACGTCTTTAACCGTTCTCCCACTTCCATGCAACTCATTATCCTCTGTTGACCTTAGGTCAATCCATAAACCGTATTTTGATGTTAAATAATCATCAAGCCTAACACTGTGAAGGTGTAGATCTTTAGACGCAAGGTCTGCTGTTGGACTTCGGCCCCTCCCACCCCCAAACAATTTTCTTATTTCGTCAAAATGATAAGGTCTAATCCGCTAGCGTAGATTTGGTTAGGACTACCATCAATTGTACATTGCACTTTCATTATTTTTGGATTAAAAAACTTTTCACTTGCTCTTGCGAATGGTTCTTCATCTTCACACAGCAATAAAATACCTTTAAGCGATTTTACTGCGATGCTAAGATTAAAATTCCATATAGCGTCTGCCCTGCTTTTAGGATATGTTGAATGATGGCGCACGTTTTCGTAATATTACTAATTGTGACTCATATTGTTGCTCAATCAGCCCTGCTAATTTATCTTTGCTAACAACGTCAAACTCTAACGAGATGTCAGAAATGCTGTACTTTGCTTCGGCGTCTGTTGATCTGATAACACGTTTGTATTCATTAAAAGTTAGTTCGTATGACAATCTGTCTTTTAATGCTCCTTGCAAGTATGAAGCATGCGCTTTTACCAACTCAAAATCTAGGGGAATGGAAAAGCGATTTCCATACGCAAAATTTAGAGCTAAAGCCTTTTGCTGCTTTTAACATCTGGGGCGAGTTCGGCGTCTATTCTAAGTTTTAGTGCTTCTTCATTGCCGATTCCTTGAAACGCAAGATCTTCCCTTTCATTCGCGGTTAGCCATAGATCAGAATAGGTTAAAAATATGTCTGCATTGTTTAAAGAAAATACTTTCCCCTCAAGTTTTATAGAAATTTTCTTAACGATTGCCCGCCCCCAAATTCTGGACAACTGATCTCTTTGGGTCTGTTGTTGAAGCGAGTTCTATTTTAAAAGTAAGCCGTGCAGAGCCTGGCACAATCAAATCATCCGCTCCTAGGTCTGGAAATCTAACGGTAAGAATTTGATCTGCATCAATAGTAGATGGATTATTTGGAACAGTAATATTCCGTTTATTTCCCTTCACGCCATGGGTTTTTTTCAGACTTCTATTCGGGCCAAGAATCGAGCCATATACTTGAGCCATTTTTTTATAAAACAAAATAAAAAGTTAATTTAAAAACATGGCGGGAATTGGAGGTGAAGAAGATTATGATATTAGTGATCTTAGAGACGCCGACATGGATGAAAGGACTCCTTTGACACAGCATCGCTCGACGTTCTCATTGCAGGATGAATTAGAGGGGGCGCAAAGGCGTGAATTAACAGAAAGTAAGGTCAGATCATTATACCAAAGTTTAGGACTAGAACCTCCCGAAACTATATACCCTGATGATTTTGAAGTAAAAGATGACCATTTGTATGTAAAAAACAAGCAAGGACAACCTTTTCAGCTTACACATAAACGAGACTCAAAGTTTGTAGGCATGGGTACAATCAAAAAACACCTTCAGGTGGAAGTTCGAAATCGCCTTGGCCTTACTAAACCAGAATTAGATAGGGAGGCAGTTGCTAAACTTCAAAACACTACAAGAACTCCCGACAGATAACCAAATGCAAACCATGGAACTTGAAGATTTAAATCAAACAGCAGTCAAAGTAATAAATACAGTAGGAGCAGAACTCACTGAAGAAGAAGAAACAGCATTAAAAACTATACACGAACCACGGCTACCTGAGAGAGACTTATTAGCCCTTGATCGTACTTTAAGGACCGTTAGAGGTGAATTAGAAAACAATTTAGCAAAACTGGGTGTACTAGATGAGGATATAAAAAGAGAAAAAGAAAAACTCGTTGAGGCTGATGACGCCAACTTAGGGCGTGAGATTAAAGAAAGAATAAGACAAAGACTAAAAAATCTTGAAGAACGAAGATCAGCAAGACTAGAAGTGCTGACTACTAACCGAGACCAATTACGAACTCAAGTGAATAGAATAAGAGAAACTATCCGGAAAATTTTATATTAAGACAACGCTAGCAGAACGAATACGAACGCTGTTTAGAGAGCAAGGCGTCACATTAGCAAGCGTTATAACTGCCTTAGGATTTGCAATAAGTACACTGGTGATGGCTATTACAGGCGGTGGCGGAGGGCAAAGTTCAGTGCCTCCATCGCCATCTCCTGATAAACCATGGGTAAAAAAACAGCTTGATCATCTTGCGAGTTTATTAAAAAAATTAGCCGGTAAAGCTATACTCTTTGCCAGGTATATTAGGGAGTATCGTTAGCTGGCTTTTGTCTACTGCAAGCAAAGTAGTTGGCTTTATGGCCGAGCACTTATGGGCATTAGTTCTCTTAATAGTTGGGTTAATATTTAGTAAGATAAAGGCCGAGTAATCCTAGGACAGTTAATCCAACAACTAGCGCTGTCTTTTCATATTCATGGTCATCACGAACAAAGTCCACGTCTTCAACAGTCTTTGGGCTTTGGACCTCAGGGATTGGATGACTTAATCTTCGGTGTTTTATTGTTTGTACTATTACTGGCCCAGAATTTATGTCGTTTTTCCCAACCTTCTGTTCATTGCCGGCCACAATGATTTCATTGTAGTTTATTATTGTTCCTACCTGGAGTCTAAGGTCAGAAGGTAGCATGTATAAACCAGTGCCAACAGCAAAGTCTACTTTCGATCTTGCGTATTGTAAAACATTTTGGTACCTTTTTATACTTGAATCTAAATCAACTGTAGAATTAATGGCGTCCTCTAAATTTGCTAAGTATTGTTTTTGTGCATCAAAGCCAGTAGAAGAATTAGTTATGCTCGACCTTGTCTGTGCTTGCGAACCTAGCAAACACCAAACGTAAGTACGAATAGAGTCGTTTATTCGTACTATTCCCGCTTGAGTTAGGCCCTCAGATGTGTCCAAGATAAATGTTGTCCATGCTGTTTTATGCTCTTGCTCTATGGACCCGAGGTGAACGCCTGTGCCTGAAGAGAAAGATGTGTAAGGAGGATTCCAGTCATAGTTATACTTTCTGTGCACGCCCCACAAATAAGGGGTGCCTAAGCCATGATTAAGATCCGACTTTTGTCTAAAGTCTGTCTTAACATTAATATTGAATTCGTTACAAATCCTTTCAAAACCTTCATGTCTATTCGGTTGCTGAATGGATTAAACGGTTTGTCATTTGGTAATGGCGCTCGCAGTTCAGTCAAAATACGTCTGAAGGTGTAATAAAAATGAAATCTGTACACTGACCTCACCAAAGGATCAGGATGATTTAAATGATCAGCATACACTCCACACCCAGTTGATGCACAAAACACAGCAAAGTTTAACTGGTTCTGATAAAACTGCATCGGATGACTGAACCACACTTTCGCGATGTAGTCTTTTTTAATAGGAGGGTTAAGATATCTGCTTAATGGAGTACTCACCTTTACTTGAAAAGCGACAGTCTGGGTCACAGAAATGTCGAGGGTGTCAGTTGTTATATTTTTAAGATTGTAGTGCGGCCCAACAGAATATTTTGCATTAGTATTATATTTGAACGCGCTCATTTTTATTTCGTTAAAAAAATGTTTGTAACAATAACTCAAGACAGTCCGTCTTTAGAACATGCTATTGATAACGATTGCGGAACCAAAATGGTCGCACTCCATGAAATTTTTTACAAAGTCGTATGGTTTAATATAAGCGAAACCAAGAAGAATAATAAGATTAAAAAAATATGGCAAGGGAAGAAACTTAATTAGCCAGTTAACAATACCTGATGGTTATTACGGGTTTTGCTCACTAAAAGAAGCATTGAGTAACTTTGACATCACTCTCAAACTTAACAATGCAAATCTAAAAACAATATTAACATTCAAACCTGAAGAAGCACATCACTTTTTGATAAAGAGCTAGCTAAAATGTTAGGCTTTAGAGCTAACACTCAGGACACTCAAAGATTTATTGTTACAGACACAACTACTTATGAGGGGGAAAGTCCGCTCAATCTTGCATTACATTCATTACTCTATGTTCATTTGCACTAAGCACTGATGAAAACTTACATGATGGAAGGCCCTCAACTGTTTTAAGAGCTCTTCCATCAGGGAAAGCTGCATATTGCGATTATGAAATTATACAATTCCCTAATTTACAGTTTAAAAGATTAGTTTGTGGGAGGGTTGGATCATTTAATATAAAGATCACAGACAAAACAGGAAAAGTTGTAAAATGTGATAACCTGCACATTGTTTTGGAAATAAAATAAGTTGTACTAAAAAATGTCGCGGGGGCCAGAAGAACCAGGAGTTACATTAGCGCCTGTAAGGTGTATAACTTTAGAATTAAAAGACCTTGCAGACGTTGCGGACTTTGAACAGAACGGTGAGATAGGCGCTTTGTATGGTTTTGAGTACACTAAAGATGATTATAAACGCAAAGAGGTTGGCGACAGCAAAAAGTTTCCTAAACTAGAACAGCTGCGCAATCTAGAAGTAATGTTGGTCAGTATGAATATAAAAATAGTTCGAAAACCTGACCTCAAATGGCACTTGGAACCATATTTAGAATGGGAAATAAAATTTGAATTCATAAGCCCATTTACATTTTTTGGCCGTCAAAAAAGTTTCAGAAAAGCATTCAACTCTGGCCCTTTACATGTAAGTCTTATGCCAGATGACAATAGTCGGAAAGAGATTGAAATAACGCCGTATGGGAAAAAAACAGTACATCCCCCACAGAAGAGAAACGGTTTTAAGGATGCTTCTACAAAATTACAGTTCATTCCGCAAATGAAATTAGGAGATGCGTTCAATGATATTTGAAATTTCTGTCTTAAAAGATAAGGGGAGGGATGGGGTTGGGGCGTTAGTGACGTCCTTCTAAAAGGAATTCTAATTAGCTGGCAAAACTTAGACGTTGAAAAACTTAAAGTTACTGTCGTCATTCTTCACAATGGTGAGGATATTAAGGTCATAACAACAACCAACAAAATCAATATTAGTCTAAATAGAACAATCTTACAGAACTGAATTGGATTAATCTTACACATTTAGATCTTATAGGATTTTATTTTACTGAAGTTTTAACAGAGCATGATAAAAACAATAACTGGATTAGATTAAGTTCTGTTATAAAACTATGAAGCAGTTAAACTTTATGACAAAAACCCCTCATTGTTCATTAATTTGTGGACAAACTGGTTGTGGAAAACAATATTTGTCCTCGACCTATTACAGTTTATCGTTTATATTTTGATCACATTGTGATTTTCTGCCCAACACTTAAATGGAACAAAGCATATCATGATAGGTTTATATGGACTGATGATAACATATTTTTAGTTAATCCTAGCAATAAACTGAGTGAGTGTCTAGAACGCTTTTTTATATTGTTTGAGGGAACGCAGACACTATTTATTATAGATGACTGTTCAGCAGAAAGAGACATAGTTAAAAAGAGAAACACTTTGTCAAAACTAGCTTTCAGTGGAAGACATGCTGGGATAAGTGTGTGGATTTTATGCCAAAAATATAACTCAGTTTTAAAAAGACTTTAGAGAACAATTAAAAACTGTAGTGTTATTTTACATGAAAGACACTCATTTGAAGAATGTTTGCGTGAAAATGGTGTTATTGAAAATGATCAGGAAAAACATAGGATTAAGCAAAAACTAAAATCTGAAAAGTTTAGTAAATTAGTATTGAAAACGGATAATCCTACACAGTATGTTTGTAGATAATCGTTATTTTTTAGTTACTTGTCAGAGAACAGGAAAATGCAGCTTCTAGGTCACTTTCGCCCGAAAACTGGTTGGGGCGAAAGTGAGTTAGAAGCTGCATTTTCCTGTTCTCTAAAACTCTTAATATAATCCCTAATTTTCCTTTCCGCCCATCCAACCCGGTTTAGTTCCAAGCGCAACACCAAAAGTGAACCTCTATAAGACGTGTCTGTCCGAGGTACCACCATCCGTCACCCATCGATCGATAAACCTCACGCGCCCAGACACAGCGCATGCAGTCTGCCCCCTGTACCTGCCACGCACTCGCTTGAGTCTCCTCTTAATATTAAAAATTCCGGTCCTCCGACATCAACCTACACTCTCAGAAAATAACCAATCTTTACCAAACTTGAAAACAATATTTCTGTACACCAGCGACCACTACCAAGTACAACATTATGTCTTAGCACATCAATACCGCTGTATCTGTATCAGTGTAGAACAGAAACGCACATTTTACTCCCACATGTACGGTTTTCCTCGACTAAGTTCAAGTTATCTCTTTTCTTCTCTTCAAACTTCCGCGCATTTAAATTTCCTCTTCTTAGTCGAATTCACATAGAAAGAAGCTTTGCGAATAAAAACCAAATAAAAAGAAATCCTCCAGTTCTGGGAACTGAAATACAAAAGTTGATGAAACCATGATATCTGCAAACAACTATACAGCCCTCCAGAATTTCCGCTACTTTACACGCTCACCTTGGACAAAAACAGGAACGACACACAGTGGACGACACCCTCAGTCGCCGGGATACTGCCAGACAGCCAACGCCCTGGTAGATGCAGAACCCGCCGCTGAACACCGAAACACCGACAGTCTAAACTCCGGTAGCCAAACCTTCAGAAGTCGGTCGAGGGCATACCGAGACCCCTGCCCCAACGGCAGAAACAAACTTGAGCACGAGGCCAACCCAACCTTCGCGGATAACGCCTCAATTCGTACTGACTTGCAGACACACGACGACACTCCGAATTCACCTCGGAAACTCACAAGACAGCACTCACATTCACGGAATTCCCCACTCACATCGAAGAACTCCAGTTTCACGAGTGTTTGTTTACACACGTAAAACCCACTATTCCGGCGAGTCTAATGTTCTCCTCCTCCCCCCCCCCCCCCCCCCCCTCCAAGAGTTGACAGGTAAGCAAACTCCCGGCAGGAATCACGCACTTCACGGCCACTGCCAACCTGGCAATGGACGGGCCACACTCCACAATTGTCACTGAGGCGACCTGTATCAGTTCGTGCGTGACATGCAGCAATAAATAAGAGGCAAATATACGTGTGGGTGTGGAAGAGAGAGAGAGAGAGAGAGAGAGAGAGAGGAGAGACATACAGACAGGCAGACAGAGAGATTGATAATTTTTATTTCCAAGGATACAGAGAGAGAGAGAGAGAGAGAGAGAGAGAGAGAGAGAGAGAGAGACAGACAGACAGACAGACAGACAGACAGACACAGAGAGAGACAGAGACAGACAGACAGACAGAGAGTAGGTTGGAGGGAGGGAGGGAGGAGGGACATACCGCGCAGGTGTGTGGGAGGCCCCAATTGGGTCAGCAGAGAGTGAGTCAGTCAGTGACATTCGCGCTCACGGGGCAGACACATCCTGGTGATCCGCCTTAAAACCAGACGACTTTGCGACAGTGCAATTCTTATTCAGTCAGCAGTGAGGAGTGACTGACCGACTGACTGCTTGAATACTTGGAAGCAAGACGGCGCCGCGATCACATCGTCTGAATTCTTCTTAGCCAAGCAGGCTGGGGATCTCGTGAGTGCATTCTTTGTACGTTCTTCCGTTACTTTGATTTTTTTTTTTATGCATGTTGATTGAAAACAAGAGGGAAGACTGCTTGAACACAACGATTGAAAGCAAGAGGAAAGACTGCTTCTACTCAACGTAGGTGCTTGAACATCCGGGCTAAAGTTGAAAGGGATTGCAGAGTTATCGGCCTTCCTTGGCAATTTGCCCCCAGAGCGCGGGGGTTTTACCCCCGCCTTCAGGTTTTGTAGACTTCATTTCAGCAACCGAAGTAATTTGAAGTTTTTCTTCATTCTAGTTAATCAAGAGCTAATTCCAACGTCATGTGTATATAACGCTTATGTTCGTGCTCGTTTTTGCGCTTTTATTCAGAGATTGATAGAAGATAGATTGAGTCCAAGATGGCCAATAACACACGTTGAGCGCGGTTTGGTTGGTTGGTTGGTTGGTTGGTTTTGAATATATTGGATATCCGTAACAATGTCGGGGCATTTTTAGCATTACAGTTTTGTCCGTCGATTCTGGGAACTCACACGAATGGTGTGGACAATTCTAAAAACCCCATGCGCAATTATTGGGCGAAGCTGGAATTCTCCTGCAGCTTTGTCTTACTCTGGAATAATGGCACGTGCAGGCCTACCATGGACAATTCTTGAAGACCCCATGCGCAAAGATTGGGCGAAGTTGGAATTCTATTGCAGCTTTGTCTAACTCTTACATAGGATTTCATTTGCGTTGGAAACATTCAGCAGAAGGCGATGTCGACGATCATATCATAGATGGCTTATCAACCACTGAAAGTGTGTGCTGGTCGTTCAGCCTCCGTGTGGGTGAAAGGAGGGAGCCTTCAGGAGTTGCGCACAGCGTGATGAAACTCCAAATATTTGTGGGTGGGGGAGGGGGAGGGGGAGGGGGAGGGTATCATGTACATTCTGATTGCAGTCTATCGACCTGCACAGGGGGCAGGCTGTGTGTGAGTCACTTAGCTGCGTAACGTGTTCGTGGCAGCTTGTGTTTCACTAGTGTGCCTGAAGGAGAGGGAGGGAGAGAGAGAGAGGGAGGGACCGGGGGAAGAGAGGAGGGGGCAAGGAGGGGGAGAGAGAATCTTATTTCCATGGGACACACATACACACAGAGAGAGAGAGAGAATGCAGACAGATTTTAAAAAAATATGAAGCTTTTTATAGAATTTAAAACAAAATGCCTGGAGTGATTTTCACCTGGATACAATTTTGGCACACTCGGCATACTTTTTGGTGTCTGCACTTCTTAGCTTCGCTTTTTCAATTCTCTTTTCTTCAGTCTTTCCCCTACAGAATATACAGACTTTCCCCAAGACTCAAACACAAGCACACCTGAACGTGAGGCGTTTCTGGTTATAGGTGTTTCCAGAATTGGCAGGCAAAGCTGGAATTCTTAGAATGCTTTGGCAGTTCTAGTTGCCCGAGGCTCACGTTTGTGTACGTTCACAATGTAATTACTTTCCGCCCTGTTACAGGTGCACTGTAAACCCTTTAATTTCTGCTAGCGATAGATCTCGGCCGTAACATCAATCCCAGCTCTGAATCATTTCGTCGATTGATTGACAAGCTGCCAAAGTAAGGATCTTTCTAAACGCCGCTAGATAACCTCCCTTTGTAAGAGAGCTCTCGTGACTGCCAAACAAGAAGGCCGAATCTGTTGAAACACGAGAATTTGTGTGAATGCGTGTGCATACCCAGCTTGTTTTCCAGTCAGATTTCAACTCACTAAGACGTGAAAAAAGATAATGGAGAGAATTCAAGCTTGAGGGTGAACGAGTGTTCAAAAGTTAGGGGGCGCGCGCGCTGCTGAAAAATTCGCTGACAAAGTGCTTCAATTTTCAG
>CM031605.1:74338196-74385696 GCA_018398815.1 Conus ventricosus | reverse complement strand
GCGGACGACCTGATCGACATCCCCGGAGGTTTGAACCCGGGTCCCAGGTGATCGTTCGGGGCCGAGTGCTGCACCACGAGGTACGCTTCTCCATCAACCTGAAGTGCGGGGAGGGGGATGACGACGACATCGCTCTGCACTTCAACCCCCGCAACGATGGTGACGTGGTGGTCCGCAACACGCGGAAGGACGGCTCCTGGCAAGACGAGGAGAGAGACGCGCCCGGGTAAATATAGTGAACAGGCAGACTGCACACCACAAATTACTGCGCCAAGGCCTTGCTTAAGGAATCGAGTAATTTTAAAGACTGGCGCAGATAGATTATTTTGAGAATTTTAATTGTCTGAAAAGTTGATTCTCCTCATTTTCTTTCATATGGCCATCAAGGTACAAGCCAGGTGGCTCCAAGCTGACAGATTAAAATCGAAGGAATGGCTCTTTGGGCGCTTCCAGGTGGCGCAAAGATTGGGTCACGGGCGAGTGCAAAGGCCTGAAATGTGCCGTCAGCTAAGGGGGAAGTTGTGTATTTGAAGACTGGTTGTGATTTCATCAGTGAAAATCCCCCCCCCCCCCCCCCAAAAAAAAAAAGTAATTAGTGGGGAGTTGTTCTTTTGATCAACTATCAGTTTAACATTGAAGGCTGGCTCAAATTTACGGCAGGCCTCAAAATGTTGAAATGGATGATGCAGTGTTTTAGTGCAAAATCCTGATTGTGGCGCGTGGCCGCAGAAGTAAAAGAAAGACAACTCTAAAGGAACGCTCAGAAACTCGGGAATTCAAAAGTAGGGTCTGTATACAAGGGGTACGCGTTTGACTGGGAGAAATTGAATGGATACTAGATTTACAGGGGAAATAATTCCGTCTGTCAAAGGGACAAAGAGAAAAAATTGAATTGCCAACAAATCGCACACTGTGGCATATTTATAACTAACGATTGCTTCAAAAATTACCCATACGTATATCTCTTACTTTCAGGGACTAAAAGACAGACCGCTTTTTGTTTGTTTATTTATTTGTTTTTTTAGCTGCAAGACATTATTGGATTAAAATATGCGAACACACATTCTTCGTATGTGTTTTTGTAATATTTTGATACTTTTTCCTGGAGATAAGAAATCTCTCTATCTTCAAGCAGAAAAAGGACTTGCTTTTCAATCTAATTGCAAAATGGACAGTTTCAATCCAATTAGATCTAGTTGCAAAGTGATACGACTGCAGGCGGAAATCTAAACAAATCTTAAATGTTAGCGAACCGCCCAGAGAAACGTGGACAGAGTCACAAGACAAAACAACGCGTTTCGACCTCTTAGGTCTTCCTCAGGTGAGAAACAAACGAATAGATCGTTTCAGAGTTCAGCGCAAGGAAGGCGTTGAATGAGAACGAGGCTCAATCCAATTGCAAAATGGACATTACCTTGATATTTAGTTGCATCTTTTTTTTTTCTTTTTTTTACATTCAAATCGCACATTTCTGGTAGGATTTTTGTGAGGGCAATACCACACTTACTTATTTTAATTACACACAGGAAATTTCCCGGATGAAGTAATCATTTGAATTATCTGTATTCTACAAAACAATCATTGCCAAACAATTTCACATTCCAGTTTTTCCTATAGCAACCTGCCATATGATTTAGTTCTTTTGAAAATGTTTAAATATTTTGACTTTGCTTTTTACCCATACTCTTAAATGCCACAGCGATTAAAGTACTATTGTACTGAGTATGACTTGATATGAAACTTGGACTCTGAAGACCGCTTAAGGTGGAGGAAAACAGTGTCATACGGGGAGAGAGAGAGAGAGAGAGAGAGAGAGAGAGAGAGAGAGGAGAGAGAGAGAGAGAGAGATAGAGAGATTAGACAAGGCTAAGCATGAATTTGATTTTTAAAAGCTAAGCACGAATTTGATTTTTACATCCTGTCCTCGTCCCGATCTAGATTCACAAGAAAAGAATGAGGTCAATAAAGCATGCACAGAGAAGTTAAAAGATAGACTGGCAGGCGCAGAGAAAGACGCAGAGTGTTGTGTATGAGAGAATGTGTGTGTGTGTGTGCGTGTGCGTGCGTGCGTGCGCGCGCGTGTGTGTGTTGAAAGGATAGGGTTTGTCATTTATTACTACACACAACATTCTTTATGTTGGTAATTCTTTCGTTTTTAAGTTTGTGTTCCAACAATCTGTTACATGTTCGTCATAAAGTCTCCACCGCCAACCCCATCACTGCACATGTCCACACTTTGCCTTTCTCTGTCTCTTTATTCCTTCATCTCACTCTCTCTCTCTCTCTCTGACTACTTCTCTCCCCTTCCTTCTCTGTCTTTGTATAGCTGTTTCGTCTTTCATCTGATCTCTCTCTCTCTGTCTCTGTCTCTGTTTGTCTCTGTCTCCGTTTGTCTCTCTCTCTCTCTCTCTCTCTCTCTCTCTCTCTCTCTCTCTCTCTCTCTCTCTCTCTGTCTCTCTCCCTCCCTCCCTCCCTCCTCTCTCTTGTCCATCGTCTCTTTTCTTTCCCTTCCTTACCCTTTCTTTTCTAACATTGTGTGTGTGTGTGTGTGTGTGTGTGTGCGTGTGTGCGTGCGTACGGCGCGCGTGCGTTTTTGTTCATCCTCAGCTTCCCCTTCAACAACGGTCGCAAGTTCACCATCCGCATCATGACGACGCCGGAGTGTTACAACATCATCGTCAACAACCGTTTCTTCGCTCAGTACTATCACCGTATCCCGCCAGAGGATGTCCGCTGCCTTCACCTGAGCGACGGAGCCGAGTATTACGAGGCGGCTGTGCAGAACAACTGCGTAAGTGGGAGTGTGTGTGATCAGAATGGTTCTTCACGGCTGTCGTTGAGGTTCTGGGCAGAGTGGATTGCATGGGCGGGGGAATGGCTGGGTGGGAATGGCTCGTGTCAGTAGGAATTTCAAAGCAGAGTGACATAAGAATGTTGATTGTTGTCGCTCTATGGAAGAAGAAGAGTGCCGCGTGTATAGGTGAGAATGTGTGAGAATGACCGACATAGACGGGAATCCATGCAGAATGACTTGCATAGATGGGAATCTGTACAGAATGACTCATGTAGATGGGAATCTGTATACAATGACTGACATGGACGGGAATCCATACAGAATGATTCGCATCGATGGGAATCTGTATAAAATGACTCGCATGGATGGGAATCTGTACAGAATGACTCGCATAGGTGGGAATCTGTATGGAATTACTCACTTAGATGGGAATCTGTACAGGATGACTCGCATAGATGAGTCTGTAATGAATTACTCACATAGATGGGAATCTGTATGGAATTACTCACATTGATGAGAATCTGTACAGAATGAACAGAATAAATGGGAATCTGCACAGAAACGATTTTGGTAAGTGGGAAATCTGGTGAGAGTGACTTGTGTAAGTGGGAATCTGGATAGGAAGATTTATATAAGTATATAGGTGTGTGGTTAAAAGAAAAGAAAGAAAAAAGCAGAAATCAGTAGGACCCCACACAGAATTACTCGCGCAAGTGGAAATCTGTCTAGAACGACTTGTGTAAGTGGGAATCTGTATAGAATGTCTTGCCTAAGTAAATGTCTCGGCAGAATGGTCTGTGGCAGTGTGAATCGAAGTAGAGCGGTTTGTTTTAAGAGGGAATCTGTGCGGAATAATGCGTGTTAAATGGGAATAATTATGGGCGGAATGACGTGTTCAGTGGGAATCTAAGCAGAATTCTTAGTGTAAGTAGAAACCTGTACCTAGATTCTGATGAGGCTTTTCAAAATGTTGTGAAATGGTAATCTGTACTGAGTAACTTACGAATGATTGCAGGATATCTTGAGTAAATAGAAGTACGGGCAGAATGACGTATGTAAGTTTGACAATGTGGAAAAATGTAAGTGGAAATCGGTGCATGAGGATTTATTAGTGGGAGTCTCCAAAGAGCAGTTTGTTTAATGAGAATTTGAGCAGAACGAATTGCAAGGTAGGAGTATGTGCAAAATGCCGTGTTTGTGAGAATCTATGCAGAACGAATATGTAAGTGGGGATTTGTGCAGAATGATACCCAAAAGTGCGTGTGTGCGCGCGTGTTCGTGTGTGTTTGTGTGCGTGTGTGTGTGTGGTGCGTGGTTTGTGTGTGTATGCGTGTGTGTGTGTGTGTATGTATGTATGTGTGCGTGTGTGTGTGTGTATGCGTGTGTGTATGTATGTGTGTGTATGTATGTCTGAGTGTATATGTGTGTGTGTATTTGTGTGTATGTATGTGCGTGTATGTGTGTGTATATGTGTGTGTGTGTGTGGCAGAGGGCTCCCTTCTTGGCCCGTTTCCCTGGGGGCCTGAAACTAGGCCAAGCCGTGCGGGTACGTGGCATGGTGAAGGACGACGCAGACAGGTGATTAGAGGAAGGACGGGTGGATGGGGGTGGGGTGGGGGGACGGAGAGGGAGAAGTGTGTTTGTGTGTGGAGAAGGGGCGAGGGGGAGAAATTTAAAGATGTGACAGGCGCCCCCAAAAAGCACAAACTTGTGTCATTGTCAAATTAAACATGTTGAAAAGCGCGAATCTGATTTCATCTATGAACGCGAATTTTTGAACATCAGAAATGAAGAAGTTAAAGTTTCGAAGTTCGTGTTGACTTTCGTTAGCTCCACTGCAACAGACAAAGTGATGTTCCTGTCTTTCTCCACGTTCCTCATAACCACTGTTCAAAATATATCGATATTTTAAATTAACAAAATTTGTAGTTTGAAATGAGCGAGTAGTATTAGTAAGATGGGACGAGCGTCTGTCTGTGGTCTCTTTCCGGTGTTAGTTTTTGGCAGTATGAAAATTCCAATCCATGTATTCAGTTTCACCGGAAACGACAGCCCTGATGTGGCCCTTTGCGGTCGGCTGGGCTATAAGCAACATTATCTTATCTCACCGGAAACGAGTTCGAAGTTCGGATTCAGGTCTGAATATCGGTGTAGACTCATCGCGATCATCTCAACATGATACAAAGAATTCGCCAAACCGCAGTTAACAATTTACATAACGTACGGAGATTCAGGAGGAACGACTGCTTTGTAATGAGAAACCATGCTTGCACTTTTTGATCGTGAAAATTCGTGCTTTTTACCGTTGATCATTCGCTCTATTTGACACTTAAAATTTGTCAGGCGACACATGTGACATTCACAAAGCAATCGAAAACAAGTTTAGGGGCTTGCTTGATACTTGTTCAAAATCCCTCTCGATAAAATTCAAGTTCAAAATCCCATTCCATAATATGCCTTTCATAGAGAATTTGTCCCCCTTTAAATGTTAAGGGCGAAATCGTGGGTGTTAATTTGGCATTTGTAAGACATCTAGGCGTTCACTTTTTGAAAATCACTTTTTGGCAAAGAAAAGTGGCACAGAGAAAACATGTATGAAACATGCGAGCGTCGAAGTAATAGATGGGAGTGGCGGTTGAGGCCGATTGTCATGTCCGGTAATAACGTAATACAGTATAATGCAATACAATACAACGCAACGGAACATAACACAGTATATAATACAACACAGCCGAACAATACAATATAGAATACAATACTATATAACACGATCATGATGACGACTGTGATGATGCTGAGATCAGTGATGTGATAGTTATCACGCACGCACGCACGCACACACTGAATGTGGAGTTATGGAGTGGATGTGAATTGCCAAACAAGGTTGTTGATTATCACAATGAATTTTCGTGGTTTTGGAAAAGCTCAACCCAAGAGGACAAAACTGCACTGAAATCCATTTTCACGATCTCCTTTGTTGTACTCCCAGTTCTAATAGAACAGGGAGTACTTTACAATGGTAACGAAGAAATGCTGTCTGTGTGTGTCTCTGTGGTCAAAATGTGTTCTTCGCTCCAGACAAACCTTCTGGGCCGATCTTTCTGAAACATTGTAGGTATGTTCATTATGGGTCACGGATGATGCCTGATGTTTTATTTTACCAGAACAGCTGTTACAAACGGCTATAACGGCTCAAAACTGTTTTACTTTATGGAATCTCAGAAAGGACTTGGCCAGTGACGAAAGACATGACGCATGTTTGTGACTTTTTTTAAATTTTTTATTATAACGCATGTTTGGTTCTTTTTTTACACGCGTATTCAAGATAAACTTGAAGTACGTTTATATGCTTTGCATCTTGTTTTCAGGTTTCATGTGAACTTCCAGTTCGATCATGATGGTGACGACGTGGCGTTGCATTTCAACCCACGTCAGGATCAGGACGACGTGGTTCTGAACTCCAGACTGGGAGGAGACTGGGGAGATGAGCTAAGAGGCTTTGAGTTCTTCCCTTTCAAGCGGGGCCATTTCTTCGACCTGTTCTTTATCGTCACTGACGATAGGTTCCATGTGAGTTCGTGCAGGAAGGCGACGCGCGAGAGAGTATAGATAAGTGTGTGTGTGTGTGTGTGTGTGTGTGTGTGGAGGACGTATGGGGTAAGTGTGTGTAGGGTGCATAGGGATACGTGTGTGTGTCTGGAGGATTCTTCACATTTCAGTGGGGAGTGGGGGGTTGTTGAAGGAGTGAAAACAAGTAGGAAAGATTATTGTACGTTTCGGGAGAAAGGAAGGATGGGCACTGGAATGTGTGTGTGTGTGTGTGCGCGAGAGAGGGAGAGCAGGCGTACGTGTGTATATGTGCATACGCGTGCGCGCGCGCGCATGTGTGTGTGTATATGCATACATGTGTGTGTGTGTGTGTGCTTTTTATTAAGCGCATGTGTGCTCTTTGGTGACGATGCCCGGTTGCTGTCCTGCAGGTGTATGTGGACGAGGAGCTCTTCACTTCCTTCGACTACCGCTGTGACTTCAGGGACGTCCACTTCCTGACCATCCGGGGCGATGTGGAACTCATGGATGTCGACATCCAGGAGCCTCTGGTAGGTTGGTTTACCTGCTGATCGATGATTATGAGCATGATGATGATGTTAAGCCTACGGATTCCCATTCCGGTCTGACACTGCAGACGGGGCTGTACTCAACGTTTACTTTCATAATATATCCCGACGTCAACCAGGCCCGAGAGATGCAGACAGCTGCAGTGTTGGTCAGGAAATTTGAGCAACACTCTCGGAGACGCATCCAGCAAGAGGATGAAACTCGACTGTGTAGTCCGTCTTCCCAACGGAGCCGCAGCAAACTCAGCTCTGGGTAGGAGCCGGTTGGTGCTGAAAAATCCCACGTGGCTCTGATGGGAATCGAACCCAGGCAGGAGTCCGTGACGCTAACCACTTCGCCACGGCGGCTGGTAGTACATTCAGTTTTCTGTCGCATTTTGACGCGGTGTGCAAATACAAAGGGAGATAATCCATTCTTGTTATCTATCTTGCTTTTTCTCAACTCTCCACTTGCACAGATTTCAAACGTATCTCAGATGTAAATTTCACCCATTGTGCTTTTGTTTCTAGTAAATGTAGTTATCAAATGATGATTTTGTATTTGTTTGAAGTTTTTGTATGACGCGTATGAACGTCTTGTGTAGTAATTTGTGCTTGAAGAAATGGCTCGTAGCAAAGAGCAGCTGACGCGGTATGTGTGTGGGTCTACAAGGCTGAAACTCGAAGACGATTAAATCAGAGTCAATACTAATTTCACCGAAATGTATTTTTGATAACCATCGTGTTCCGTACAGGACGACTGACTATTTGAATAATGATTTGAGGGCGTGAAAATGGACCAGAAAGGTCAGTTACTGTTGTGGATGTCTAATGTAGCTAGGGTCTGGCATTCCATGCTGTTGGTACAGAAAGCGGTTGAAGAAATGCTCGGAGGTTCCTGAAGTAAGTGAACCTTGTAGGGTTTTGTTTTTTTTAATACGGCACTGTTGAAAAGAATTCTGGGTGTGATTTTAAGATAAAGAGAATGGCTGTTAGAGAGAGGTCTCGTTTTTGGTGGAGGAAAATAAAGATATCTCAAAATGATTGCTCAGGATGTGGTTAAACCAGAAGAAAGACAGGCATCGCTGTAGACAGTTCCGCAGTTAGCTGGCGGCTATAGGTTTTCGTGTGTGTGTGCATGGGGGGGGGGGGGGGAATTGGTGCTGGTGTAACCACATGCAGGCTAGCATGGGAGCGTGCGTTTTGCCCTCGGCTACCCTACAATGTTCCAGTGGACACACACCCTTTCTTTTAACTCTCTGCACAGCAGATAAGAAGCCGCTAAAAGATAAAGGAGAGGCTAATTAATGACTGTCGTTCTGTCGGGCAGCCCGATGACTTCCTGAAGGAGATTCCCCAGGGCATGGAGAAGAACGACCTGGTGGTGATCAAAGGCTTCTTCTATGGTGAAGGCGACAGGTGAGATGGTTTGCATGACGCGCGTTCTGTCGTCTGCCGTTGTCCATCGCAAATTGCCAGTTGTTTCCCTTTTCATTTGAACAAGATTTTTTTTTTTTTGTGATTAAAAAAAAATTGGATTCAGAAAGATTATAATGCGGTGGCATTAAAGACCTGCCTTTCCTTTTTATGTTTGTTTTTCTTAACACAATGTCAGTGAATGGTGGTGTAAATGAACGTTGTTACTATGTTATAGTAAGAATATTTAGCCGTGGACGTTTTGCACAGGAGATACAGTTCAGTCTCATCTGTCCTGTTATTAGCTCAGCCAAGAAGTTATGGTCTCACCAGTGCTATTTTATGTGTTGGTTTGTTTGTTAGTTATTCAGCAAGATTACGCTAAAGTCACTGAACTTACTTTAATCTTCACCGTGCTTCCTGAGTACCCCTGTACACGCACGCACGCACACGCACACGCACACGCACACGCACACACACACACACACACACACACAAACAACTCACTTCTATCTCTGGAATAAGTGGAACTAGCCTTATGAAAATGTACATATCTTAAAACAAAAAACAACCGTAATTTACTCTACGTCATCAAATGTTGGTCTGTCGAAAAACCAGTTACGTCATTTGAGCTTTACACCTCCGATAAAACGCGAGTCGTGGTGGACACATATTTTAAAGAGCAGTAATAGGCCTAATGAGATACTGCGGCGTAATTGAATATGCGCCCAGGTGGTCCCGCATTTTCTGTTGATCAATGAACTCTTGACGATCACGGGTCCACCAGAATTCGTCGCATTCGAAGAGGGATAAACGCAGTAAAAACACACAGTAAACCATATGTGTGTGTGTGTACGCGCGCGCGCGCGCCCTGGGGTGGGGGTTGGGGTCCCGCAACGTTCGGACCCTTGTAGTCAAGAGCGAGGCCTGGAGAGAAGTTGGAACGTGGCCTGGGGAAGACCCCTGTTAAAATGTGATGGGGATCCAGATTACGGGACCGAATCCAGGATCTGTTTGACTTGTATGGCAAAGGTCTACGTTCTCCTCAGTAGTGCCCATCTAGTTTTTAACCTGTGCCGAAGAACTGGATTTGGGAGGGGGGGGGGGGGGGGGGTTGGGGGTGGGGGTGGGTGGGTGCGGTTTGGGGGGGGGGGAGAAAGAAAAGCGACGGAACAGAGGAAATTTCTAGTAGCCCAAAGTTATCGGTTAGCTGGGGGTACTGTTTCACTGTGATCTTTGAATTTGTGAAAGTGGTCCACTTTTTCATCTGATCTAAGATTTGACAGAAGAAAGTTTTTTTTTAACAAAATTTCCGGTGTGTGTGTTTTAAGTGTATTATAAAGGGTTGTGTAAACGAGGGTTTTTTCTTTCTTTTTCTTTCTTTTTTTTTTAAACACTTGTGGGTTGACTTGAACGCGGTGACAGCCCTGATATGGCCCTTTGTGGTCGGCTGGGCTATATTATAAGCAACATTACTCTTTCCGTACGTTTTCTCGAACTGGAAAGAGATTCCATTACGCACGCACACACACACACACACACACACACACACACACACACACACACACACACACACACACACACACGGGGGAGATAACTCACTAACGAGACAAACTCTACTATATTATCGCTTTCCCGTGGCAGATTCAGCGTGAACCTGATCAAGGGCAGCTGCCTGGACGACGACATCGCCCTGCACTTCAACCCCAGGCGGGACCAAGACGTGGTGGTGCTCAACTCCAAGGAGGGAGGCGACTGGGAGGAGGAGGAGAGACACCCCCTCCCCTCGGCCATGAGGAAGAAAGCGCCGTTCGAGGTGGAGATTCTGGCCAAGAAGAACAAGTACAAGGTATTTCGGAGAAGGGGGGGTGGTGGTGTGGATGGATGGGTGAGGGGGTATGAGGGTGGGTGGGTGGGTGGGTAAGGGAGGGGATGTGTGGGTGAAGAAGGGTGGGTGCATGGGTGCGTAAGGGATAGAGGGGGTGGGTGTGGGTCGGGGGAAACTGTGTCTGGCTGTTCAGTTACAGTAGAAACTCGTGGAGAGCGTGGCAGCAGAGTCCTCAGAAGAGAAGCCCCTTCAAGCAAGTGTTTCGGCCCTTATCTCCTGACACTCTAGGGGGGTTGGGCCACACCCGGTTCATGACTCCGGATGTCCCTCTGCTGCCCCCTTTTTTTTCCCCCATCTTAGGACGAGCCATGGCTGGGATTCGAACCCATGACCCTCTGGACATGATCATTTTCTACTTTAATGACTCGCGCTTTAACCACTGAGCCACAGGGACACCTGATATTTGTAGGGAAATTAAGCCTTATGAAGTTCACTTTTGTTCCTCTTGACCAGATCCAGCTTGAACTCTCTGCCGCTTCTGCCATTGCTTTCAGGGCTCTGGATTTTTCCTTCCCTGCAACTGAGAGCTGTTTCATGAGGCTGTATGCAGACGTTCCTACAAATCCCCTAGCTCCAATTTCTGCAGTGAGGACTTTGACCTGATAGCCTTCTCTCCACAGGCTGTTTGCCAGATCAGCATACTTTTCAGTCTTGTAAATTTGAGCTGCCTCTATTCTGTTCTCATATGGCACCGTGAGCTCGATCATGATCAGCTGCTTGGTTGACTTAGAGTGGACTACTATGTCTGGTCTCATGCCACTCTTGCTGAGGTCTGCAGTGCACTCCCAGTCATCTGCCCCATCCAGCAGACTCTGCCTGCATGTTTCGAGTGGCACTGTTGTTCTTGGCCATGATTTGCTGCCTCCTGCCGTGAAGAATGTTGCGGGTGCTTTTGGAGTCCTGATTCTCCCTTTTGTGGTGTTGGTACTAGCCCAGACTACTTGTACAATCTCTTTGAGCACTTGGTTGTGCCTCCATGTGTACCTTCCTTGAGCCAGGGCTACTTTACATGAGCTTAGAACATGCTCCACTGTTTGTTTTTCATGGCAGAGGGGGCATGCAGGATCGTCCGTTTTCCCCCACTTCACCAGGTTTGCATTTGAGGGCAGAAGGTCATATGCAGATTGAGAATGAAGCTGATCCTGAGAGGGGCCATGTGCCAAATGTCATTCCAAGTTAGACTTCTTTGGAGTGCATTCTCCCACGTTGTCCATTGCCCTTGCTGGCTCTGCTGGACTGCTTTTTGGAGTCTTTTTTGGTCTTCTTTTCTCATCTCCTGAATCATGTCTCTTTTGGCTTTTCCTTTGGCCTTTGACCACCATTCAGTTTTGGTCACCCCAGTCCTTGTCTGTTGGTCTGTGTCACGAGTTTGTCACGAGGCCTACGACGTTTGACCAACTGGGGTGGCGGAATTATTCATTTGTTTATTGTCGTCGTTGTTGTCGTATATCTGTCCCTTAATGTGGCTTGTGGTGTGGTTGCACCTTTGGTGTGGTTTAGTTCAGGTTAGGTTTACTTTCTCTCTCTCTCTCTCTCTCTAATTCCACTGCCGTGCATTCATCCTGCAGGTTCACGGGTGGTGGGTATCTTTTTCTTGTACTGGCTGTCTATCGGCCTCTCGCCTGTCTTTTTACCTGTCGCACGTGCTTCATTTCTTTTAGTTTGAAGTATGCTCACTCTGTGACGTAGCGTGGCATGTTGGCCGCCATCGCTGAGGGAGGTTAGCTCTTGACTCGAGCGGAAGATGTCTCTGGGAGCGCCTGCTCCGGTCTTGGTTCTTCACCGTATCGTCGAAGGTACAGTCGGTATCTTCAATTCCTACAGTCGGCCTGTAGGAGAGGGACATCACTTCTTCTTTTTCCGCATCTACGCCTCTGTCCTCTCGACTGGACAGAGGGCAGAGAGAGTCGTTTGACCCGCTTCTTCGGGGTCACCCACGGGTAGCTGGTAAGCATCAGTTTCGTGGTTTGTTTGTTTTGGGTTTGTTGTTGTTAGCCGGCTTAGTCTTCTCTTTTGCGCAATTTTCTTTTGTTTGCAAAATTGTAAAAGAAATATTGTTTGAGACCTTTTCTCTGGTTAATTCAATCTTTAACCTGGCCATCCTAAATTATATCCAAAATTCTTTCTCCTGTTTATGCATCTGGTGATGCGGTAGTCGGTGGGGATGGGAGAGAACCTGGTGATTCAGGGTTGGTACTTGCTTGGTCTCGCTCGTCCGCCCCTGTCACATTCGCCGGACTCTTATCCTTCGGCCACCGTCTGTTTGTGTGTGCAAGAAGAACGAGTTTTATTTTGCGAGCGTGCGTACGCATGATTTGTCGTTCGGATGCGTGGTTGGAGATTTGTGTTATTTTAAAATGTGGCTATAAAATGTGACAATTATGCCATTGAATTATTATTTGCAAATGTGGTGGCAGTTATAAAGCGATGGTCGCTAGTGAGAGAAGGGTGAAGATAATTCATATTTGTTTTATAGCCTGTTGATTTAATGCAGTCTTTTACCTGCTTCGTGTGAGAAGACTTTAATGACATTCCTGATTTGGTTGGTGTGCTGTGTTACGCTCAGGTCTGTGTTGAGCTGGCGTTGTTGGTGTGTTTGTAGACCTCCCTCGCCATCATGCGAGTGGTGTTTAGGATTTGACAGCATGGGTCAGATTGTACTGACGGCGGGGTTCCAGTGTCCTTCTTCCTTCTTCCTTCTTCCTTCCTTCCCTTTCTTCTCTCCTCCCAGCTACGTTTCCCCCCCCCTCCGGGGGCTTCACCGGAGCCTGGACTGGTTGGTGCCACGCGCTGGTTGGGGCCACGCTCTGGTCGGGACCGCAGACTGGTTGGTGCCACACGCTGGCTGGGGCCACGCTCTGGTCGGGACGCGGACTGGTTGGTGCCACGCGCTGGTTGGGGCCACGCTCTGGTTGGTACCGCGCGCTGGTTGGGTTTCACGCCTGGTCGGGACCACGTTCTGGTAGAAAAGCCGTGGTTTTGACTGGCCGGCCTGATCCCCGTCCAGGACTCCAGTAACAACGCACGTTTCCCCCCCCCCCCCCCCCAGGACGCGCTCTTCACTGCCTGCTTGTGTGTGTCGAGGGTGTCGGCCTTGAACGACTCTTTTCAAGAACCGACCGGTTTGGAGCACCTAGTGCGACAGGGTGCTCCAGTAGACTTGGGAGAGGCAGGGGTGTGGAGGCACTCCATGGTGTGGAAAGGGATGGATGCTGGAAATGTTTATTTATAATTGTGTATATGTCATATGTGTTGAAATGTTGTGATTGTGATTGTGTACGTCGTATGGTGAAATGTTTTTTTTAAATTGTGCATGCTGTGTGTGTTGGAATGCTTAATTGTGTGTATGTCGTGTGTTGAAATGCTTGATTGTGATTGTGCATGTTGTGTGTGTTGGAATGCTTATTTATGACTGTATGTTGGTGTGAATAAATGGGGTGTTGTATCGTAATCTTTATTGTGTGGTCTCTTGCGGGGCTTTGTGAGGTCAGTCACTCCCTTCACTCCCACCTAGACCGATCCTGTCAGGGCAGACCTCCAGGGGTCGGTCGTGACAGTCTGTGTGTGTCCTGTTATTTCTCTGATCTTGAGACTTTCTTTGCAGAATCCATCGCCTCTTGAACTTTCCATTTTCTGCCCGTCTTCAGCTGGGGCTTGATTGCTTCTACCACCTTGTCTCCTGAGTCCTCCAGCATGCTTTGAAGTCTGATCTTCCCTGCTTTGTATTCTTCCAGGATGGATTTCAGTGGTGGTTTGAGCTTTGCTTGCCGACAGTACAGCGCGATGTCAGTCAGACAGGGTGGGACACCAAGCCATTTCCTTGTGAACTTGTTGATTTTGGCTTCCATTGCCTCCACTGTGCTGGTGCAGATGTTGTATATCATCAGAGGCCATACTAGGAGCTTTGGTATCAGCATGAACTGCAGACACCAGACCTTGTATTTGCAGGGAGCCCACACTGGTCAATGGTCTCAAGCCTTCTTCCGCCATCTGCTTGGTTTCTTTTGCTCTTTGTGTGTCTTTCAGCGTATCATCATACCATCTTCCAAGGCTCTTGACTGGTTCTTCTGTGACTGTTGGAATGGCCTGGTTGGCAACACTGAAGACCACAGATTCGGCCACTTTTCCTTTCCTCAGTGAGAGACTCCGTGATTTCTTTGGCTTTAACTTCATTCTGGATGAGGCAACTATGTCGTCCAGCCTCTCCAGCACATGACGTGTCTCGTCTTCTCTGGATGAAATCACTGTAGTGTCATCCATGAAGGCCTTGAGAGGAGGCATCTTGTATCCATCGCCAAGGTCTGTTTGTCTCGCGTTGTTTGTTGCTGCTTTCAAGATGAGTTCCATTGCCAGCACGAACAGTATCGGGGAAATTGCACAGCCATTGCAATGCCCACTTCTAAGTTGATCCAATCAGTTGTGTACTCCTTGGTAGAGAACCGCATTGAGAAACCATTGAAGTACTTCTTGAGCATGTCGCGGATGTTCTTTGGAACATGGTACATCTCAAGAGCCAAACTGTATCATCTCATGGGGCACAGATCCATATGCGTTTGCCAGATCAAGCCACACTACGTCCAGGTCTCTCTTTTATGTTTTTGCTTTTTGGATGCGTCCCAGATCACTGTGGCGTGTTCTACACAGCCAGCCCCGCCTGGGATGCCACCTTTCTGGACTGACACATCAAGTACTTGTTTTCCATCAGGTACTTGGTCAGCCTTGCTGCCATGACAGAAGATTTTCCTTTCGACGTTCAGTAGTGATATTGGCCTGAACTGGCTGATGTCACTTGAGTTTTGCTCTTTGGGGATGTAACACCATCTGCCGTCATCCATGGCCGCTGATCTTCTGGTTTCTCCAAGCCGATCGCAGCAGCCTGTGGAGCCACTCCAGCACCTTGGGACATTTCTTGTAAAGCTGGTAAGGTATTCCGTTTGGCCCTGGTGATGATTTGGCTCTGGCTTTGTCGACCACCTTGATTTCCGCCAACGTTGGAGGCTTGCCATTGAACTGTTCCTCAGGGTTGGTTGGCCACACCAGACCTTGAATGTCGAGTGGTGCTTTGCTCTGTGAGTCAGAGTATGTTTTCCTCAGATGTGCTCAAGAACTCCTTGTCCACACTTAGGGTCCAGATTTTGGCTGCTCAGTGTTCTGGCAAACTGGAAGGGGTCTCTGAAGAAGCGCTCTTGTGTCTTCTTCTTTTTGCTCTTCCTCTTCCTCGCAGATTCCGCTTTGCTGAGGGCGCTGTGTTTTTCTTTCAGGTCTTCCCACAGTTTTTCCAAGCCTTGTTTTTCAGCTGGCAGTGCGGTCTTCATTTGCTTCTTGAGGTTGTTCTTTTGGACTCTGATCTTGTCCATCTTTTCTTGGCGTCTGGATTTCTTTGGAGGTGTTTTCTCTTTGGGTAGTTTTACTCCATAGGCGTCTCTACATGTGGCATACACAATGTCCCCATATGTGGCTAGTTTGTGTTCCAGGGTGCTTTTCCCTATCAGTGCATCGAGTCTTTGGACGATTTTTGCATCCCGATTCTCCCAATCTTCAATTTCGTTTGCTCGTGGCAGGTTGAGTTTCAGGCGCCTGGCATCGAGGGCCTGTGCAAATTCCTCATCCGAACCAACAGCGTGGATGTCCTTGGCACTGTGGTTTAAATCCTGGCCTTGGTCTTCCGACGTCTTATCTGCTGATGCAGTGCGCTGCTGCTCATTCAGATGAGTCTTCACACATCCCAACTTTGTTCTGTGGATCTTCATGCCACGGGTGGTAGCGAAACGCTTTCCACAGACGCATGGATATTCCATTTGGTCTGTTCATAGTCCGTTTGGGATTTGCAGTCGTGATTGGTTGTGCACCGATGGATTCATCATTCTCTCCCCTTTCGGTGAATCCTGGGAGCATCTTTTCCTTTTATTCTTAGTAGCCACATGTTTAAGGCAAAGTGGGGAGCCAGCCCACAGAGCCCTTGGTTCTGGTCTTTCCAGTGTCCTCCGGTCTTTCCCGGACGTCCTCCGGCCTATTCCCGGAAGTCAATGGTTTACCCATGCATCAGTAGAAAGAAACTCGTGGAGAGCGTGGCAGCAGAGAGTCCTCAGAAGAGAAGCCCATTCAAGCAAGTGTTTCGGCCCTTATCTCCTGACACTCTAGGGGGGGGGGGGGGGGGTTGGGCCACACCCGGTTCATGACTCCGGATTACAGGATTTGTTTATTGACTTGATTTATTTATTTTTTATTTTGTTTATAGTTGCGAATTTCTTTATTAATGTGATGGTATATGTGTGTTTTTGAGTGTTGTGTGTGTGTGTGTGTGTGGTGTGTGTGTTGTGTGTGTGTGTGTGTTGTGTGTTGTGTGTGTGTGTGTGTGTATGTGTTAGACAAGTTCCGCAGAGAATCTTTCGATTATACTTGTGAGAAACTAAAGGAAAAAAATTCTGATACGGAATGTGTTTATGTGTATGTGAGCGCGCCCACGTGTCAGCGGTGTGTGTTGTATTTGTGTATGTGTTGTATGTGTGTGTTGTGTGTGTGTGTGTGTTTGTGGCGCGCACATTGTACATGCGTGCATGTATATGTGTGTGTGTTGGCGGGCCGCGCGCATGCGTGCACATTTGTCTTGACGTGTAGTCGTGTGTGTGTGTGTGTGTGTGTAGGTATACGAGACGTGGTCCGCACTTGTTTCCATTATAGTTATGCTTGTCAAAAACTAAAGGTAACATGCTAAAATTTTAACTTCAAAACCAGGTGACTGGGGGCGGAAAATGACAAGATACCAATTCCGCAGCGTAATATGAGAATGTAAGTGGTTCGCTCGCCTTCCGTTTTCATTGCTCCTAGATGTTGTTGTGTTTTGCCTGAAGATGAACAAAGAGTTCGAAATGCGTTGTTTTGTCTGTAATCTGTTGTCAGTTTTTTCGTCTGGAACCTGATACCACTGTCTTTTTAAAAAAACGTTCAACGCACATACCGTGTCCCATCAACTCAGATCTACGCCAAATCGAAAAGAAGACTGCAAATTCCAGAAGGCGTGGAGGACATCGCAGGACGTTCACCAATCATTTAACGCTTCAGGGGACGCACTACATTACGAGGTTAAACTATGCGGAAGGGCTGGTACGTTTACAGATTCTATACTCTCTCTCTCTCTTCTCTCTCTCGCTCTCTATCTCTATATCTCTCTCTCTCTCTCTCTCTCTACTCTCTCTCTCTCTCTCTCATCTGTTTTCCATCTAGAACTGGGTAGAGATATTAATTGTATGTGTTTCGCAGATTAGATATTAAATATTGGTTTTTAGACTACTAGAAATGGTTCAGAACAGATTCAACCACAGCAGGCATCTTAGGGATGATTGTAATGGACAACGGATCAGGAACAGATTAACTAAGCAGGAATATCTTGTGATGATTGTATGGACTCGGATCAGAACAGATTACCTATGCAGGCAATACTTGGTGAATGATTGTAATGGACATGGATTCAGAACAGATTACCTGAGCAGGCAATCACTGGGTGATGATTGTAATTGGACATGGATCAGAACAGCATTACCTAAGAAGCAATACCTTGGTGATGATTGTAATGGACAGGGTGCATCCAGAACAGATTACCTAAGGCAGGCCAAAATAATTGGTGATGATTGTAATGGACATGGAATCAGAAACAGTTTACATAAGCAGGCAATACTTTGATGATTGTAAATGGACATGGATCGAACAGATTACCTAAGCAGGAAATACTTGGTGTTGATGTAATGGACATGGTTCAGAAGATTACCTAAGCAGGCAATACTGGTGTGATTGTTAATGGACATGGATCAGAACAGATACTAAGCAGCAATACTTGGTGATTGAGTGTAATGGACATGGATCAGAGCAGATTACCTAAGCAGGCATTACTTGGTGATGGATGTAATGGAACATGGATCAGAACAGATTAACTAAGCAGGGCAAAGAAATTGGTTGATGATTGTAATGGACATGATAAGAACAGATTACCTAAGCAGGCAATACTTGGTGATGATTGTAATGACATCGGATCTCAGATCAGATTACCTAAGCAGGCATTACTTGGTGATGATTGTAATGGTCATATGGGTCGAACAGATTACCTAAGCAGGCATTACTTGGCGAGATTTGTAATGGACATGGATCAGAACAGATTAACTATAGCAGGCAATACTGTGATGTTTGTTAATGGTCAAGGATCAGAACAGGATTACCTAAGAAGGCAATACTTGGTGATGATTGTAATGGACAAGGATCAGAACAGATTACCTAAGCAGGCAAATACTTGGTGATGATTGAATGGACATGGTATCAGAACAGATTACCTAAAGAAGGCATACTGGTGATTGATTGTAAATAGACAGGGATCAGAACAGATTACCTAAGCAGGCAATTACTTGGTGATGATTGTAATGGACATGGATCAGAACAGATTACCTAAGCAGGGCAATACTTGGTGATGATTGTAATGGTCTTGGAATCAGAACAGTTACCTAGCAATGGCATACTTGGTGATGATTGTTATGGACATGGATCAGAACAGATTACTAAGCAGCATTACTTGGTGTGAGTGTAATGACCAGGAGCAGCAACAGATTACATAAGAGGACAAAACATTGGTGAGGATTGTAATGGACATGGATCAGATACAGTTACTAAGCAGGCAATACTTGGTGATGATTGTAAGGACTTGGGATCAGAACGATTACATAAGCAGGCAATACTTGGTATGATTGTTAATGGACATGGTCAGAACAGTTCACTAAGCAGGCAATACTTTGGTGATGTTGGTAATGGACATGGATCAGAAAAGATTACGTAACGCGGGCAATACTTGGTTGATGATTGTAATGGACAAGGATCCGAACAGATTACCTAAGCAGGCAATACTTGGTGATTGATTGTAATGGACAAGGTCAGAACAGATTACTAAGCAGGCAATACTTTGTGATGATGATTGTATTGGCTGGAATCAGAACAGAATTACCTAAGAAGGCAATACTTGGTGATGATTGTAATGGAAATTGGATCTGAACAGATTACCTAAGCAGGACAAATACTTTGTGATGATTTGTAATGGAATTGGATCAGAACAGATTACCTAAGCAGGCTATACTTGGTGATGTGATTGTAATGGACCATGGATCAGAAACAGATTACCTAAGAGGGCAATACTGGGTGATGATTGTAATGGACATGGACCAGAACAGTTACCTAACCAGGCAATACTTGGTGTGATGTTGTAATGGACATGGATCAGAACAGATTATCATAAGCAGGAATATTGGTGATGATTGTAATTGGGACATGGATCAGTAAACAGCATTACCTATGCAGGCAATTACTTAGTGATATGATGTAATGGACATGGATTCAGAACAGATTACCTAAGAAGGCAAGACTTGGTGATGATATGTAATGGACAAGGAATCGGAACAGATTACTAAGCTAGGCAATACTTGTCGGATGATTGTAATGGACAAGGTGCAGAACAGATTACATAAGCAGGCCATACTGGTGATGATTGTAATGGACATGGTTCAGATCAGTTACCTAATGCAGGCAATACTTGGTGATGATGGTAATGGACATGTGTATCAGAACAGATTACCTAAGCGGGCAATACTTGGTGATGATTGTAATGGACATGGATCAGAACAGATTACTAAGCGGGCAATCTTGGTGATGATTGTAATCGGACATGGATCATGAACAGATTACCTAAGCGGACGGCAATAACTGGTGTGATGATTGTCAATGGACATGGATCGGAACAGATTACCTAAGCAGGCAATACTTGGTGATATGATTGTAAAGGGACAAGGATCAGAAAAGATTTCTAAGCAGGCAATACTTGGTGATGATGGTAATGGACATGGATCAGAACAGATTACCTAACCGCGGGGCAATAATTGGTGATGATTGAATGGAAAAGTTTCAGAACAGATTACACTAAGCGGGCAATTACTTGGGGATGATTGTAAGGGACAGGACTGAGGCTCATCTGAACAGAATAACTAAGCAGGCAATACTTGGTGATGATTGTAATGGAAAAGGATCAGAACCAGATTACCTAAGCCGGCAATACTTGGTGATGATTGTAAATGGACAAGGATCAGAACAGATTACCTAAGCAAGGCATTACTTGGGTGTGATGATTGTATGGCAAGGAATACAGAACAGATTCCTGAAGGGCAATACTTGGTGATGATTGTAATGGACATGCGATCAGAACAGATTACCTAAGAGGCAATACTTGTTTAGTGATATGATTGTATGGACATGGATCAGAAACAGATTAAATAAGCAGGAAATACTTGGTGCTGATAGTAATGGACATGATCAGAACAGATTACCTAAGCAGGCAATACTTGGTGATGATTGTAATGGACATGGATCAGAAACAGATTACCTAGCAGGCAAATACTTGGTGATCGATTGTAATGGTCATGGATCAGAACAGATTATCCATAGAAGGATACTTGGTGATGATTGCTAATGGACAAGATCCAAGAACAGATTACCTAAGCAGGCAAATACTTGGTGATGATTGTAATGGACAAGGATCAGAACAGATTACCTAAGCAGGCAATACTTGGTTTCGATGATTGTTAATGGACATAGATCAGAAAAGATTACCTAAGCATGCAATACTTGTGATGTTTGTAATGGAAAAGGTTCAGAACAGATTACCTAAGCAGGCAATACTTGGTGATGATTGTAATGGACAATGGATCAGACAGATTACCTAAGCGGGCAATACTTGGGTGATTGTAATGGAAATGGATCAGAAACAGATTCACTAAGCGGGCAATTACTTGCCCTGATGTTTGTAATGGACATGGATCAGAAACAGATTACCTAAGCAGGCAATTACTATGGTGAGGATTGTAATGGTCAAGGCATCGAACAGATTACCTAAAGCAGGACAATACTTGGTGATGATTGTAATGGACATGGTTCAGAACAGATGACCTAAGCTGGCAATACTTGGTGTTGATTGTAATGGGACAAGGATCACGAACAGATTACCTCCTAAGCGGCAATTCTGGTGTGTTTGTAATGGACAAGGATCAGAACAGATTACTACAGCAGGCAATACCTTAGTGGACTGATTGTATTTTGACATGGATAGAACAGATTACCCTAAGCATGCAATACTTGGTGATGATTGTAATGGACATGCGATCAGAACAGATTAACTAAGCAGGCAATAATTGGTGATGATGGTAATGGAAAAGATCAGAACAAATTACCTACGCAGGCAATACTTGGTGATGACTTGAAATGGACATGGAATTCAGACAGATTACTAAGCAGCAATACTTGAGTGATGATTGTAATAGACATGGATCAAGAACAAGATTACATAAGCAGGAATACATGGTAATGATTGTAATGGACATGGATCAGAACAGATTACCTAAGCAGGCAATACTTGGTGATTGTAATGGACATGGATCAGAACAGATTACCTAAGCAGGCAATACTTGGTGATGATGATTGTAATGAGACATGGAATCAGAACCCTCCGGGGGGTTGCGACCTTGTAATGGTCGGGAGGGTTTGCGTGGGGTCCAGTGATCCCTTAGGCTTTGCTGGCGGTCGCCCCCCCGGCATCATTACTTGGATATAGGCTGGGGGGTTTTTTCACATGATTCTAGGCCTGAGAGGTTGCAGATGCTGTTTGGGCCTAAGCGTAAAGTGGTAAGGAGTTGAGGCCCATGGTAGGGCTTTACCATGTCAGATAGGCTAAGGGTGAGGATCCTGACTACGAGTAACCGCACTACTCTCCTTTTCGTGTTTTCTTCCTCCCTTATTTGGCCCTTTTCTATCTTCCAGTATAACCTTCAAAGTATTCTTATTCCACACTCCTTTTCTCTCTGTTGTCTCCTGAAGATCCAGCGCGTTTGCCAGTGCGGTGCGACCTGTGTCCGGAGTGGGGTTTGAGGATTCCTGGTGATTGAGAGGGCCAGCCGCTCTCACAAACACATCACCTTGGCTCGGAAATATCCTAGAAAGGGAGTACACTTTGGCACGGGTGTATAATCGGCTACCCTTCTTGGGTTGGGTCAAGTCGGCGCAGGTCCAGCTGGCCAAGTAAACCCTGCAGGGCTACAGCTCTCCTTTACCGGGAGTTGAGCATGATCAGGGGGGATAGGGTTGGTTGCTTATCATATCCTGATTGTATGTCTATCCCGAGCATGGAAGGGGTCAAGACATTGGTTTCTGGCCCTGGCCCCTTAGTGGACTCCAAGGTGGGTGGGTAGGGAGGGATGAATTTACCTAAAATACACATGGCTTTTTTCAAAACGAATCCCCCCAAAAAAGAGGAAGGCAGCATCCCATATTTCAGGAGATTCGATTATGACGCGATGCCGGATATGGAGATACGACAGAAGAAGGTTTTGGGAATTCCTGGCTCGTTATGGAAGGAACGAGCAAGAAAGACCCCTTTTCAGTCTTTGAGCCAATTTTGCTATCAAAAGGGCTTTCACAGGTATAGAAGGTGACCATCGGTCCATCAAGAGGTTGAGGATGGGTTCATTTCTTATACAATGCAAGTCACCACAAACAATCTGAAAGCTGACTGAAAGCAACTAACGAGTGGAAGGGAGATCAGGGTAATCCCACAAAAACAGTTAAATTCTTCTAATTAGGCGTGATTCCGATCGGGATTTATCAGGAGTATCAGAGGCAGAATTCAAAACGGAGAGCTGCATCCCAGGGTGTGAAGGAGGTGCGCAGGAGTGCACTGTCAGAAGGAGGATGCAGAAAGGAGTGGCCACCAACACCCTCTTTCTGACATTTCTGCAACCCGGGCTGCCGCCGTGTCATCAAAGTCGGACTACCTGATTGTTCCGGGTTCAGTTGTACGTTCCGTTCCCGTTGCAGGTGCCTTACGATGCCACGGAAGTTTGGGCCATGTCAGAGACAGTTGTTCTGGGCAGGAGGTGTGTGGTATTGCTGCAAGGCATACATGATGGGCCGTCGGTAAAGATCCGGCTCATTGTGCAAAACTGCGGTTGGCGACACATCCCTACCTCTTTCACGGAACTTGTACTCTGTGGTTTCAGGGAATCTGCAATACAAAGGGTAAGACAGAAAAGATCTCCTGTTTGAAAGCAACGTCAAGCAAGGTTGTGGGCAGTCAGTCGAGACAGCTTCTTCGTATGGCTTCGGGCCCGTACCGTAAAGAAAGTTATCACAGGTTCCAACTCGGGCAGGTCTGCTGTCAGACTGATAACTTTAGTTTTCGAAGTACATTGCAAGGAAAAACTGTCAGTTCTGGTGGAAGCAGGTCCACCACACTTCTCAACCACAAAGTGAGTGCCCTGGTGGAGGCAAAAATCCGCCACCCTCAGACCTGCCAGCAGTCTACAACATCGGCTGTGGGCAGATTAAAAAACCTGCACACACGACCTACGAATTCCTCTCGGGTCCGTGCCGTGGGGGCAAAGGGAGTTCAAACCAGTGTGGAGATGTGGAGATAAGGATAAACCTCCTCCGTCTCCCAAACCCCAGGACATTACTTCACCTGTTGGCAAGTCTGCCAGAAGGTCTGCAGATAGTCCCAGTGAAATTAAGCAAACATATTTACAGTCTTTAGCAGCAGATGTTTGAGCAGGAGAGACTGTTCTCTATCCCATTTTTCGCCATCTGACCATGGATCAATTACAATATTCAATTGGAAATATCGTGGTCTCTAATTCATCTTCGAGGAGCTGCAGCTTTCTGTGTCAATCTATGAAACCTTCTGTGTGGCCTTTCAAGACAACCCAAAATTCAAAGCCAGAAGACACTTTACTATTTCTGGTTTTATATTCTTTCTAAACCTGCACAAACCATCCACGTTGGGACTGTCGGGCAGGTGTTGCTCCCTTCTCCTTCACTTAACTTTGTTGTTATATTCCTGTCGCTCTGGTCTACCTCCCTTCAGGCTGTAGCTGCGAGAGGTCTCTCTCCACAAGCTGTAACAATTTGTTCTCTTTATACTACCACTACACCCCTGTCTCGGTTTGTGTCAGGTACTTGTCAGTCTGTTAGGGGAACTTCCTCGACCTTTTTTGACTGTTGGCGTGACCTAAACGGTCACAAACCCTCTTTGGGTAGTACACGGATCTGTGGGTCTTCCAGAGGTCTGCTGATTGAGGATAGTCCTTTCGATTTGGATTTGTTTGTCTGAAACGAAGGATCTGCAACTTACATCCATCTTTCCACAGGGTCAATTTAGTTTGTTTAGATTTTTGTAGTTTGTGACCCCTCGCTGGTCCTGTGACTATAGTGGGTCTGTCTGTCGATCTGCACGGATGTGACCATTTACCTGTCTTCTACCAACCTGATAATAACTGAACCACGTCTCTGTCTCTCAGCATTTAAATTATAAAAAAGCAAAACTGGGATCTATTCGCAGCCACTGTTCTAAGGAGTTCCAGGACACTGTTTTTTTCAGAGTCCTGACCAGCTGAATAACTGGACTAACACTATGATTAAATGGGCTAAGGCCTGTATTCAGTGTCTTCGATAAACTTCAAATGCCATAAACACCCTGGTTCGATTCAGAATGCAAACAAAATTACAAGTTAGAAAAACGGGGTCAGCGTAAGGTATACCAACGACCTTCGGGTACCAACGCCGTGCCCATCGAACTCCGTGGCCTAAATCAAGACACTTTTAAACTCGGTAACGTCTCGGTCTGGTGAAGCTTCTGGGCTCCCCACCCCCAAAAGGCTGACATCAAATACTTCATGAAAAAAGTGTGGAAATTAATAAGAAACAAGGGAAAAGACACCTGTCCCCACTGTGAACAATCTCAAGTTTTTCGGATTCTTTAATAACAGAGAAGGGAAAGCAGTTGCTAATCTGCTTGACTTCAACATGAAAGAATTCCTATTCTAATAAATCAGCAATTTTGTCAAAAACATGCCCTAAATGAAAAATTCCGCCCTGACAACTTTTCATCCGGAACAACATGGGAAGACTACAATCTTCCGTTCAACGTTTCAAACGAGATGAAATCTGCCTTGCTCTCTTGCAGACGATTCCTCTCCAGGTATAGATTGAAATCCTTATCAAACTGTTGAACATCTCCGAAAGAAGGTATGAACAATAATGCTACATGTATACTAACCATTGTGTGGACTACAGGCTTTCTTTCCACCATCTTGGCGGAAAGCCCTATTATTCCATTTCCCAAACCTGGAAAACCGCAACCTCCTTTCTAATCCATCACGACTACAGTCCCATAGCTTTGACCAGCTGTGTTTGTTAAATTGATGGAAAAAATGGTCAATGCTTGGCTCATGTGGAAACTTGAAAACGAGGGCCTTTTGGCGGAAAGAACAGTGTGGTTTCCGCAAACATCGGACTACCGTGGACCATTTGATTCGTCTAGAATCTACAATTCGGAAAACACTTTTTGTTTGAACAGACTGATGCTGTTTCAATTTTCTCTCGACTTGAGAAGGCACTACGATACAAAAACCTGGAAGTCGGGCGATACTTCATGATCTCCACGATCTGGGTTTTCGAGGTCATCTTTCCGCTTTTTATTCAAAATTTTTTTGCAGAACAACAGTGTTCAGTCCGGAGTTGGCACCAACTCTCTTCTGATGTCAACGAGCAGGAGTTGGGGTTCCACAGGGGAACATACTGTCTCCTGCCATCTTTAGTATTAAAATCAACAACATTGTTCAGTCAGTTCACGGCAGGGTTCAGATTGCTCATTGTTTGTGGATGATTTTTGCTGTCTACGGCAACTGGAAGCTTTACCGAGTGTACAAAGCGGCAGGCTACAGCTTTGCGTAGATAAAATCCATAGGTGGGCTGGATGAAAATGGTTTAACCTTCTTCTCCAAAGACGCAGTGTATTCACTTACATAATGTCCGTCAGTTTTTCCAGATCCTGAAATTCAAGTTGGGAAAATATCCCATTCCAGCTGTTAAGAGGGCCAAGTTCTGGGAGTTTATTTTGACCAAAACTTAACTTTCTCAGCCATATTAAAAACATCAAAACTGCTTGCAGAAAGAATGAATAATTACTGCGGGTCGTAGCGCAAAACGGACACTGGGCGCTGAATAAGAAATCTTTGATTGCACCTTACAGAGCCATGGTCGTTCCAAACTGGACTACGGTTGTGCTGTGTAACGCGCTCCGCAGGATCATCTCTACCTCAACTACTTGGACACTATCAACCAATAAAGGGCTTCGTCTCTGTCTTGGAGCGTTCGCACCACCTGTGTACAGCCTGTACGCAGTGGCAGGTGAACCTTCACTGTCCAAACGCAGGAGGGAAACTGTCTTGAATTATTACTTCGACTGTTATCAGAACCGCAGATCCTGCTATGACTGTGTTTTGGGACCCTACGTTCTCAAAGTAAGTTAATTTGAATCAAACCCGAAATGTATTCCGCCGTTTGGGCTTGTATCTTCGTATGCAGCCTCACGTGCGGAAATGCAGGTTATGACCTGGAAGTACGTTTCCGATTTTTCCATGTTGCCGGATACAAACTCCATGGAACATTTTTCACACCAGAGATTCGTTTTGATCTCGACAGGCTTGCGTAAGAGTCTACCAGCTCTCTGGCGTACTAGGCGTTGTATGACGAGCTTGTTCCAAAATTCCCATCCTATCAAACGTTTTCACTGACGGTTCCCAAGTCTGAGGAATGGCAGTGCCTGTGCAGCCCTTACTGCCCTGGGGACTCATCAGATATTGTTGGAACATTTACATTCTGATGCTTCTGTCTATTCTGCTGAATTACTGCTCTAGTACTGGCTTTGATGAAATCTCCCATTATTCGAGGAGGACTTCTGGGTTAGTCGGATTCGCTGTCAGATTTGGAGGCCATAGCTGGCCGAAACCTTCGCATCCAGACTTTTACTTTTTATGTGAATTTTTAGAAAAGTTGAAGGCGGACGGGTACAACATTTTACTCTTGCTTGGGTTCATGCCTTGTTGGCATCGGCGGGAACAAGAAAAAGGCTTGATCGATTTAGCCAGAACGCCACAAGAGAGAAAACTGTCAACACTTATAGCCCCTGCTCAGATGTGAAACCCAAAATTAACGATTATGTGAGAGACCTCTGGCAGGTGGATTGGATAACACACAGACGAATAACAAACTCTTTCAGATCCGTCCAAACCTTAAAGACTTCCTCCCATCTACGTCGGGTGGTCGTAAAGAGGAAACGGTTCTGTGCCGGCTGCACACACCGGCCATTCGTATTTTACCATTCTTACCTTTTAAAGAGTGAAGAAGCTCCGTGGTGCATTCCATGTCATGCACCACTCACAATGAAACATGTTCTTTTAGAGTGTTGGGACTTGCACGATGTGAGACACAAAACATTTTACAGCGGAGTCCATGAAGATCTGTTTCAGGGATGTCCCGCCTGACGTGATCCTTGGGTTTTGAGAGAAATTGACATTTTTCATCTGATTTGAGATTTTACGGAAAGAAGGATTTTTAACAAAGTTTCTGGTTCGTTTGTAGACGATGTCATTTAACGAGATGTGTGAAAGTTTTTTTGTTTTTTTTTTGAATGACTTGTGAGTTGATTTTAACGTGGTGACAGCCCTGATGTGGCCCTCTGCGGTCGGTTGGGCTATAAGCAACATTATCTTATCTTATCTTACGTGCGGAATGCAGGTCTAAACCTGGGAGTAGTTTCCGATTTTTCCAAGTTTCCGGATCAACCTCCGTGGACCTTTTTCACACCAGAGATTCGTTTCGATCTTGCAGCTTTTCGCAAAGAGTCTACCAGCTCTCTGGCGTACAAGGCATTGTATGCTGACCTCTGTTCGAAATTCCCATCCTATCAAAAGTTTTCACTGACGGTTCCAAGTCTGAGGATGGAGTGGCCTGTGCAGCTACTGCCCTGGGGCTCTTCTCAGATTACTGTTGGAACATATCCATTCCGATGCTTCTGTCTATTCTGCTGAACTTACTGCTCTGGTACTGGCTTTGAAGATAATCTCACATTCTTCAAAGAGGGACTTTCTGGTTCTGTCGGATTCGCTGTCAGCTTTGGAGCCATAGCTGGCCGCAACCTTCAGCATCCAGAACTTTTGCATTTCTTTGAACTTTTTAGCAAGTTGAAAGCGGACGGTTACAACATTACTCTTGCTTGGGTTCCTGGTCATGTTGGCATTGGCGGGAACGAAATGGTTGATCGTTTAGCCAAGAACGCCACAAGAGAGAAACTGTCCAACATTTATATCCCCTGTTCAGATGTGAAACCAAAATTAACGATTATGTGAGAGACCCTGGCAGGAGGATTGGAAACACACAGACGAGTAACAAACTCTTTCAGATCCGTCCAAACCTTAAGGACTTCTCCATCCACGTCGGGAGGTCGTAAAGGGGAAACGGTTCTGTGCCGGCTGCACACCGGCCATTCGTATTTTTACCCTGCTTACCTTTTAAAGAGTGAAGAAGCTCCGTGGTGCATTCCATGTCATGCGCCACTCACCATGAAACATGTTCTTTTAGAGTGTTGGGACTTGCACGATGTGAGACACAAACATTTTACAGCGGAGTCCATGAAGATCCTGTTCAGGGTGTCCCGCTGATGTGATCCTTGAGTTTTTGAGAGAGATTAACATTTTTCATCTGATTTAGATTTTACGGAAAAGAAGATTTTTAACAAGTTTCTGGTGCGTTTGTAGACGATGTCATTTAATGAGATGTATGAAGTGGGTTTTTTTTGTTTTTTTTTTTATATGACTGGTCAGTTGATTTTAACGTGGTGACAGCCCTGATATGGCCCTTTGCGGTCGGCTGGGCTATAAGCAACATTATCTTATCTTATGGATCAGAACGATTACCTAAGCAGGCAATACTTGGTGATGATTGTAATGGACATGGATCAGAACAGATTACCTAAGCAGGCAATACTTGATGATTGTAATGGACATGGATCAGAACAGTTACCTAAGCAGGCATACTTGGTGATGATTGTAATGGACAAGGATCAGAACAGATTACCTAAGCAGGCAATACTTGGTGATGATTGTAATGGACATGGATCAGAACAGATTACCTAAGCAGGCAATACTTGGTGATGATTGTAATGGACAAGGAACAGAACAGATTACCTAAGCAGGCAATACTTGGTGATGATTGTAATGGACATGGATCAGAACAGATTACCTAAGCAGGCAATACTTGGTGATGATTGTAATGGACATGGATCAGAACAGATTACTAAGCAGGCAATACTTGGTGATGATTGTAATGGACATGGATCAGAACAGATTACCTAAGCAGGCAATACTGGTGATGATTGTAATGGACATGGATCAGAACAGATTACCTAAGCAGGCAATACTTGGTGATGATTGTAATGGAGAAGGAGGGGAAGAGATGTCGGGCTACTGAATTGAGAGAAATGCTTTCCTAAGCTGGATTTCATGAGGTATGGTTAAATCAAGGTGTCCAGAATATTAAAGTATTTTTGAATATATCTAAATAACGTCTAATAGATATGTTCTTCCAGGAACGGTCTGGTAAAATCAGAGACAAAGAACGATATATTTTGTACAGGCAAGTTACAGGTAACTTAAATATCTATGCATATCTGTGTGACATTAACATTTCTTTCGTTTTCATGTGGCCTGAACACAAATCAGATGTGGAGTGTTGCCATTAAATAATAATATGAATAGATATGGAAATGATATGATTCTTGTAGAACATGCATTGAAGATGAAAACACCTATTGTATATTTGTCCGATGTATTCAGAGTTAAGAAATAGTTTCATTGTAAATGTAATGAATGTCCGTCTTGAAATATTAAGTTGGGAATACGAACAGTTGTCAACGTTGGCTTCGAATTTTTATGCCATGAGACGGACAGGTCTTTTAGAAAGCAAGGGTTGAAATCAAATTCTATGACATTCAGATGGTGAAATCTGACTCCATAAAGGGTGCACTAAGCTGATACCATTGATGCCATTTGTTATTTCGTGTTTCATTATTTATTTGATATTTGATGGTCTTGCGATTTGTAGAAATCTTGATAATTTGGTTGTTTGCTTGTTCACCCCTCCACAATTTTCCTACCTCTGGGACCGCCATCCTCCATTGCACCCGGCAGAATGGTCTTGAACAGGGGAGATAAGATAAATATCAGTAACTGGCAAGCTGAAACAGTTGTGCTTGATGGTGAAACGACAATACCTTGGATGTAGCTAAACCAGTTCTGACATGGTATTGATACACAAAGACTGATGACAACGAAGGCACAAGTCCCTGAACAATTTGTATTTTGGTGGTTGAATTTCTATATCAAATCAACCAGATTAACTTTGGAACCGAAACCTCTTTTACATTCACTGATGAATGTATTCCTCAATTATGTCAACTAGACCCATAACTTAATGGCCGCAAGCCAGTGAATTGTCAAAGGTTCACAACCTCTGGGGCACAGCACGATGGAATTCGGAGATCATCGCTCTCCTGTCGCCTTTGACCTTATCTGAACTGAATTAAGTACCCACTAATTGTAAGGGGGGGGGGGGGGGAGACGGCAGGGACGGCTTTCAAACAAACAGTATGACCCACCAGAGGTTCAAACTCACGACCATCAGATCTGCAGGCGAAAGCTCTCACTATTTGACTATGGGCCCCTCGCAAGTTGAGCAGTAGAAAGAAACTCGTGGAGAGCGTGGCAGCAGAGAGTCCTCAGAAGAGAAGCCCCCTTCAAGCAAGTGTTTCGGCCCTTATCTCCTGACACTCTAGGGGGGTTCGGCCACACCCGGTTCATGACTCCGGATGTCCCTCTGCTGCCCCCTTTTCTTTTCCCCATCTTGGGACGAGCCATGGCTGGGATTCGAACCCATGACCCTCTATATTTTGAAATACGTAGATTAACTTTAAGATTTGATTAACTTTAAAATTTAAGCCACTTTCACATTTTTGTTACACAGTGAGCCATATTTGCTTTTGAATGAATGAGCTTTTAGTCTTGCAAGCTGTTCCCTTTGATTGACATATTCATTTATGTGACAACAGATTTGAGTCCCATTATTGTAATTTTCATACGTGTCAGCGTTGAGGTCACTGCTGGTAAGTTGAACGTGTGCATGCGGAACGATAGCCTATGATGATCTTACACTTGATATTTAGTACAATACGCCTATTGGAATTTGGTGGGACCATTTCAGGATGAACCATTTGTGGACGACCTTCCAGGCAAGCTTCAGCCTGGCAACTGGGTCCAAATCACCGGGGCCCCAGACGACGATACTGACAGGTAACTGCACAGCACTCATTGTTTGGGTATCACGTGCTTGTCTAAAGTTTACCCCACAACACATGTCACAATTTTAACGCAGAAGTTGTAAAGCCTGGGACCATGAAAATGCGTATCGGAAGTTATGCATAATTCACATTCTTAAGAAAGCGTGTTTAATAAAAGCACCAAGGAAGTTCCAGATTTCATCGCCACAGCTTTAAAGCAGGTGTAAAGCCTGGGACCACATGAGTCAGCGGGACTGGAAAGAGCTGCCAAGAGGTAGCGCACCACCGCTTGCAAGAAGTCATGTAGTTCTCCATAAACAAGTGAAATCTACCATCAAACTGGAAGTGTGCCTATGTCATATCAGAGTTTAAAAAGGTGAAAAGTACAATCTTGCCAGTTCCAGACGAATAGCATTGACCAGTGTATTCTGCAAATTGTTCGAGCACATACTGACTAATGCCAAACTAAAACTTGAAGACAACGGCATACTGTACGATCAGCTGCATAACTGCAGAAAGGACATGTGAGACGCAATTCCTCGAGTACAGAGAGAAGGTGATAGAAAACATTGAGCGCGGTCGAGACATTTACATCGTTGTGCTGGACCTTGCCAAGGCCTTCGATAAGGTCAGCCATAATCACCTTATAATAACAACTTCAACCATGATAAAAATTCGGATAGAAATAGCACTTTGATTACTGAACACTACAAGAAGTGGGGAATGGTGATGGATGGTATCTACTCAGACTTTGTTTGACATGTCAGGAGTTTGACAAGGTTGCGTCCTGAGACCGCTTTTGTTCTTGACATTCTATCTGTTACGGCAGTCACGTTTGTTTGCGCTCAGTAGAGCAGTTTACATAATGATTGCTTTCTCCAGAAGATCAAGTCCATTTACAAGAAGATTTTGACCAGCTTGATCACCATAACCATAGTGCCACTCTGCTTAAGACTCGCACAGAAAGGTCCTTCATCTTGACTTCCAAGTTGTGCGAACATATTCTGGAAACAGTCACCAGCGGTTGAGTACTTAGGGACCACAGTCGGTAACAACTGCAGCTGGGATGAGCACTTTAACAACTTGTGCACGGATGAGCACTTTAACAACTTGTGCACTTTAAAAACCAACAAAAATCCGGGATTTCTGCAGGGAAACCTGAGTTTCAGCCTCAGAAACAAACTGTTTACAAATCGTATTGGCAACAGTTTTGCAAGCACAGGTTGGGATCCCCAAACGCAGCCACTTCAAGTAGTTGGAAGCAATTCTGCGTAGTATAGCCCATTTTTGCTTATTAATAGGCACCGCAGAAACTCCTGAAAATCTTAAATGTTGAAAGAACTAAACTGACGCAGTCTCCTAGACTGGCCTTGTTGTGTACAGGGACTGCCACCTCATGGCTGTTCTAAAACAGATTAAAAGAAAACCAGCGACCGGGACACGCCAACAGTTTTCTACTGCCCAGTGTAGAGCATAGTGCACCTGCAGTTATCCAATCTTCCCAGGACAAGGCAGCTGTAGACCAGCGAATTCTACATCATTGTAGAGGCCAAGTTCATGACCACTTTTGTGTCGTTGATTTCTCACTCACAGCAAATCCACTGTAGGGTGTCCTTTTTGAAAATGACATGAGAATGAAATAGTTGATTGCGGTCATTCCACGGGTGAAAAGAAAAATGGCGCCTTTCCTCGCTGGCTTTGACACGGAGCACATGGTCCTGTATGCTGTGTGTGTGTGTGTGTGTGTGTGTGTGTGTGTGTGTGTGTGTACGTGTGTGTGTGTGTATCTGTCCCTGTGTGTGTGCAATTATATCGGCAGGAAAATGACCCCCCCCCCCACCTCCCGAGAGTCTGTGTTGATTCATCATTATCATCATTATCTTCTGTTTGTTTTTTCTTATGTATGTCATTTTTGCCATCAACCTGTAGTTCATCATTATGATCACCAACATTTTGATTGCCATGATCTTCATCATCGTTCTGAACTCTGTGTTTCTCTCCCTCACCCCTCTCTCTCCCTCCCTCCCCCTCCCTCCCTCCCTCCCTCCCTCTCTCTCTCTTTCTCCCTCTCTCTCTCTTTCTCCCTCTCTCTGTACCCACTCTCTCTCTCTCTCTCTCTCTCTCTCTCTCTCCCTCCCCCTCCCGCTCTCTTCCCCCATCTCTCTCTCTCTCTCCACCCCCGTCAGGTTCGCGGTGAACCTGCAGTGCGGCCCGGACCACGAGAACGATGACGTGGCCTTCCACTTGAACCCCCGCTTCTCGGACGAGGAGGTGGTGCGGAACTCCAGGCAGGGCGGGGACTGGGGCCACGAGGAGAGGGACCAGCCCTACTTCCCCTTCGAGCCCGAGGACCGCTTTGAGCTCATGCTCGTCATGCTGGGCCACGGCATCAGGGTCGGTGAATGAACCTCGGGCTGGTGCTTGTTGGGAGGGGGGGGGGGGGTAGGTGGGTTGGGGGTCAGGGATGGGGTGAGGGGTGTGGGGATGGGGGTCAGGAATGGGATTGGGGAAGGATGGTGGGGGTGGAGTGAGGGTGGGGAATGCGGGAGGTGGGGGGTGAGCTGGGCTGGGGAACTGGGTTGGGTAAGGGGTGGTGATGGGAGTCAGGGATGGGATTGGGGAAGGGGGTGGGGGTGGGAAATACGGGTGGGTGGGGAATGGGGACGGGGAAGGGGTGGTGATGGGGTCAGGGATGGGATTGGGGAAGGGGGTAGGGATGAGGGTGGGGAATGCGGGTGGGGTGGGAAGGGGTGGTGATGGGGGTCAAGGATGGGATTTGGGAAGGGGGGGTGAGGGTAGGGTGGGGCGAGGAAGGGGGGTTGGAGTGTGGATTTTCCTCCTCATGCCTAACATGCTCCTACGAATAATCCGAGCAGCATTGTTGCCATGTGTTTTAAATTATGCGGTGTACAGCTAAGACCGAATGGTATTCTCGAATCTCAAGCTTTTTTAGTTTCTTTTCAATGTCTTTTTCTCAGGGAAGTTTCCTTACCTGGTGTGTGTGAGTGTGCGTGCGTGCGTGCGTGTGTGTGTGTGTGTATTTCGTCTATATGTGCGCTCAGTGACTTGGCGCTGCAGCAGCACTGGTCTGGAGTAAAATGCCTTTGAATTATTCCACTCTAGGAGCAACAGTTACTGTTGTTGCCCTCTCCCTCAAAGGGGATACGTTTACGCCCACGTCCATTTGCGTGCTTGTCTTTCAGCAAAGTTGTGCAAAAACCGCTAAACCGATTTTTAAGTAACGTTTGTGGAAGGATGGAGTATGGGTCAAAGATTAGCCCGTTAGATGTTGGTGCAGATCCGTTGTATGGATCCGGATCGTACGACGAATCCAGGATCCGTACAGTAAGATCATGAGAGACTCCCTGCAAAACATGAACATGAAGTTATTGTTACGAATCGATGACTGTCTGTGAGATCTTTTCATGGGATATGGAGGAAGCGATGCCGGGATGGTGGGTATGGGGTTCGTGGGCAAGGGACAAGGAGTTAAGGGGGGGGGGGGGAGAGGAGGGGAGTTGGCTCCATTTTTGCGTCAATACTGTTTTTTTGTTGATGGCCAGTGTCACATTGTTGACGTAAGTCTGTCCAGGACGGGGGAAATCGTGATGGTATTGCTTAAGTGCACTAAGTTGATGTATTATTAGTCAGGCTTAACACACCAAGGTTATCTTTGCACTCATACACGCATATGCACACTCATGCACCCACCATTCACCTCTCTCTGGGAATGGGATGTCACGCATTCGTTTCTTTCCTAACACGACTGAGAACAAGAAATACAATTTCTATGCTACTTATAATTAATCATGAACAATCAATCACACACAATGAATAAATCAACACATTAAAAGATCAATACTTCCTAATCCGGGGTTATAATAAAATGACTTCTTACCTGGCCAGGTTTTCACACACACAACCACGCTTTCACACCACACCACAGTTCTTGAAAAAAGTCTCTTCACGTCTTCTTCAGCACTGCTTGATGGTGATGCCCTTGGTTGACTGGCTCCAGGCTTCAGGACTGGGTCTTCGTGGTCGTCTCTGGGATCTTGACGTAGAACTCTTCTTCTTCGTCTCTTTCACCCACCTCTGGGTTCAAATTCAGTTTGTCTGTCTTCACCCACCTCTGGGCTTCAAACCTGGTTTCCTTCTCTTCCAGCTTGTCTTTAACTCTACGACTTAGCTGTCTCTTCTATCTCCCAGACCACGTTTCTCTCGACCCTTTCTCTGTCCTGCTCACTCCTCTCCTCTCTCTCTCTCTCCTCAGCCTTCTCTCTTTCTCTCTCCTGGTGTTGTTCTCTCGACACGTTGTTCTCCCTCAGTTTATATAGGGAGGGAAACAAAGGATTCCCCTTCGGGCCATGCCTTTGTCCACGCTGCTTCTCAAACCCCTAGTTCACAAGTACCCTGAATTCTCCACTCGCGACATTCCACACACATCAGCATTTACACACACCCCTACCTAATTGATTAGCAAACACACACTTAGCCCCAGATGGACATCGAAAATTCCCGCCGACTTCGGTGGTCAGTTAACACAGTAATTATCTTAAGGAGGGTTACTACAACCTCCACACACATTCAGCCAGCCTGACAATAGAACCAACACAGTGACCCTCGGCAACACCATCCGAACGAATCCAAGACCCTTGCTCTTCACTGACTGTTTACACAAGAACCTCAGCTGACCGAGCATTTAGCGCTCACTTGGGGCGCCGAGGTCGTAGTGGTTACATTCCTTCCCCCTTTCGCCACCGGCAGGTCCAAACTCTCTCCTAGGTGTTTGTCATCTGACCACTCGGGCCTCCTTCACACAGTTCGGCCGTGTGCGGTGGGTAAGGTACCCTGGTTAATTGGTCAATTACCTATTTGTATACCACGTACAATGCCCCTTTGTCTCCAAGCGTCTTGTGAGAGGTTTCACGCTCCTTGACAAAGTCAAATAACGTTTTCTTGCGTGAACGGGATTGAAAGAGACTTTAGTGTGTGTGTGTGTGTGTGTGTGTGTGTGTGTGTGTGGTTGTTGTTCTTCTTCTTCTTCTTCTTCTTGTTCTTCTTCTTCAGTTTAACGTCTTTTCACTAAGAGTGATATTAGAGGTGGGAGGGAGAAAGTGACTGTATGACTGCATGGGTGAAGAGGTGTGTGTGCGCGTGCGTGTGTGTGTGTGATCGTTGATAGTGTTAGGGGATATTTTCTTAACTTCATTTTAAAACGATAGAAAAACTTAACAGTAAGCTGCAAAACGGCATTTGAAAACAAATGATACATCATAATAATGAGAAACGTAACTTTTGTCACTAGTAGACTGTGGCTTAAAGGATAAGGTGTGTGTGTGCGTGTGTGTGTGTGTGTGTGTGATATAAACGGACAGTGATTCTTAACGACTGGTCTGTCTGTGCGTTCTCAGGTGTTCGTCAACCACCGTCACTTCATAGACTACAACTACCGCATGAATCCCGATGACATCACCCACATCTTCCTTAGCGGAGGCTGCGACTACTTTGAGCCGGAGTTTTACTGAGCCGGGTGGTGTCCCTTGGCACTTGTTCTGCAATGCCGGAGAAAGGTTTGCAGCCGTGACTGATTTTATAGGCGTGCCTTGAATAGTAGTAGTTCATAGAGTTTAGTTTATCGTGTGGCCATGCGATGGAGGATAGATGGGGGTGGTGGAGACGGGGGAGGGATTGATAATGGCTTGAGTGTGTGTGTGCGTGTGTGTCTGCGTGTGTGCGTGTGCGTGTGCGTGTGTGTGTGTGTGTGTGTGTGTGAGGTACATGTTCATCTGAGTGTTTGTGTATGCATATGTGTGCGCGTGTGTGTGTGTGTATATGCATCTGTGTTTGTGTGTGTGTGCGTGTGTGTGTGTCCCGTGAATGTAAGTGTACATGAATACAGTATGTGTTTGTGTGTGGGTTTTATGTATATGCTTCGGTGTGTTTGTATGTATGTGTTTACATGCATGCATATGTGTGTGAGGGAGAGGGGTGGGTGGGTACGCGTACATGAACAAGTGCATGCATGTGGGCGTACACATATATCTGTATCTATACGTGTGTGTGTGTGTTTCAGAGAGGAAGAGCGCAGTGCGTGTGTGTGTGTGTGTTTGCTCGCGCATGCGCGCTGTGCATGCATGCATACCTGTATTTCTGATCAGCATGCTTGCACACACACACACTCTCTCTCTCTTTGTCTCTCACTCGCGCACACACGCGCACACGCACACACACACACACACACACACACACACACACACACACACACACACACACACACACACACACACAAACGAACACACGTACCCACACGCGTGCGCGAGCATGCCCGCACACACACTCTATCTCTCTCACTCACTCACTCACTCTCACTCACTCACTCACTCACACACACACACACACACACACACACACACACACACACACACACACACACACACACACACACACATATATCCTTACACTCTGACAATAGTGATTCAATTCTCTATGGATTGTTTCAGATCTGGAGACATCTGCACACAGGGTTTTTTTTTATATTATTTTGTTTTCCTTCAGTATTTCATGGTCAGGGCTCCAAGCGTATAGCCAGGATTCTTCACGTTGCCTTCACCGGTGCCATCTCTTCCATTCCAATAGCTTCCGCTTCCTATTATGAAGCATGTTAAGTTACAGCAGGGCGTGTGATCCTTAAACACAAAATGAGTCACGTTTTGCACCTCTGGTCCATTGTCGGTGTTAATATCGCTCGTGTTCATGGTTTAAAAGAAAATTCTGAATTTGGAACAACAGAATCTGAGATATGCGTAGTAATGTGGAATCTCTTGAGCAGGAAGTTTGTGAGCAGAAAAATTGCCGATAACGGTTTTCAGCATGAATATTGAGGTCTCGCGGCACGATTAGGGAAAAGCGCCCAAACACTATTATGATTTATGCTAAACGTTCTCCGAAAATAGCGTAGTCCGAAAATAAACCCAGAATTAAATAAAAAATCGGCTCCCACAGAATAAATCCCAACCAATCACTTCACTTGCTTTAAAGAATCATTACCGATGTCGTCACGCATTATGTATGATCACCGGAACCAGAAATCAATGACTTATCTGACGTCAGCTGTCAAGCACTAGAGCTTACCCGTGATTGTATGTTTGCGCCTGTTGGCCTCCCTCAAATAGTTCCTTTCCTTTCCTTTGAATCTGTTCGCATGGAACCATCCAGCGTGTGGGATATATCGGAGATGCAGGTGTCAGTTTTCGGACACGGCAATGAATACGACTGAAGTAACCAGGCACCGGTGCAGTACCTTCTCTGGTGGGTTGCCTCATGATGACTTGGTGTTGATTGCTACCTTGCACTGTAGTAGCTGGTGCTGCGACAGCACAGACGTGGGCGTTGTCGTGTAGAGTGAGCGATGTGGAGTCACGCCACAGGTAGACATGAAGGATGAGGCAAAAAGGAAAACAAAAAGATGGAAAAAAAAAAGCCAGAACGTTCAGACACAACATGATTTCTGAAAACAATACCGGAAATATTAACCGCGGGCACAGTAGTACAATTTATGGCTTGTAACCCAGCGGACAGCATTTTTCAGAAAGAAATTTTAAGCCATTTATATGTTAACGTCATTGACTATTGTCACCCAGACTAGATGATGATTGGGGAAGAGTTTTCCCATCTGAAACTGGGCATCGGTGAACTAGAAACACTCGTCCCTTTACTCAACCACTACCACGACCACCACCACCCGTCCCACCTGCTTTCCAAAATTTGTAACAGGTGCTTGTTGACAAGCAGTGGAGGTGCAAAACGACTCATGTTGTTTTCTTTCTTTTTTTTTTTTTTTTTTGGGGGGGGGGTTGTTTTGGTGAAGGATCACGTGTGTGCACGCCTTGCCTTTTTTTGGTTTTATTCAGCATCTTGTAAACGTTTCATTGTCGCCGGCTTGCCGGTGAAGCGGGTTTTGTGTGTGTATGTATGTATGTATCTGTGAAGCCTTGTCCACGTCCTGTTGTGTCGTATCAGCAGTTCCTGCTTGTACTGTTGGGGAAGAGAGCACGACGTCCGTATTACTCACAACCAAAAATCTACATGTGCATATCGTAGCGATTAATTTGATCTCTCTCTGGACTTACTGTCCACTACTTCACAGGTATTAGTAACTGTGGTATCAGCAGGTGCGCGGATCACTTCGTTCGGAAGAGTGGGGAGGGGATGGAAATGTTGGGGGGGGGGATGAAGGTGGGGGGAGGGAAGGAGAGTCCAGTTTGAAAGTGGTTGCAAGGGTAGGTAGTAGGCGGTAATCTCTACCTGTACTCGAGAAAAAGAAAAGATCATGGTTGTTCACGACCATAATCCCGGTGACATACCGTGATTAATTTGGTCTCGGTGTGAATCATTATACTGCTCACGTGTAATAGTAATGGTAGTAGCAGTAGTTGCAGCAGCAGTGGTAGCAGAAGTAATAGTAGTAGTAGTAGCAGCAGCAGTAGTAGTAGTAGTAGTAGCAGCAGCAGTAGTAGTAGTAGCAGCAGTAGTAGCAGCAGTAGTAGTAGCAGCAGCAGCAGTAGTAGCAGCAGAAGTTGTAGTAGTAGCAGCAGTAGCAGTGGCAGCTGCAGCAAGAGGAGAAGCAGAGTCTCCTCACTAACAAGGACGGCGCGGAGTGGTCCAGTTCGTTTAGAATTTGCTCCATTGATGAATGAGCTGGCGAGAGAAAGGATTGGTATGTGTGCGCGCGTGTGTGTGTGTGCGCGCGCGCGCGTGCGTGAAGTAGAGTGGCAGTATGGGGGAATGGAGTGGGGAGACAGGACTAGGAACGAGGGATGCGGGTGTGGGGAGGGGGTTGGCAGCAAAACGTGGTTTACTGTAAGAAATGCATTCGCCAAAAATGTTAAAGGAAAAAAAAATTGAGAGCCTCAAATAGAGAGATATCCTCCGCCGTTAATATCACAGATCACGTGCGTGCACTGTTCTTCACTTCTCCCGTCCTCTTGGCTCTCTTCCATTTTCCTCCCCCCTTTTCCCCACTTGCCTGAACCACACGGTCCCCATCCTCTGTCAGCGAGTCTGAGATCCCTCACACTCATTGACAGAGGATGGAGTGACACTGCTAAACTGGCTGAGGACCGTGCACAGTGGAGCGCCTTGACTGCCTCATGCGTCGCAAGACGCGGGAGAATCGGTCAAGTAAGTGAACCACATAGAAGTAGTATTAGTAGAAGTAACATCAACAGATGCAGATCAGTCGCGGGACTCGCTTTCGTGTCCACCGTTACAATGTAACCTCTCCATCCAGTCTGTGATAACGATGCAGCCTACACTGGATTTATAGGCTCATGGGTATTTCGACCTTGTATCGTATATCAGCTTTAGCTGATTTGTTGCTATGTTGCTACCAAAGAGATTCTGATACTTGTTGTTTTAGAGGGTGCACTCATCATTTTCAGAGGCAATGAATTCTAGCTGTGGTTTTCTTGTTTACCCCCAAAGCGAACTCTGGTCTTGCAATGCTCATCAAAGATGTCTTTCTCAGAGGATTTTTTATTTTAATCTTCGGTTTAAAAAAAGGTGACTATTTCTCTGACTCTGTAGGAATATGTGCTGAGTTTTCTTTGGAGGAAAAACGACAGATATCAAGACATCGCAGTCTTCCATCATAATTGTTGATTTTTCTAAGTTTATTTGCATATTTGTTAGCTGTTTTCTGTGTTATGATGTGAATACCGTGTGGTAATACCAAGCAAGGCTATTTTAATAGCGTTGAGAGCAATATCTGTTTGCAAAATTGCGTGTGTGTGCGTGCATGTGTGTGTGTGTGTGTGGGGGGGGGGGGTACTGGGTGCGTTCGTGCGTGTGCATGAATGCGTGCACGCGTTTATGATATGCCGATTATTGGATGCCCTTTGTTATGCACTGTGTCAAAGATAGTGTTTCAGAGACAGTATCGGAATAAATTCTTCATGCAAGAGGTCAGGCGTTATGCCAGGTGCACCGTTTCTGGCATTAAATCAGGAACAGCTGTTTCAGGTATTACTTCAGTAATAGCTATTTCAGGTGTGGGTTTTTTTTGTCAGGAACAGCTATTTCTTCCTGTCCATAGGGAATGTGTCACGAAAAGCTGTTTCAGGCATTATCTCAGCTTTATCCATTTCAGGCATTACCTCGAAGTTTATCTGTTTCAGGCATGTCAGGGACAGTGTTTCAGGCAGTGTTTCAGCAGCAGTTTCAGGTATGATCTCTGGATCGGTTATTTCAGGCAGTGTGTCGGAGACAGCTGTTTCGGGGATTGTGACAGGAACAGGTATTTCGGGGATTGTGACAGGAACAGGTATTTCAGGGATTGTGACAGGAACACGTATTTCGGGGATTGTGACAAGGACAGCTATTTCAGGGATTGTGCCAGGAACAGCTATTTCAGAGACTGTGACATGGACAGGCATTTCGGGGATTATTCCAGGAAGAGCCGATCCAGGAAGAGCCATTTCGGGGATTATTCCAGAAAGAGCCGTTTCATGGATTTTTCAAGGAAGAGCCTTTCTAGGGATTATTCCAGTAAGAGCTGTTTCAGCGAGTATTCCAGGAACAGCCGTTTCAGGGATTATTCCAGGAACAGCTGAGACCTGGATGTCAGCAAATAAGCTTAAATTAAACTGTGAGAAGACTGAAGCCATCCGTTTTTTAAAGCGGTCACATCATGGCCCTGATCCGCTCCCTTCTTCTTTGACATTAGGTTCCAGCACTATTGAATTTTCAAACACTGTTCGTGACCTTGGTGTTCTCCTTGATAGTGACCTCTCAAGGAAGAGCCTTTCTAGGGATTATTCCAGTAAGAGTTGTTTCAGCGAGTATTCCAGGAACAGCCGTTTCAGGGATTATTCCAGGAACAGCTGAGACCTGGATGTCAGCAAATAAGCTTAAATTAAACTGTGAGAAGACTGAAGCCATCCGTTTTTTAAAGCGGTCACATCATGGCCCTGATCCGCTCCCTTCTTCTTTGACATTAGGTTCCAGCACTATTGAATTTTCAAACACTGTTCGTGACCTTGGTGTTCTCCTTGATAGTGACCTCTCGATGAAACAGCATGTCACAAAAATTTGTCAGTTAGCCTACATGGAACTTAAACGAATTGCTGCTATTCGACCCTATCTCACTGAAGACGCCACAAAAACTCTCGTTTTATCATACATCCTTTCAAGGCTAGATTACTGCAACTGTGTTCTCCTTGGCTGTCCCTCAACTGTCATCCAACCCCTCCAATGTGTACAGAACTCTGCAGCCCGTCTCATTTGCAAATCTCCCAGGACCCAACCCTGCAGCCCTCTCCTGAAAAAGTTGCACTGGCTCCCGTTGAAGAAAGAATTAAATACAAATGTTGTTGTCTCTGCTTCAAGATTTTCACTGGCGATGCCCCTGCCTATCTATCCGATCTCCTTCAAGTATATGTCCCATCACGTACGCTCCGCTCCTCCACCGACACTAGGACCTTCCGCTTTCCCAGTTACCGCCCCCATCGTAAACAGCATGGCGAACGAGCTTTCTCATACGCAGCTCCCAAACTCTGGAATAAACTCCCCTATGACTTAAGACATTCTCAAACCTTTTCTTCCTTCAAAACCTCCCTGAAAACCTACCTTTTCAAACAATACTAAGAAGACAGTCATTACCAGATAGTTGATTGACTTTTGTTATTTTGTGGATTGCTTAGTAGTTTGTGCTTGTTGCGGCTGTTGTGGTTTGTTGTGTCTGTGCGTGAGATGTGTGTGTGCGCGTGGGAGAGAATGAGAGAGAGCCTTTGTTTTTCATTTCTGAGCCGTTTTTTTTCAATGCATTTTCTTTACATTTAGCAATTGCATTTTTTCTGCCTTTGTAAAGCGCCTTGTGCCGTGGAAGGCGCTATATAAATCCCCATTATTATTATTATTATTAACAGCTGTTTCAGGGATTATTTCAGGAACAGCTGTTTTAGGGATGATTCCAGGAACAGCTGTTTTAGGGATTTTACCAGGATCGGCTGTCTCGGGGATTATTCCAAGAAGAGCCATTTCGGGGCTTAATCCAGGAAGAGCCCTTTCAATTATCAATCGAGGAATAACCATTTCAGGGATTATTCGAGAAAGAGCCATTTCATGGATATTTTCACAAAGCCATTTCATGGAGTATTCCATGAAGAGCTGTTCAGGGATTATTCCAGAAACAGACATTTCAGAGATTATTCCAGTAACGGCCATTTCAGGGATTATTCCAGAAACAGACAATTTCAGAGATTATTCCAGTAACAGCCATTTCAGGGATTATTCCAGAAATGTCATTTCGGAGATTATTCCAGGAAGAGCTAATTCAGGGATTATTCCAGTAACGGCCATTTCAGGGACTGCACCAGGAAAAGGTAATTTAGGGTTTATGCCAGCAACATGTATATTTCAGGTACTAAATTTGGAACACTTGTTTTATGCATTATGTCAGAAGCAGCTGTTTCGGGCATTATGTCGGGAACAGGTATCTCGGGCATTGTTATTTCAACGGACTCGCCAGCGATTCATTCAACAAAGCATTTAAGCAGTTACACAGTTCTGTTGTGACTTCGGTTCTGAAATGAAACGCACGCACGCACGCATGCACGCACGCACGCACGCGCGCACGCGCGCGCGCGCGCGCATGCCTATTGCTTCCTGGTTTGTAATAAGGAAATGGGTCGCTTCTGAAGACCAATGCCCAATCGTAGTGATTCCATGTGGGTTTTTTATGTGGTATCTATTTCTAGTTTCTCTGCACCCTTTAGATGTTAGCCCTAAGTATCATTAGCAGTGAACGGCGAATTAGGCACCGTGTGATCAAAACGCACATGAGATAAACGAATCAAAGTCACAGGTGTCATCGTTATTTGCTCATGTCAGTTCAGCCACTTTCTCATGTTTTTGCTCAACCTTTTTTTTTTTGGTTGCTCAAATGAGTTCTCTTCCGAATCGTTTTTTTTTTTGCTGATAGAAGTTTATGCTCGCCCCCTCTTGTCCACATCAGTTCTGACATTTTCACTTTGTTTTTCTTCCTGAGATCAGTGTTGTCCTCATTGCTTCTTTGCTGACGTCAGATCTGCCCTCATTCGGGTTTGCTTATCTCAGTCCTTTCCTTATAAGTTCTTGCTTACGTCAGCCAGCTCATCTGGTTCTGGTCATGTCAAATCTCATCTTTTCCTGCTCGCCTCAGTTCTCTTCTTACCACATTTTCATAGGTCAGTTTTATCATCGTCAATCCTTCCGCACCGTCGCTTCGTTCCTCATCGAATTGGGTCGCATTAGTTTGATCTTTATCGTGTCTCACAAATGTCGGTTCTGCCCTCATCCTTCCTTGCTGGAGGTAATTCTCTCCCCATCATTTCTTGCTGACGTCAGTTCTAACCACATTTCTTGATGACGTCAGTTCTATCCCCCACATTTCTTGATGACGTCAGTTCTATCCCCCACATTTCTTGATGACGTCAGTTACATCCACCACCTTTCCTGATGACATCAGTTCTCATCTTGCCACTTCTTACTGATTGTCAGTTCTGTCACTGTCAGTTCTTGCTCACGTCGCTTCTGTCTTCATCCACTTTTGGTAACCTCATCATTTCTTGCTCCTGTCAGTTCTGTCCTCATTTCTTGTTTTTGGTCAACTGAATTTTCATCGGTTCCTGCTCACGTCAGTTCAATCTTAACCAGTTCATGCTCACAGCGTCACTGTCCTCATCCCATTTTGCTCACACTGGTTTTCTCCTCATTGCACTCGCGTTAGTTGTACTATCATTTCTGGCTGGCGATCGGTTTTTAATAGTCACTTCTTACTCATGTCATTTTTTCATTCTTTTCGCTCCTTGTTTACGTCAGTTAGCCTACATTCTCATCACTCCTCGCTCGCGGCAAGTCCCATTCTCATCACTTAACTAACGTTAGTTCTTTTTTCATACTTCCTTGCGTCCTCATGTTTGCGCACGTCACTTTTTCCCTTCATCACTTCTTGCGTACGCCACTTCCGCACTCGACAGGTTTTGCTGACGTAAGTTCTGACCATCAAGAGGAACCTCGAGCTTGCCTGTTCCATGCCTGCTCTAGTTATTTTCTAGCAAATGACCAAACGGACCAAAACAACCATTCAAAAGAGACGATTCTGTTGTCAGAACTGCAACTGTGAAGAAACTCCTTACACTTTCTCCTTCATCTTCTCTTCTCTTTTTCTTTCGTTAATTTTGTTTTCTTAATGCAAACGTTTTGTCTTGTGTGAGTGCAGAATGTTACGTGGCAGGACCTACAACATAGATGGCTTAACAGAAAAACATGGTTGACGTGAACAGGTCCTGATTTATAGTAATGTCTTCTGGCGAAGTAATTTCAGTGAATAGAGAAGCAGCGACTGCCGGTATAAAACAGAGAGGGGGGAGGGCGGAGAGATAAAGAGAGAGGAGAGAGAGGCAGGGTGGATCCATTGACTTATTAACCAACCAATCTAGGTCCACCAACCGGTTGATTGACCATCACCCCCACCACGCCCCCTTCCCCCCCCCCCCCCCCCCCCCCCCCCCCAAGTCCAGCACTGACACAGAATCGTACTTCTCGCAAACTGCTCACAAGATTGCCAGTTCTTGTGGGGTTTTTTTTGTTTTTTTTTTAGCGCAAGCAAATCATTCTTAGACTGCTAGCAAGATTGCCAGTTGTTAGCGCCAGCAAAATATACTACTAGCCAAGGAGATGCACATGTTTTTGTATGTGAAATACAGTGCTTCGCCAATGCCCGTGGTAATGTGTGGGATTATATTTGATTACTCGTTTATTGATATCCTTATTCTTAAATCATTTACTGTCGATCAGTTCTGCTGGGTTTTTGTTTCCTTGTTTGTTCACTGGATGTTTGCTTTGTTTTTTGTATACCGCAATTTGTTTTTCTATCTTGTATACTGCATTGTTAAGGAACACACAGACCAAGACTGAAGTACTTTAAATATGTCCGAGGTCGGTGACCATTTGACATCAAGTATCTGCTAGTGTTTCTTTACTCTTTTACTTGCCTATGTATTGATTTATTAATTAATCAACATATTTCATTGATTTACTTGCTTATTTGTTTTGCTTGACCGTATTGTGCTACAGCTTTGTTTCATGACTAAAAACAATAAAACATGAAATTAAACAAATCTGTTCTTTTGGACTGTTGTAGATGGCACACTTAAGAGTTCATGCCTGCATTTCACTCTCTCTCTCTCTCTCTCTCTCTCTCTCTCTCTCTCTCTCTCTCTCTCTCTCTCTCTCTCTCTCTCTCTCTCCCCGTGTGTGGGTGAGTGTGTTTGCACGAACATTTCTTTAATTCAGGCACTGTTCACAAATGTGTGTGAGAGGGGAAGAGAGAGAGAGAGAGAGAGGGAGGGAGAAGGACAGACAGAGATTGCCTGTATGTGATTTCATCTAGTTTACGATGACTTTAAAAAGAAACCTATTTGTTCCTGTTCAAATACACACCAAAGCTGATGCGGGCGCGCTCACACACACACACACACACACACACACACACACACACACGCGCACGCACGCACGCACGCACGCAGATGAATTCTCTCTCTCTCTCTCTCTCTCTCTCTCTCTCTCTCTCTCTCTCAAATCTATTGTTTGAGCCAAGGTGTGAATTATAAGCTTTTAATCTGATCAGTGTATATTGTTGGCTAATACACTTGAAAGGCGACGCCCGTTTTCATTTGGTCAAATTGCAACTGTGAATAAACTTATACTTTTCCCTTCCTTTTGTTAACGACGACGACAACAACAACGGATTCTCCAAGTTCAACACGAAAATGAGATTTATTACATGAGTCAAAATAAATTGCCCATCATCTTCGTGCAGGCAACTAGCGATCCATAATTTTCGAGTTTTTCCACATAAATAGATAGGCTTTATTCATACTATTCTGTCAATTACTATTGGTCGTTTAGGTGTGTGTGTTTTTTTAATGCATAGCAGTTTCAATATATAAAGATATTTTCAAATGTCAGGAAAGTTTAAAACATCTTGCTTTACAGTTTTGAATGCTACCTTCTAGCTA
>CM031605.1:74328196-74333196 GCA_018398815.1 Conus ventricosus | reverse complement strand
TCAGTCCTAAATATAAATATTCGTCTCGTGTGTATGCCCACTTTAGCGTGCATGGACTAGACAACAAAAGTAACACGACACCAAGAAGAAGAAGAAGAAGAAAAAAAAAATCTTGACTAATAAATTCTACTGTCGCCTGAGGCAGTGGAGTTGTGTTCTCTCGTTTTGTATAAAAAGACAAGAATGGTCGCCGAAATGTTCCCATCTCCACCTCCCCTCCCTTCTCTCTCTCTCTCTCTCTCTCTGTCTCTCTCTCCTCTCTCTCTCCTCTCTCTCTCTCTCTCTCTCTTCAATCCTATGATCAATTTGGCCAAAATAGGAAAAAAATGTCTATGCGGCTTGAAGCATGATCACTGTTATAATCTGACGAGAGAGAGAGATAGAGAGAGAGAGAGAGAGGCAGTGTGTGTAAGAGTGGGGAGTGGAGGAGGATGGGGATGGGGTGGGTGTGAGGGGAGAGAGTTCAAGGAGATGACAAAAACATGCTTGTACAAAAAAAAAAAAAAAAAAAAAAGGAACGAAAACATCGCCGTTAGTCACGCGACGACCACCACTCTCTCTCCTCTCACTCTCTCCCCTCTCTTCTCTCTCTCTCGATCTCTCTCTCCTTCTCTCTCTCTCTCTCATCTCTCTCCTCTCTCTCTCCTTCTCTCTCTCTCCTCTCGTTACTGGATGCATGCCAAGAGACACACTGCTTGCAGTTTTATGCTTGCGGATTTGACCCTGGGTCATCATACTTCTATCGCAACCACCTAGGTCATGACACTTCGGACGACCTGGGTCATCATACTTCTATCGCAACCACCTAGGTCATGACACTTCGGACGACCTGGGTCATCATACTTCTATCGCAAACCACCTAGGTCATGACACTTCGGACGACCTGGGTCATAATACTTCTATCGAGATGATGATGATGGCGGTGATTATTGGCTGTGGAGAGCCTCTGCATTTTCTCCCCCTCGGCCGGCCACACATGCATGACTAAAAGACATGAACACGCATGCACAAAGATTTACACATGCAGGCCCACAGTCTCACACACACACACACACACACACACACACACACACACACACACACACACACACACACACACACACACACGCACGCGTGCGCGCACACACGCACGCACACACACATACACGCGCACACACACACACACGCGCACGCACATACACACACATGTGCACGCGCGCGCACACACACACGATGGGCACGCGCGCGCATACACACACGCACACACGCACACGCATGCACACACACACACACACACACACACACCACACACACATCACACACACACACACACACACACACACACCACACACACACGCACACACACACACACACACACACTCGCACACTTACTTGATGGTTTTCATGAACAATGTTGAGTTGGTAGAGTCTAGTAATCGTGCTAGGACCCCCTCGTATTTTGGATATTTGCTGTTCCTAACAAATATGTTTGCAGTTGACATGTCCCAGAGAGCGATTGTCCATAAACATTGTGGAAAGAAAGAGAGAAAGTGGTAAGAAAGATATAAATGAATGTTTGTGTCATGGGTTGCGGAGAGATGAGGAACTTTTTTGAAAAAAGCTTTTGATTGCTTTTTGTACATGTTGATGTATTCTTTTGGTTCTTGTATACAGTGTATGTGGGTTTACATGGGTCTTCTTTTAGTGCGGAATGTGATTGGTTCCATTTTGAAAGACCCTGGGTCTTGTTTGTTGTCTGTGTGATCATGTGTACAAATAGAACTACTAATATTAAGGAGAGGAAAATATTGCAAAAACGGAGTGATCCTAACTGTAGCTTTGTACCTGTGGTGAGATCACCGATGTAATAAGATGGCATACAAGAGGTTAAGCACAAAATCAATGGGATTTAAAGTATGTTCTCTAAACTGTAACGGACTAAATGATTTAAAAAAAGGAAGGATGTGTTTGAGTTCCTAAGAAAGCAGAACAATAACATCTATCTTTTACAGAAACCCATCTTCCATCTAAGCAAGAAAATTTTATTAGTCAAACTGGGGTTATTCAGTATGGTTGGCAGGGGCTGAAACAAATAAAAATGGAGTAGCAATTCTATTTAATAATAACTTTGAACATAAAGTACACAATGTGCTTCGAGATCCGGTAGGACAGTATCTTCTGTAGATGTAGAGTTTTTAAAAAAATCGTATAACACTAGCCAGTATATATGGGCCCAGCGCTGGAGATAATCCAGATTTTTTAAATACGTTGAGTACCACTATAGAACAGTTCGGTAATGAGAACTTAATTTTGGGAGGGGATATGGAATGTGGTTCTAGATGGAAAACTTGATGCAAGAAATTATTCTAACGAACCAAATAGACCTAAAACATCCGGAAGCAGTAAAGAATCTAATGCCAGCTCATGATTTGATTGATGTTTTCAGAACATTACACCCAAATGTGAACAAATATACATGGCGCAAATTCAATACTGTAAAGCAAAGTAGGTTGGATATTTTTTAATTTCAGAATCCCTACTGTCTGAAGTGAGTGGTTCTAGTATTGGATGTAGCTACCGCTCTGACCATTCTATTATTGATGTATGTTTTAGAATTGAAGACAGGAAAAGAGACAGGCAATTCTGGAAATTCAATAACTCTTTGTTAAAGATGGAAAATATGTAGATGAAGTGAAAAAAGTAATATTAGAGTTAAAAAAGAATATGCGCTACCTGTAATAAGCCTGAGGATATTGAAAAGATGCCTAATGATATGCTTCAGTTTACAATCACCGATCAATTATTCTTTGAAGTGTTGCTATTAAAAGTACGTGAGAAAACAATTTCCTACTCATGTTATAAAAAAAAAAAAAGCTGACTCTGCACGGGAAACGGAACTCGAAACTAGGATTTCTGACTTGAGTTCAAGTGTTAACGAAGAAAACTTAGATGAATTAGAGCAATTGAAATTAGAAACTACAAGAACTGCGAGAAAAGAAAACTGAAGGCATCATTATCAGATCTAGAGTTAAATGGATTCTAGAGGGGGGAAAACCAAGTCGATACTTTTGTAGTTTGGAAAGTAGGAATTTCGTAGACCGCTCAATGAGTTTTCTTGACTGTAACGAGGGTAAGATTATTTCTGATCAAGCAGATATCCTAAAAGAAGTTGAAGGCTTCTATGAACAGTTATATTCAGATCAGGATGTAAGAAATGTAGATCTTGATCAAATTATCAAGGATGCAATAAACTAACACAAGAAGAAAAAAATCAGCTGGAAGGACCATTGACTCTAAATGAAATCGGCGTAGCGTTAAAGAATATGAATAATAACAAGAGTCCTGGTTCTGATGGCTTTACGGTAGAATTTTATAAATTTTTCTTTGCGGATATAGGTACCTTTTTGGTCAGATCATTAAACGATGGGTTTGAGAAACAATGTATGTCAGTTACACAAAGACAAGGGGTGATTATTTGTATACCCAAGGACGATAAACCAAAACAATATTTGAAAAATTGGAGGCCAATTTCCCTATTGAATACTGCGTACAAAATTGCCTCGGCCTCAATAGCTAACCGAATAAAATATATTTTGCCAAAAATAATCCATGATGATCAAAAGGGTTTCATGAGCGGGGCGTTACATTGGTGAAAATATAAGCAAAATCTATGACGTACTACAGTATACTGAAGAAGGTATTCCGGGTTTTGCTTCTCAGTATAGATTTTGAAAAGGCGTTCGATAGTATCTCCTGGTCTTTTTTAATAAAGCACTAATGTTTTTCAATTTTGGACCAGATATGATAAAGTGGATTTCCACCTTTTACAATAGTATAATATCCTGTGTGTCTGTAAATGGGCAGTATTCAAAGTGGTTTCCAGTCAGACGTGGAGTGCGCAGGGGGACCCTGCTCACCTTACTTGTACTAATTGGAGAAGAGGTTCTGTCACTTCTTATTAGACAAAATCATTACATTAAAGGCATTAAGATAGGAAGGCAGGAGGTCCTGCTGTCGCAGTTCGCAGACGACACTAATATAAATCTTGATGGGTCCGAAAAACCATTCAAAGAAGCCATAAAAATATTAAGATTCTTTGCCCAGATGTCCGGTCTAAAAATCAATAATGAAAAAACAAACATAGTCTGGGTCGGAAGTATGAAACACTCACGCATAAGATACCTCAGTGATGAAAACTTTTGCTGGAATCCGGGGATTTTTAGAATCTTGGGTATCAGTTTTGCTTAGACCTAAAAGAATGACCGAAATAAACTATCATAGGAAAATTACACAATATCAGAAGATATTGGGTAAATGGAATAAGAGGGATCTTTCTCCACTAGGTAGGATAACAATAATGAAAACACTAGTCATGTCAAAACTTACTTACCTTTTAATAAATTTACCTGATCCACCAGTGAAATTTGTTAAAGAATTACAGTCGTCATTATTTTTGTTTTTTTATGGAACAATAAACCTGCAAAAATAAAGAAAAGTGTCGTCTGTAACCCATATTTGATGGTGGGTTGCAGATGATTGATGTACAAGCATATATTACCTCTCTGAAGCTATCCTGGCTTAAAAGGTTAACTTATGAAGGAAGTCTACAGACTTTTGTTTTTGATTATTTCCAAAGTTTGTAAAGCTAGCTAAACTGGGGGAAGAATATGTGCATGTTTGTCTGAAATGTAAAAACCCTTTTTGGACAGATGTCCTGAGACATACAAGCGTCTTTACCGGAAATGTCTTCCATCAAAGCCTGCCGAATTTTGGCTGAATGCATTCATTATAACAGCCATATATTGAGGGACAGACATGTTGTATTTGTCAAACAATGGTTTGACGAAAATATCTATTTATCCATCAATTATTCGATGTACATAATAATAGATTTCTTACCTTTAGAGAGTTCAGTGACCTGTACCCAAATCTCAATATAACTAATTTTCTGTTGTTACAATGGTATTATAAATGCTATAGGTGCAATATGAACAAAAGTTTGGAATGAAGTTTGATTCTAA
>CM031605.1:74320696-74323196 GCA_018398815.1 Conus ventricosus | reverse complement strand
TGATCTCTATGTCAAGGGACAAGTTCAAGAAAGCAAGATCCCAGATCAACAAGGTGCTCAGTGACCTCTTGGAGGAAGACAGTGGCGATGAAGACTTGCCTACAGTGTCTGCAGTTGTCCATCCTGCTCGCTGCACCTCCGCTCCTCCACCTGATACCTACTCCCTCACTAGTAGCAAGAGTGAACTTTACCAGCCCCCTCCCCACATGTGGCGGCATCGTGCTCCTAGAGCTTCTGTCTGGCAGTCACAGTCATCTGGCCATGTTCAGCAGTACTTTGAGGAACCCCTCATACCGCGTTCCAGCAACAGTCCATGCAGCAGCAGCAGCCCATGCAGCAGCCACAAGAGTCACCACAGTCCATGCAGCCGCTTAGACTTCAGCCCCTACTCAACCGACATCCCCCTGCAGCAGCAGCTGGGTCAGAGAGACAGTTACAGGCCAGCACCTCTCCTGGGTATCCTCTGTTATCAGCACGGCCCACCAGGTTCTCGACCTCGGCCAAGGCACCACCAATCCAGCAGCAGTCGCTACAAGCCAGGATGCTGGTCAGGGACTTTTGAACTTGTCAATCTCAGGACTTTCAGGACTTTCAGGACTTTCAACAGGTGGCATGTCCGATATATTCCTCTTGGACTCTTCTCCACTTGGCGACAAGGCCAGCACACCAGCAGCAACCAGCAAGCAGTTGGACACCCCACCAGGACCCAGAGAGAAGAAGTGAAATTATAGACTCTAATACAGAAACAGTGAAATGTTGTTATTGATGTGCCCTGAGAAAAATAAAGAGTTGTAAATACAACTTTAAAAAAAGGAAATAATGAAAAGAAATAAAAAAATAAGATATATAAGAATAATAAAGTGTGGAAACGAACCAAACAAAAATAACGTGTATTGTATAGTAGGAACAGTATTTTATTCACCTTACTATACAATACACGTATTTTTTTCTTTCATGTTCACACGTTACTATTATTATATTTCTTTTGTATTTATATTTGTTTTATTTTTCTTTTATTGTTTTAAGAAAAGAAAAGAAATATAATAATAATAATAAAGTGTTGAAACGAAAAATAATACGTGTATTGTATAGTAAGAACAATATTTTATTGTTCTTACTATCCATTTCAGGTATTATTTTTCGTTTCCACACGTTATTTTATTATATTTCTTTTTTATTAATGGAATAAAATAAAACAAGCCCCCTCACAAAATACATACAATTTACAAAATACGACTTTATTACAACGTGTACATTTTATTACAATTATATTTATTTTTCATTAATGGAAAAAAATATAACAAGCCCTCTCACAATATACATATTGTTTTTTAAATACAACTTTATTACAATGTGTACATTTTATTACATTTTTTTACCACAATTGGCATATTTTAATATTGTTTCTTTTCATCATTTATTTTTATTTACATTGCAGTTTTTTTTACACTTTCTTACAATATGTACATTTAAATAAGAGTCTGGCTTCTTGAGGACACTATATCATCTTGTTCTGCCACGCCACTGCACCAACTGGTGAGTTGAGCCAGTGTTTTCAGAAGGTTTCTCTGCTTCTTTCCTTCTTTTGAGGCAGTGTTGGCCCACTAACAACCCTGTGTCCTCCAGGTTACAACTGTCACGCCAGCCCCTGAACAAACTCTTCCATGTCATCTTCTGGTTTGTCAAGCTGCTGGTTCTGCAGACCTGGATAACTAGTTCGCATCAAGTTGTGAAGGATCAAGCATGTCTTTACAATGAGCTTCACAGTCTCTGGCTTGTGTTGCATGATGGTCAGCAACAATTGGAATTTGTTGGCCAGGATTCCAAAGGCGTTTTCAACAACTCTTCTTGCCATGGAGAGTCTGTAGTTAAAAATTCTTTCATCATTGCTGAGGCCTCGGAGACTGTAGGGCTTCATCGTTGTCTTTCTCAGGGCAAAGGCATCGTCACCACCAAAGAAGTAAGGCATGTCTTGGGTATCATGTGGCAGAGATCTGGGTCAGGGAAGCCAATTGTTCTAACTTCCACACACTTCTTTAGTTCACCTTCATTGTAGATCTGTGCATCTGATGCCGACCCTAGCCCCCTATATCTGCCCAGAGGAATTTGTAATCTCCATCCACCAGAGCCAGCAGGACAATGGAGTAGAAACCCTTGTAGTTGTAGTACAGGGAGCCACTGTTCGGAGGAGCTCGACAGGCCACATGTTTTCCATCCAGAGCTCCACAGGTATGTGGAAAGTTCCATCTGTCTTGGAACTTCTCTGCAACGTCACGCCAAACGTCAGGAGTACTTGGACACACCATCAGTTCATCCACATACTCATCTACAATAGCTTGGCAAACTTCTCTCACCAGCACGGACTGTGTGTTGTGAGGGACCCTCCAGCCAAATATCAGGGAGGCATACTTGTTGCCGGAGGCCAGATGCCGCAACGTGATTTGCCAGCTTCATACCTGGTGGCAGTGGCTCTCTGAAGGGGTGTGTTGCTTGGTTATTC
>CM031605.1:74293196-74310696 GCA_018398815.1 Conus ventricosus | reverse complement strand
TGTATAGAGGCGTGCTTGGCTGTGGAATCATCGCACATCATTACTTCTACCAGGGCGATTTAAGGGTAGGGTGATAGGGCAGTTCTGCGAGGACATGGGGGGGGGGGGCGCATTGGGATTAGTGGGGGATGCTTCTCGTTGCACAAACAGTTAGTTAACCTCACTAGATCACTGATTTAGACCGACCTGTAGTGTGTGTGTCTTCACAGAATTCGCTGATCCACGATCTTCTCTGTACGGATTATTGTGTTGCGACCATCAGCAGATCGTTGTCTGAAGGGAGAGAACTCATCCTTGTATCGTTGCAAAATATTGTTCGCAGGCGCTTGCCTGAGACACAATTGTCGGCTGCACTCATGTCGAAACGTTTGAGTAGGCTATGCACTCTATTTCAGCGATCTCTGGCTATACAGTTTCATTAACAATTCAAACTTCCGTGAGCTTGAGAATCCTGGCCGCATCGATTGAAATGCATACTGACGAACCGAGAGTGTATGCAAACTGAAGTCAACCCACCACAAATTTATTTCCGTCACAGGAGAGTTGTTGCGCGGTTACTTCCCTTTGCGCGGACTGCTCTCTTTTCCTCAAGAGAATGCTGGTATTGACGATTTACACCATTTCAGTAATTTTGCATCGCAAAACTTAATGATCAGGCTCTAAAAAGGAAAAAGACAACGATCACCAAGATGACGTAATTAGATGATGTGGGTTCTTGAAGAGTGTGTCCAATAGAGAATGACGATTTTTTATTCGTTTGTTCGTTTGTTTGTTTTTCTTTATCTATTATCAGTCTTTATTATCTATTTGTCTATTGTTTTTCGCAGTCATTTAACTTATTTATTTATTTATCTATTAATTTTGTTTCTTTGGATTTTTGTTTATTATCTATTTATCAATTTCTATCATCTTTTTATTGATTTGTTTCTTTATTTATTCATTCATTTATCTCTTCATTTGTTCATTTATTCATTTATTCATTTCGTTTTAAGAAAAACAGTTCGGGAAATATGTTCAAACTCGAACAAAATTGTTCGAATCAATCATCAAACAACTGCACCGATTCTTCCCCCCCCCCCCCCCCCCCCCCCCCCCCCCCCCCCCCCCCCCCCCCCCCCCCCCGCTGTAGTGTATCTTTCTTTGATATTAAAAAAAACCCAAGCTCTTATCTGTCCTTGCATTTACACATTCTATGTCCTCCTCCCCAACCCCACCCCCACTAATCCTTCTGGCTCTGTGCAGGTGGTGTCGGGGGGTCACCTGAAGGGCAAGGTGGCCACACACACCTGCTGCTGGAGAGACACCTGGTACATCATGCTGGACGAGGCGGAGATGACCAACAGCCTGGGTATGTAGTGTGTCAGCTGCTGCTGCTGAAGATGTTGACACATGTAATCCTGTGTGCGGTACAGAGCTGTTTGTATTGAATCGTCTTGTGTCGTATGTTTTGTGTTGTAGTATTTCGTATCTTGGTGGATCAAAGTCCACATTATGCTGTAATACAGCCTCCAGTCTTGAGGCTGTGAACGTGTTGTGTATTTGGTATCATGGTGACTTGATGTCTAGATGCTGCTGTAATATACAGCCTTCAGTCTTGAGGCTGTGAACGTGTTGTGTATTTGGTATCATGGTGACTTGGTGTCCAGATGCTGCTGTAATATACAGCCTTCAGTCTTGAGGCTGTGAACGTGTTGTAGTATTTGGTATCATGGTGACTTAGTGTCCAGATGCTGCTGTAATATACAGCCTTCAGTCTTGAGGCTGTGAACGTGTTGTAGTATTTGGTATCATGGTGACTCAGTGTCCAGATGCTGCTGTAATACAGGCCTCCAGTCTTGAGGCTGTGAACGTGTTGTGTATTTGGTATCATGGTGACTTGGTGTCCAGATGCTGCTGTAATATACACCCTTCAGTCTTGAGGCTGTGAACGTGTTGTAGTATTTGGTATCATGGTGACTTAGTGTCCAGATGCTGGTGTAATATACAGCCTTCAGTCTTGAGGCTGTGAACGTGTTGTAGTATTTGGTATCATGGTGACTTAGTGTCCAGATGCTGCTGTAATACAGGTTCCAGTCTTGAGGCTGTGAACGTGTTGTAGTATTTGGTATCATGGTGACTCAGTGTCCAGATGCTGCTGTAATATACAGCCTCCTGTCTTGAGGGTGTGAATTGGAGCGTGATTATTTATGACCTTAAGGTTTTCAGAGAACGTGTTCGTCTCGCTCTGATCGTGAGGCTTTCAGTGAGGTTTTTTTTACGCTGAACTCTGTGGCCTATGGTCAAAGTCCATGACCTTGACCCTTGAAGCTTTCATAGAGAATGCATTACCCCCACTGACTCTTGTGGGTTTCAAAGAGAACCTGTTACCCTTCACCCGTTAGGTCTTTGGATAAAACCTGTTACCCTTCATCCTTGAGGCGTGTAAAGCAATCCTCTCGCTCTTGACCTTTGAGGCTTTTAAAGAGAGCGTGTTGCCCCCTAACCTTTGAGGCTGTTAAAGAAAGGCTGTCACACTTGACCCTTGAGGCTTTGAAAGAAAGGCTGTCGCACTTGACCTTGAGGCTTTGAAAGAAAGGCTGTCGCACTTGACCCTTGAGGCTTTGAAAGAGTGTCAGTCGACCCTTGAGGCTTTTAAAGCAAGCCTGTCATCCCTGATCCTTTAGGCTTTCAAAACGAGCATTTTAGTTGCTCTTGAGACTTTTAAAGCAAGCCTGTTGCTCTTGACTCTTGAGGCTTTGACCAAATAGCCGGTTACCTTTGACCCTCTTGAGGCTTTGAGAGAGAGAGAGAGAGAGAGAGAGAGAGAGGAGAGAGAGAGAGAGAGACCGAGCGAGACAAACAGACAGACAGACAGACAGACAGAGAGAATGACCAGTGACCAGCTCTGGCTGTGATCAACAGGGGTGGACATGGAGAAGGCTGTCCAGCTGTGTCCGGTGCCCTACGGAGGTCTGCTGCTGTTCAACAACATGCTTCCTCACCGGAGGTACCCGACGTCTTCATTACACCTGGTGGTGGGGCGGGTCCTCCTCCCAGCTGGCTCTGTCTGTCTGTCCGTCTCTCCTCCTCGTTCTTTCTTTTTCTTTCTTTCTTCCTTTCTTTCTTCCTTCTCTTTATTTTTTCTTTTCAAGTTTCTTTCGTTCTTTCTTTCGTTCTTTCTTTCTTTCTTTCTTTCTGTCTTCCTTTCTTTCTTTCTTTCTTTGTTTTACATGCTTCTTTCTTTCTTTATTTGTTCCTTCCTTCTTTCTTTCCTCCTTCCTTTCTTTCTTTCTCTCTTTGTCTATTGGTTTCTTTCTTCTTTCTTTTTTTTTTCCTTTTTTCTTACTTTATTTCTTCCTTTTCTTTCTTTCCTTCTTTCTTCCTTTCTTCCTCTCCTCTCCATGTTGCTTTCTTCCTTTTCATGTTTTTTTCTTTCTTTCTTTCTTACTCTCCTCTCCAAGTTGCTTTCGTTCTTTTCTTGTTTCTTTCTTTCTCGCTTTCTCTAGCAACAACAACAACAACAACAACAATGTCGACACTGACAACAATAGCAGCAGCAGCAGCAACAGCAACAATGACAGCAACTGCAGAAGAAATAACATCAAAATTGACATACAACTGCCATCATAATGGTGACACCAGCAGCATCACCAGCAGCAGCAGCACCACCACCACCACCACCACCACCATCACCACCACCACCACCAAAGACAACAACAACAACAACAACAGCAAAGACAACCTCACCATATCTGTCTTGACAAGCCTGAACGTCAAGCGGTAAAGGCAGAGTCTCCTGCTCTTTCACAACGATCTACATCCGTAAGTCTCTGATGGTCTCCATTCTTCTTCATTCTGGTGGTGAACGCTGTCAACACCGTCGAAGATCACTTCATACTTGAGGAAGGGAGCGAAAACGAGAGAGAACAAACAACAACAACAAAAAAGAGCTACAAAACAAATACACCCAAGATAGACAACTAACTGCCTACCTGCTCGAGGAGGTAGTAGCGCTGTAGATGGAGCTGCTGCTGCTGCTGCTGCTGCTGGTGCGAGAGTGCATCATTTTCACGAGCCATGGAATTGAAGGGAAATCTAAGCACAGCTTAGTGCCGTGACCATGTCCGCAAAACACTGTATTTTCCATGAGAAGAAAAGAAAAGAAAAAAAGATAAGAAAGAAAGAGAGACAGAAAACACGAAAAAAGGCGAAAAAAAATCATAGGGGTGAGGGAAAGAAGAGAGGAGATGTTGCGTTCAGATCGGAAGTTGGCATACCTGCACAGAGGACTCGGATGCTGCCCGCTCAGGGAGCACGTTCCACACGTTTCCACAGTCCCTCGTCTATGTGAATTCTGAGACCGGGCCACACCGACTGTAGGCCAGGGGCGAGAACTCCATCCATTCCAGAATAATCTACTGCTTTACACAGATTCCCGTACTCCACACACACACACACACACACACACACACACACACACACACACACACACACACACACAGATCAACGATCAACGATCAACGATCAACGAAATTTTAATGAACAAGGCCATTTGCCCATGTCATACAGGAAAAAGGAGGCATCAGAAACAAAGGACATAGTACAATGAGCATAAATCATATGGGAAACATGAAATATGATGCAAAAACCATAGTACATATCACTGGAAACACGAGACATAATACAGTGAGTATAGCATGCAGTATATCTGCATGTATATCAAAAAAGGTGTCTCACAATACATGACCAAGAGAATGAATAGGATCGTGGTTAAAGGGAGGTGGGAAAAAATCTGTATTTTTATAAAAGGAACTAAATAACGGGAAGTTGGGAAGAGAACACACACACACACACACACACACACACACACACACACACACACACACACACACACACACACACACACAAAAGCAAAACTAAGTGTTGATTGAATTTCTAAGTTCAAATGCTCTGGCAATGAAATTAGCAAGACCAAAAGTATGTTTGGGGCTTGCCAATAGTAATGACATTTTAAAAACCGTGGGGTTGACGAAGAATTTATTTGGCAAAAATTGCTCTCGTAGAGCATGTATTTGGGGCATTTAAGGAGAAAATGATACTCACATTCGTATGTGTTGGGACAAAAGGGACAAGTGTGATCTGTTTGTGCCTTTGAGAAGCGAAAACGGTGGGGTTTCAGACATGATACACCTAATCTGAATCTAATTATTGGTTTACGTAGACTTATATTTTTCATTTCAGATAAATATGGAGAAAGACTATGTGATGACTTGATAGAGGAAAAGAATTCAAATCGCTGTTTAGATTGAATTTGACTATTCCATCCTTGACGAAAACAATCAATTAATCTTTGTTGAAATTCTTGTAAGAAATTCTATCATTTCCGACCCCCTGACTTTCCCACACAAAGCCAAATCCATGATAATACAATGTAAAACAAACGGAAGAAACCCAATTATTTTTGTTTCTACAATGCAAGTTAAAGAGTGTCCGATAAGCTTTATAGGGGAGACGATCTTGAGGCATTTTCAGAAGTTTAAGCCATATTTAATACATCTGGTTCTAGTTGTTATATCTAACGGGTATCTGCCTGTTTCGCCGTATACTAAAGCACTAGGTGTTTGTACGCTAACGTTAAGAAATCTTTTAATTGCAAATAAATGTACTTTTTCTATTACGCTGTGATCAGCTACAAGGCCCCAAACTTCACATCCATAAGTGAGCATTGGTTGTACTTGACAATCAAATAGCTTAAAAATAAACGAGGACAATGGTTACCAGTTTCCATAAGATTTTTAGTATACATAGAACACACTTTTTTGCTCGTGATGCCATGTCATCAAGCGCGTAAGAAAACGTTAACCCAGTTGAAAAAATAATACCTAAGTATTTATACTGGTTAACAACTTCTATTTTATCATAGCCATAAAACCATTTTTCACGGACTGCAAGATATCCCCCTTCCTGAACATTACTATTTTAGATTTCTCTAGATTGACAGTAAGCCTAAGTTTACCTGCTGTGTTCTTTAAAATATTGAGCTGTTGTTGGAGTCCAGTAATTGTATACGCCAACAGAATGATATCATCAGCGAATAACATTATTAGGATTTCTATTAAGTCAGGTGATAATGGAATGCCATGTTTGCCCTTAGAAATTATTTCATTTGTCAGTTCATTAATAAATAGAGAAAATAAAATGGGGCTGCATATATCTCCTTGTTTTAAGCCTTGTGGACAGGAAAAGGTGTCTGTAAGGTCATTTTTACAGCGTACTCTTGCTTTAACAACGGAATACATACTTTTTAATGCCTTAAACATTTTCCCATTTACTCCGTATTTTCTCAGTATCTCCATAGTAAATGTCTGTCAACAAGATCAAATGCTTTTTTAAAATCAATGAATGCAATATACAGTTTCTGGTTATTAGATAATTGTTTTTTAACTAAGGCAAATAGAGTATAGATATGGTCTATTGTACTATTGTATGGTCTATTTCTTCCTAAAGCCAGCTTGCATTTCACTAATTATATTATTATTTTCTACCCACAGGGTTAGACGTTTATTTAGGACGTAACTGTATAACTTCCCACTAATGTTTAAAAGTGAAATGCCCGATAATTGTCTGGAAGGTTAATATCACCTTTTTTTTTAGTATCGGTTGTATTAAAGCTTCTGACCAATCACTAGGGAACAGTCCTGAGTCAAACAGTTTGTTAAAGAATACTGTAAGAAAAGGAACAACTCGAGTATCAGCGCATTTTAAGAACTCACTACATAGTCCATCTGGTCCAGCAGCCTTATTACTCTTTAAAGCCCTCAAGGCATCCCTGACTTCACTTTCAGAAATTTCTGTTTCCAGGACAGCATATTCATAATCTTGACTCTCTGTATCTGCATAATTAATGCTTTCATGAAAGTTGTCTAAATCTTGCATAATATAATCAGAATTAAATACTTCACTAAAATGCTGAAACCACTGTTCCTTTGTTATGTCATTGGTAGTTGGAGCAGCTTTGGATACATTTTTTATAGTTTGCCAAAATAGTTTTGGGTCATTTTTGCTATCCTCTAATGCTTTTATTAAACGGTTTCTATGTTCTTGTTGTTTCTCATTTAATAGATGTTTATAATCTCTAAGGAGATTACAATATATCACTCTGAGATCCTCTTTCATCACTACGTTGTTACACTGTTTAAATTGTCGTAAGGCAAATCTGGCTTTCTGTCTTTTTTCCCAACAATCTGGATCAAACCAAGGTTTCTTTCTATCATTGCCACTAGTAATTGTTTTTAGCATTACACTGACCTGCTTTGTATAAAGCTTCATTGAATTTACCCAGCGCAATTAATGTCTACATCAATTAGATTTAAAGCATCAAGAAAAAGTAATTGTACATCCTGAGAACATAGTTGTGCAATATATTCTGGTTCTTTATCCTCAGTCCATACAAATTTGTTTACTTTGCATATTTTCTTTATATTCTTTTCATTTGGATGATGTTTAGCAAAGCTGTAGCTCAAAATGAACGGGCATATGTTTTGACTCGATTTTAGACAATACTTTAAGCTTTACACCCAGATGAATAATGGAGCTTGACATTAAAAAATAGTCTATTACACTAGACCCGTTGGGTGCTATATATGTGTAACTGCCATTTACATCACCTGCAAGAAATCCATTGAGAATTACAATATTGAATTGTTCACACACGTCAAGAAGATATTTTCCAAAATCATTGACAATTCTATCTTCAGATATACGTATAAACAGAGATTTAACATCAGAATCCTCTCTCAAATCCTCAAGCATTCCACCATCTGGTAAACAAAGTTCTTTAACATTCGTATTGCCAGTTCTTGCGTTGAGGTCTCCAAAGATCAACAAAGGAAGGTCCCCATGGTCTTGTGTGAGGTCAAGTATGCACTGTTCTAAAAGATATATACCATTTTCTATTTCTGTTTCACAGTAATACTGACTGTGAAGTGGAGGTAAGTACATACCTATCAGAAAACAATCCATAGAATACCCAGTTAAATCTTTAGACATAATGAGAATTAAACAATTGTCCAATTCTGTAGGGATACACTTTATGAGATGTACAAATTGTTTCTTAACTAGCATCACAATCCCTCCAGACAGACGAGCAGTGACTATGTTTGATAATTTTACACCCGGGGACACAAAACATTGTAATTTGGAAAAAGACTAACTGGAAAATCAACTGAGAACGTTTCTGTCAGTAAAATAAAATCATATGATTGTAGAAATGATCTATCTCTGGATCATAGATTTTAGACAGTCCTTCTATATTATAATTCAAAAAAGAAAGAGTACTGTTTGAATCATTAGAATTATTTACAGGACAATGAACATGGGCAAGGCCTGACCCCTAGGTGTTTGTGTCTGGGGTGTTGGTTGTGCGTTTAGTTGTGCTTCTTCCACCTGTGACTGTGAAAGCTTCTGTGAGGTGAGTCTGTCTACCAATAGTCTGCTTCGACACAGAGAGAGAGAGAGAGAGAGAGAGAGAGGAGAGAGAGAGAGGAGAGAGAGAGAGAGAGAGAGAGAGAGAGAAGGCCAGACAACAAAATCACTACGTCAGGCGGCGTGTCAACACATGAGGCTGGCGGACAAGGGCATCTCCGCGCGGGTATCCAGCCTCTCAAGCCTGTCTGCTACGAGCACGTATCTATCTGGCAGCGACTCCTTGTCCCCAGACTGTAAGCACTACTCAGTGGTGAACATCCAGAGGAAGGCGGAAGAAGGCCTGGATGGGCGACTGTTGTCAAGAACAGGACTGGTTTACAACACCTCTGCCCTGTTGCACATGATCGAGCATAGAGCACGTTCCACACGTTCCACTCCCTCTGTGTGAATGCGAGACCGGAACACCGACAGTAGTCCAGAACTCCATACATTCGAGAACAAACTGCTTCACACAGACTGCGCCAATGTCCATCACGGCTCCCTTACGACCACTGACACAGTATAGTGATGCTATAAAACAAAAACAAACAAAGAAACAAACAAACAAAAACGACAACAAAATCCATGAAATGACAGTGCCCACAGTTGAACTCGCAGTATAGTGATGGTGTAAGACAAAAACAAACAAAGAAACAAACAACACAAAAACGACATCAGAATCCATGAAATGAGCGTACCCACAGCTGAACTCACTGATCAGCTCGCGAATATCCACCCTCCCCCAGTTTGCCCAATCTGTCCAACGACATCCGCTGGAGTCTGGACCTGAGGTGGCAGCGGGCAGACCGGAACGTGGGCTTCTACGACTGAAGCGGGCATCCTCATGAGGTCCAGGGACCAGCCGGACCTCCAGATCGACTGGGACTCCTTCATGAACGTCAGCCGCTCCGAGAAAGAGAAGGAGATGATGACCAAAGAGCTTCCGGTGAGTTCCAGTCTCCATGTCAGCGTGCGTTGAACTGCATACCATGATAGATTTATGTGCAAAGTGAGGCGACTGCAGGCGGAAATCTAAAAACAAATAAATCTTTTAAAACTGTATGTAATAACACCGTCAAACAACATGGACAAACGAATCACAAGACAAAACACGACGCGTTTCGACCTCCTAGGTCTTCTTCAGGCCAGAGACACAACACTCGGGACGATGAAAAAGAAGAACGAGCAATCACTGAAATGTTGAATTTGACAAGATAAGTGATTGCTCGTTTTTGGTTGGTTTTTTTCCTTTTCGTTGTCCTGAGTGTTGTTTATAAATGCCTGAAGAAGACCTACGAGGTCGAAACGCGTCGCGTGTTTTTTTTTTCTTGTGATTCGATTGACAATGTTGTTTGGGCGGTGTTATTACATACACTTTTCAAGATTCAAACGTAGATTTGTTGAAATTAGCTGCTTTCCTTGGGTAGTTGGTGTTCACCACAGAGGAGAGTAACGACATGCTCTGCTCTTTCTGTTTGGAGTGTTGTTTTAGCTAGACCTGTAGAGGGATTTGTGTACAGCGTGTTTTCTAAAGATGATTTTCCTTGTTGCCGTTGAGTTCGTCAGTGTGATGGGGTGACCGCTGCAATTGGATCTTGGTGTCTCGTCTAATCGAAAGACTAGCTCTCTGTCCTACAATTCTTCTCGGTCTATGGGTCTGTATGTCTCTGTGCTGTCTGTCCGTTATCTTTGCCTGTTCCTGACTGTATTGTGTCTTTCTGTCTGTCTGTTCGTCTGACTTCTCTCTCTTCTTCTCACTCTCTCTCTTCTCTCTCCTCTTTCTCTCTCTTCTCCTCTCTTTCTTTTCTTACCCCCCCCCCCCACTTTTCTTTCTCTCTCTCCCCTTTCTTCTTCTATCTTCTTTCTCCTTCTCTCTCTGTTTCTCTGTGTTATGTCTCTCTCTCTATACGTTGGCCTTATTGATTTCCAAAAAGGCCTTTGACTTAGTTAAACAGCCAGTACCTTGGATGATATTAAAAGAAATAAGGGCAATCAGAGGGTAAATTGTACTAAGTGTCAAAGCATGTATATGTAACTGGTCAAAGCTAGGTAAAAGTGAACAACCTGTGACGAACCCATTATATTGTCTTCGTGCCTGAGACAAGGAGACAACTGCAGTGCATGTTTTATTCTCGTATTTTATTAATGAATTGCCTATTGATGTATCGTAGATGGTAAACACAGTGGATAAGCTATTCCCAGATTTAATGGAAATTTTGATATATCTTTTTGTGATGTTGTTTTGTTTACTATCTTTTCAGTTATTGGTCTGCAACGACAGCTGAATATTTTAAGGTGCTTGCATAGTATGAATTTATTAGTTAATTATAAAGTGTCGTTTTTCGCAAAACAGGCGGTTTACTTTGCAGCGAGAGAAAATGGTTCCTTTGGTCAGCAATAAAGAATTGAAGTGGTCAATCAGTATAAATACCTTGGTATTATTTTTTCTCTTCCCTTCTTTCTCCTGCGATAAGGATGATAGAGCTGCGAAGCAAAGAGAGCGGTTGTATGTATCTTAAAACGGCTGTGTCCCCCTCGGTGAAAAAGCATTCATAAGTGTTTTTTGATTTTTTTGTTGCAAATCGACCAATGCTTACAGTAGGCTTGAAGTTTGGGATTGATTGCAATTCAGAATTTGATTGAAAAAGTACACCTCTTTGCGTTGAAAGATTGTTAAATGTTAAGCGTTTTTTAAGACAACCATATGTCTGGTCTATGGTGGATGTGAGTAGATATTCTCCTTATGTTCTTACTTATACAAGATGTGTTAAATATTGGTGAAATTATGAGAATGTTTGATGAGCGTCTGCCTGTAAAAATCTTATTAAATGCTATTAGCTCTTTACTTATAACAATTCAGTACAATTGGGTTTCTGCCGAATGCTTTACTTTATAATATTGGATTCGGACTTGTATGGAGAACACCAAGGTGTTCAAAAACTTCATCTTTTTTATCAGAGAATTCAAGAAAGACTTAATCGATTGTTTCATTCATGGATGGGAGTGCTCAGTTGAGAGATAAAAGTCGGTATTACAGTTTATTGCATCTTTCAAACTATCGTTTGGTACATCTCCGATACTTATTGACCTAAAACAGTGTGTCATCACCTGAAAAGACTTAATTCAGATTTAGATTAGGTGTTTCAGTTACGGAAGCATCGGTACCGATACTTAATTATGTCTCCCTAAATGTTCATTTTGTGAGAGTGTCCAGAAGTGAACTTATTTTTATATGCCGTCTGTCCAAATACTCAAATGTTGGAGAAAAAATACATTACCTGTATGTACTTACAATTACCTTCTTCTTTCAGGTTATCGTTACTGATGTTGTGACAGACTAAATGTATGTTGCAGATGGGTGATATCTAATGATGATTTAAAATCCGTTATTTGCTATTGTGTGCAGGTTCGTATGGATGTTTTATTCATATCTTTTGCTGTAGTATAATGAATGATTTCCTTTGTACCTCCTGGATTGTGAGAAGGGCCTGGATCATTAAACTTTATTCATTTGTTTTGTCATTGTGTATGTCTTCTCTGTCTCTTGTTCTTCTCTCTGTTCTTGTTGTCTTCTTCTTCTCTCTCTCACTCTTGGTCATCTCTCTCTCTCTCTCTTCTGATCTCTCTGCGTCCTCTCTCTCTCTCTCTCTCTCTCTCTTCTTCTCTCCAGTCCAGTACGTGTAGTTACACAGTAGATTATATGCATGCTGCTTTTTGTTGTTTGTTGTTGTTCCATGGGTTTTTTCTTTTAATGTCATGGACCTACATAAGGCGGACTGATAGATGTACGTCTCTTTTTCTCTCGCTCTCTTATATATATAAACTATATTAATATTTTTATTTATATATTTATTAGAGAGAGAGAGAGAGAGAGAGAGGGAGAGAGAGACAGTGAGAGAGGAGTGAAGATAAGACAGACAGCGACAGAAGACAGAGAGGCTAGATAGCTGTATGATGTTATACACACAAAAAATACTTCATCAGGGTTTCGATGTTTATTTACTTTATCCTCTGCCACACAATGTTTGTTTGTCATGTCTTGTTTGTCTTGTGTTATGGACAAGAAGGACGAGGGACGGTTGATACGTCGTTCGGGCCTTGGATTGAGTGTGGGTGTTGTGCAAACAAATCGAACAAGAGGGTGATGGATGAATCCATCAGCTAAAAACAAACAAAACAAAAATAAATTCGGGACACCCAGCACCAGCCACTCCTCCCCCCCCCCCCTTAGGGCAACCCCTTCCTCTCCACCCTCTTCCACCTTCAACCGTTGTGAAAGTTGCACTAAACCCTCCTCCCGCGTATTCCAAAAGGGTTTCTCACCTCCTCTTTTCACTTGTCATCAATTCGGTGCTTTGGTGGATGAGTCGATTTAAAGTACGCCAAAGTATACGCCGCACGCCGAAGACGCAGCACGAAGCACAAACACCACACAAAACACACAAAACACACACACAATCAACAAAAAAAACACACACACAAACAACTTACATCAACCCACCACAAACACACAACAACAAACAACACACAACACAAGCACCACAACAGGACACACACACAAACACAACACAAACACAACACAAAAGCAAACTACATAACACACACAACACAAAACAAACAACCTCAACAAAACACGCACACAACTCAAACAAGCACACACACATCTCACAACACACACACACAACACACACACAACAAACACACACAACACGAGTGAACAACCAGCGAATTTCTCTCGGTAGAACATCATGAAGACAGTGCAGGATTCCGGCCTAACAGAATGAGGAGTGATGAGATGGCGAGGTCCTGATTAATGATCCACAGCCACATCCTCATTTCAGCTATCCATACCCCACCCCAACCCCACCTGCCTCATCTACTCATTTTCACTGCGGCGCTGAGGTTTGTGGCGATGGCCAGTTCAGGTGAGAGCTCAAAGAGAAAAAAAAAAAAGAAGAAAAAAATGAGGGGTTAGGGTTGAAGCGGTGGGGGGTGGGGGGGGGTGGGGGGGATGGCGAGGGGGGGAGGGGGGGTACTGTGGGTTGAAAAGCCATTTCTCAATCCAGTTTGCAGACTCCAGATTTGACAAACTATAGCCCGTGGTGTGAGTGGGAAAAGTCGTTGGAAAACTATGGGCTGAGAGATTAAGAGGCATTATACATCACACACAGGAAAAGCGCATGACTTTCTATCAAACGAGGACTTTATCAAGCCCCGTGGTACAAGCCTACTACGAAGAGTGCCCCAAGGATGAACAGCGCGCTTGAAGCATTTATTGAAGCATGTACAACGGACTTTTTGTCTATAGACAAACGTAGAAAAATTAGGGATAACTTAACGAGGGAACAACGACAGGCATTGGCTGAACTTAAACGTTTACCTGTCCACATCACGCTGCATGCAGATATGCTGATAAAACAGGGACAACGGTTATTAATCTTTAGGACCGATGATACGAATAAACTCAATGAACTGAATGATAGGGAATATTATGACATCCTTGAAGATGATCCAACCAAGGATATTTGTAAGGAGATAAGACAATGGGCATGTAAGTGGTTACACAAAGGTAAAATCAATGATGAGATTTTTGCGTATGTTAATGAGTAAGAAACAAAAAACCAGGTAAATGCAAACCGCTCATCAAAACACATAAGAAGAAACCCTATCCTACCAGACTTTTACTTTCTAGCTGTAGTACACCAGTAGAGAATTTATCTAAATTTGTGAGACTGCCATTTGTCATTTAAGAGATGAACTAACCTTCCAAGTCATAGGTACAAGACAATTTTTTTCCAAGATTTGAATTATCAATCAGAAATTAGCACCACATCTCAGACAAAGCAGTGTTTGCAGTATGTGATGTGGTATCATTGTTTCCAAATATTAACAATAATATGGGTATACCAGCTACTTGAAACTTTTAGAAAAATGCCCTAGTTCACTTTCAGCATCTAATGCCTGTATTAAAGATGCTCTGAAAATTTGTCTAGAAAAAAAAAGTGTGCCAATGCATGGATGGAGAAAAACCAATACAACTTTTGCTGCTCCAAATATGGCACTGCTATGGGACCAGCCACTCATGTGACTATGTTGATATTTGTATGGGTGAACTAGATAACAAATTAGTAGAAACAACACCCGTCCCCGTTGATTAGGAACTCTTTTACCAAAAGAAGAACAGGAACCACTTAAATTGGAGTCGTTTCAGAGATGAGGATAAAACCATTTTACCTGATGAAATGTATGCCCAGGAATTTGAAAACAATACAAGAGTTCAATCCACCATCTATAAAAGGGTAGTAAGTATTGGTAAGGCAGTGAATTTTTTTTAGATGTTACACTCAAGATGCAAGAAGGCAAAATTACAACAGATGTTTTTTTCCCAAACATAACCATGCTTACTTACCACCAAATAGCTGCCATGTCCCATCTATTTTTAAAGGGTTGATCACCAATGTAGGAACCAGATTAAGAATGTTGTCTAGGGAAGATGATGTCTTTAGAAGAAAAAAATGGAGGAATATGCCAAATATTTTGCAACGTCAGGTTGGGATTTCAACAGAGCGAAACAAGAATTGAGAAAAGGAGCAACCAAAGATAGGGAAAGTATACTAACACAGCCAAAACGACCCCCACCCCCCCCCAACAAAAAAACAAAAATAGCATGGGTAACAAAATACGATCCAAGATACCCATCCAAATCTGAAATTATCCGAAAAAATTTTCCATATTTTATATTCAAATCCCCTAAAAAAAAAATATTTTCCCTAAAAAACGAATCATTGCAGCAGATAGACGCAAAAAAAAACCCTTTGGTGAAATATACAAACCCACTGTCCCAAAAAGGTTAGTAGAACACGACCCGAAACGGAAATGGGGATATTTCCTGTGCAATTCCTCAAAAATGTGACACATGTAACCCTGGAGAAAATCTTAAGACTCCTCATTTCACCCTGGGAAAAAAGGAAATGGCACACAAAACATAATTTAAACTGCGGAACAAAAAAATGTTTTCTATATTATAAGAAGCAAAACACATCCGATCATTGGTATGTAGGATCAACAAAAAACCGAACTTAAGAGGGGCAAATCACAAATCCGACATTAAATTGCAGAAAACAAACAAATGCACAGTTGCTAAAACATTTTTTGTTCAACACCTCATCCAGAATTTTGGAAATTAGAATTTCTACAGATAATACAATTAAATAAAGTCTTTGACAAAGATAAAGTGTTAGAAAGAGAATATTCTGGATGTGTAATCGGGGAAACTGTTTTTTAGTGGCTTGAACGCCAGAAAAGAATTCACCTCTTTAAGAAGAGCTAGTATGATTTACCACAGGAATACAATGTTACTTTAACTTACGGGGGGTGTCAGACCTGATGTGGCCACTGTCGATGGGCGTACTTTGGAACCCATGACTGACTGATAAAGGTTACTGGATCCAGAATTCTTTTCCCAACCCCCTCTTTTAGAATGATAAACAATGTTGTAATAAATCATGATCAAGTATTGTAACAGGATCTCCAACGATTGAAAATGGCTTTTACCCACATGTCAACGACCCCGCTACACCCCCCCACCTTCCCAAATAAGTCCACCTGCCCCCTGCCCAGATAAGTCCCTCCCTACAGTTTTTTTTTATTCTTGAATGTTCGGATATGTGCAGTTCGCTATGTGGGACAATTTGCACGTGATTTTAAAGAAGAGGTTTGAAGCTGTCCTTAATTTGCCTGAGCAGCAAAGTCGGTCAGATATGCAATCCTGTGTCCATCATTCGTGCCATGCCATGAAGAAGCTCGTTGAGCAAAAAATTGTGAAGACAAAGAATGAAACGAACAACACTGTGTTTTATGTGTCCTTTGTATGTATATATATATAAATATATATATATATATATATATTAATATATATAATATAATACCAGTTTAAAATAGGATTTTAAAAATGGAAAAATTAAAACCCTACAAGCTTTTTCAAGCTAAAACGCTCCCCTTTCGGGGTATACAATTTGGGCACGCCACCGTGTTATATATTGTGGTGTGTGGGCGTGAGAGTTCTGTGCGTGTGGCACGTGGCCTGCCGGTTTTTTCTTTTTTGGGGGCGCGTTCAGGGGGACGTGTTACGGAATGGTGCATTGACAAAGATTTCCATTTATGCCTGCAATTGTTTATCATTTCTACTTTAGAGTTCAGGATGCTAGGTGGGGTTTTACATAATATCAGCCACTTTCTGTAGTACATAAGTTGCATTTTTAGAAATGTTGTTTGTATGGTGTTGCTCTTTTCATAATTTTTCCATGATATGTTGTAATCTATTTTCTTATTTTTAAGCTTCCAAATATATTTACTTAATTCTGTTTGGTTTTTATATTTTCATTTTTGAAAGACTGTTTGTGGTTTGCATATCTGGTTTCAAATGGTTTCCCGTGATCCCTATGTATTTTCTTATCACTGTCTGTTGTTACCGTAGCTTGGTACACAATATTGTTGTAGAGACATTTATTATTCAGAGGGCACTGGTCTTTTTTTGTGCAATTACAAGATATCCTTTCATCACCCTCTTTGGTTGTGTTGTTTTTGGTTTTATTGGAAGAATCAATTATATTTTTTAAGGTTGGGCATACACGAGTATGATAGCTTGACGGTATTTTTGTTGAATATTTTTATATATATATATATATATATATATATATATAATTATATATATATATATATATATATATATATATATATGCACAGTTTTATAATGTAGCAACATACCTGGGCAGTGAAGATTTGTGTCCTGCTTTTTGTGACTGTTTGAAATGTATCTACCATAATCACTATAATTTGACCATTTAGGAAGATGACCAGTTGTGTTTTTCTGATCAATAATATGCATCATATAATAATAATAATAATAATAATAATAATAATAATAATAATAATAATAATGAATACTTATATAGCGCCTATTCTCGGCTAGAGGCCAAGCTCTAAGCGCTTTACAATCAACACTCTCGTTTACACAACGGCTGCCTACCTGGGTAGTGCCGACTGAAGAGCTGCC
>CM031605.1:74262592-74285092 GCA_018398815.1 Conus ventricosus | reverse complement strand
AAACCGTAAACAACAACAAAAAAACAAGAACAGTAACGGCTGCAGGATCCAGCTAGTGTCCAGCCTTGACAAAGCTTTAAACAGACTGCTTTACCATGGAACTAACATTCACCTCGTCTATCTTCGTTTGAGATAGGAAATCCTGAGGTGACGAAAAATATCCCTCTCCTCCCCAAAGTTCAGCTATACACCTTTCACCCGCGGTTTCTGAGCGAAGACATCTCACCCTTGAATCCACGTCACGCATGGACAAAAACCCCCACAAATTCTGACGTGAGACCTTCAGTAATGGAACCCCTTCCATCTTCTTCTTCAACACCTGACTTTGAGCCAGGAAGAATGGACGTTCTCTGCCAGCAGTCTCAGAGCTGTACGGCCTGTATTAACTCGACATTTCTAGTCCACGATTTTGAGGCGGGTGACCTCGTCATCCACGACGACGCCTGCAGCGTTGGCTTTGCCGAGGCCGCTGCCTTTGTTGGTGTTCAGTACGCCACGGCCTGGGAGATCCTGGGCCTGGTTGGAGTAGACGCTGACGTTGGGGTCCTCCCTCACCTCGGAGCCGAAGCTGTCGGACCAGCACTCAAACCCATCGGCGAAACTTCTGGGCGCCCCCGTGTCCTTTCCCTTCAGACGCTTCAGCAGCTGGCCCTTGGCCAGATGGGCGCTGTCCAGGCCGGTCATGGAGACGTAGACGGAGACGTTGGGGTCCTCCGCGTCGGAGGGCTGGTGGGAGGCGAGCATGGGGCTGTCCACGTAGCGCGAGGTGGAGAGGCTGCGGGGGAAGGTGCCCACAAGTGAGGTGGGCGGCTGGTGGGGGTAGTGATGGGTGCGCAGACGGTCGTGGTCCACCATGCTGAGGTTGGGCAAGTTAGGGAGTTGGTCCCTGTGGCCGTACTCGGAGGACGCCGGTGCTGTAAAACAAAAACAAAACAAAAAAATCAAAAACAAAAACCAACAACGTAGGTAAGGTAAGGTAATGTTGCTTATGGCCCAGCCGACCGCAGAGGGTCATATCAGAGCTGTCATCACGCTTGAAGTCAACTCACAAGTCATTCATTCACACAACCCTTTGGAATACACCTAAAAAAAAAACTCAATATAATTTCTTCACGTTGGAGGCCAGAGCACACAGAGAGAGAGAGAGAGAGAGAGAGAGAGAGAGAGAGAGAGAGAGAGAGAGAGAGAGAGAGAAGGTAATGAAAACCAACGAATGCAAATGAGTGTATGAAGTTTCAAAGAAACTGATATCATACCAGTAAAAAAAAAATATATTAAAAAAAAGTATATATAATCTTTGGAGAAAGGAAACACCCGCTTCGGTGTTCTTCGTCACCCGACATCGCCAAGGCACGTAAGCCACGGTCAAAGGGCAGTAACTCTCTACCCGTCATTTTCCTGTGCCCATGTGTCCGCTTGGGGGACCGAACTGGGGATTACGCTGTCGCGTTCAAGAAGTATTTTAAATCTGCCATTTGAATGATGAAGACCTATCCGGGTTTTTGTTTGTTTGTTTGTTTGTTTTTTCCTTCTGTATTTGTTTCTTCTACGTGGGGAAAAAAAGAAGAGACTTGTCTGGAAGAAATCGGCTCCGTTTTTCTATGTCTGGAAGGACAGTGGGGGAGGGGGGGGGGATAAAGCCTGATTGTGTGGACTCCTCTCGACCCTAAGCCAGCGACGTGCACAAGGGTTTGGGGGCTGGGAGAGGAAGGGGGTAGGAGGAGAGTGGGGAGGTGGAGGCGAGGAGCGCATGAATGAGAAAAATAAAAAAAGAAAGAAAGAAAGAAAAGGAAGAAGGAACAGAATATGACAGAAGTAAGAAGTGAACATGACTTGTACACACACACACACACACATACACATACACCACACCACACCACACCACACACACACCACACTACACACACACACACACACACACACACACACACACACACACACACGTACACACCATTACACCCTCCATTCCCCCCCCCCAGACACACACACTACACTACACACACACACACACACACACACACACACACACACACACACACGCACACACACACACACTACACTACACTATACTACACACACCCCATACCACCCTCCCCACACACACAAACGCACACACACACACACGCGCGCGCGCGGGCGCGCATACACCACTACACCCTCCTCCACACACACACACACACACACACACACACACACACACACACACAAAAAACACACACACAAACACACACACACACACAAACACACACACACACACACACACACACAAACACACACACACACACACACACACACACACACACACACACACAATCACACACACACACTACACTACACTACACACACCCCATACCACCCTCAACCCCCCCCCCCCCCCCCACACACACACACACACACACACACACACACACACGCTGACATCACATCAACAGCACTAACAGTTCATTAACGTTAACAAACACGGCCCTTTGAGCCAGAAAGAGGTGGAAGGGTGTGGGAGGTAGAATGCTTGGAGACGGGGGGGGGGGGGGGGGAGGGGGAAGGGGGAGGGGCACCTGTCCCGACGCCCACTTACTGTCGACCGACACCACCAGGGGCTTGTCATCTTCTTACGCCAGCGCCTCAGCACCAGAGCCGCGCCCACCAGCACCAGTACCAGCACGGCCACCGCCACCACCACCACGATCACCAGCGTGGGTCCTGGGACTGGGAGCGGCGGATGTGGACGTCTCCTTCGTCGTCGCCTTTGTGTGTGTGTGTGTGTGTGTGTGTGTGTGTGTGTGTGAAGGAAACAAAAAAATACCACAAAGCTTGATTATTATATTATTATTATTATATTGCGCATTTATATAGCGCCTATCCTCGGTCACAGACCAAGCTCTAAGCGCTTTAACAAAAAACACACTACCTCACTCGCTCAACGGGCTGCCTACCCAGGTAGATCCGGCCAAAGAGCAGCCTACTGGCGCTCATTCAGTCGTAATTAATTGATGTGTTGATTGATGGGTCACCGAGAGAAATTGCTGACAGGTTGATCAGAGGGCTGATTGATGGGCGAATTAGAGGCAGCTTTTGTGAACTGATTTGCAAGGATTAATGGACAGGTTCATTAGAATTTTTGCTGATTGATCGATTGGAAGACGGTTTGATAGAATGATCGATGCATTGACTGGAGGGGAGATTGATGAATTGATTGGAGGGTTGATCGGTGACTGACTGAGGGTGAATTGATGGACAAAGCTGATCAATGGATTGACAGGTTATTTGATGAATTGATTGGAGGGTGGATTAGTGAGGGTTGATTGGAAGGTCGTTTCATGGATGGATGGAAAGGGACTGATTGATTGATCGGAGGGAAAATTAGAGGATCGATCGGAGGCTGAACTGACATACTAACTGGAAGATGGATTGTGAGTTGAATATTGGAGGTTGATTAATGGATGGATTTAGGGGCCAGAATAGCTCAGTGGTAGAGCGCCGGACCCCTTTTAAAGTTGCTGATCCTGGGGTTGCGGTTCTAATCTCCACCGGCCGTTTCGGTACAGGGGATTTTTCCTTCGGAGTTAACATTGGTTCCGACTCCATTTCCCATACAGTCCTTCGAATGAGACTATAAACCAAGGTTCCGTGTGTGAGCGCACGCATAACATCTTGCCCACACGTAAAATCCCTTCACCAACTTTCGGAAGAGAAGGCCAGTTTGGACGTGGTATGGATGACACGTTACACATAGCATGCACCTTCCCCGAAGTTGGAGTATGGCTGCCTTAATGGCGGGATAAAAAAACGGTCATACACACAAAACTCCACTCCTTTTGTTGGTAGGTGGGATTGATCCTTGCCTGTCTATACACGGGTTGTCCGCAGGAGTATCAGCCTGCGTACGCAGAAAAAAAAGGATGAATTGGAAGGCTCATTAATGGATCGATTGGAGGGTGGACTGATTGGAATTTGAAGTAATGGATTCATTGAAGGGTGGGTTGATTGACTGATTGATTGATTGTAGGGTTGATTGGTGGATTGATTGGAGGATGGATGTGAGAGTGGGGAGGAGGGGGGGGATTGGAGAGTGGCTCGATGAATTGATTGGAAGATTAACTCATAGACTAAATGAGAGATTGACTGATGGATTGACTGAAGGGGAGGGGGGGGGGGGGGATTGATGGAGTGATTGTTGAATTAACTGATATATTCACCACTGGGTTCAGTAATGGATTGAGTAGAGGATGGATAGATGGGATGATTGGCGGGGGCGATGGATTGTTGGAGTAGACTGATGGATTGACTGGGGGATTGACCGATGAACTGATTTATTCATTGAGCAGATTTTTTAAAAGAAATATCTTATCTTCGCTCTGAAAAGAGCAACTGATGAACCATCATTCAGAATACAGTTTTTCTTTGTGTGTTTTTTTTTTCCAATTTATTACAGAAAGAAAATATTCATCAATAATGATCACTGGGCAAGAAGATTATTAATCTTGCCATGAAAACAGTACCAAGAAATCAATACACTCTGTGTGTGTGTGTGTGTGTGTGTGTGTGTGTGTGTGTGTGTGTGTGTGTGTGTGTGTTTTGGGGAGGGACAGAAAAAGGGTATGAAGCTCCCTAGCCCAACACACACAGAGAGAGAGAGAGAGAGAGAAGAGAGAGAGAGAGAGAGAGAGAGAGAGAGAGAGAGAGAGAGGGAGAGAGAGAGAGAGAGACAGACAGACAGACAGACAAGACAAGACAAGACAGAATTAAATCCGCCTACCTTCGCCGCTTTGGAGTTTGGCCACCCTCGCAGAGATAGTGCCGCCAGCCGCGTAGTCTCCCTTTCCACTGGACCTGCCTGTCTCTTCATCTGAAGAGCGTCAGGTAAACAGTTAGGATGAGTAAGCAGACGATCAAAGATCATAATCTACTACTCTGAGAAGGGGAGACGAAGGGAGGAAAGGGGGCGAGGGGGAGGGGGGGGGAGGGAGGGTCGCGTCTTTAACGGCAAGTTAGCGAACAGCGATTGATTTTTAAAATATATTCATTTATCTATTGATGTATGTATTCATTGATCTCCTTATTCATTCATTTATCTATTGATGTATGTATTCATTGATCTCCTTATTCATTCATTTATCTATTGATGTATGTATTCATTGATCTCCTTATTCATTCATTTATCTATTGATGTATGTATTCATTGATCTCCTTATTCATTCATTTATCTATTGATGTATGTATTCATTGATCTCCTTATTCATTCATTTATCTATTGATGTATGTATTCATTGATCTCCTTATTCATTCATTTATCTATTGATGTATGTATTCATTGATCTCCTTATTCATTCATTTATCTATTGATGTATGTATTCATTGATCTCCTTATTCATTCATTTATCTATTGATGTATGTATTCATTGATCTCCTTATTCATTCATTTATCTATTGATGTATGTATTCATTGATCTCCTTATTCATTCATTTATCTATTGATGTATGTATTCATTGATCTCCTTATTCATTCATTTATCTATTGATGTATGTATTCATTTATCTATTGATGTATGTATTCATTGATCTATTTATTTATATATTCATTGACTTATTTATATATTTATCCACTCATTCATTTATTCATTTACTTGATTATTTATTCATTTATTTGTTTTGTGTGTGTGTGTGTGTGTGTGTGTGTGTGTGTGTGTGTGTGTGTGTGTGTGTGTGTGTGGTAGGGGTGAAAGGGGGGGGGGGGGCAGGAACAGGGAAGAGCTAGGCGTGAGACTTTCGCAGGACACAGAAACGCTAGATGACGTCGTCCCTGCCAAACAGTCTTGCCAAGTTTAATGGAGTTATTGAGCACAAACGCGCGCGTGCGCGTGCCGTGCGTGTACACACACACACACACACACACACGCTGCGCGCGCACGCAGGCACGCACACGCATACACACACTTACATACGTGATTGCGCGCGCGTGTGCGCGGGAACGCGCATACGCATACACATACCTATATAATGGAAATGTTGACAGCTAGTTTGCCCCCCCCCCCCCCCCACACACACACACACGCACACACACATAACGGACTCTCCTCAATCCGAACCTCCACACACCCTACTCCCCCCCCCCCCCCCCCCCCCCCCCATTACCAACAACAACAGGAAACGGGCTTTCATTTCCCTCTTCCCCATAAACCCCAGCAACAATCTCAAAATCATGCCTTTTTCTATCTTGAGGAGAGAGAGAGAGAGAAAGAGAGAGAGAGAGAGAGAGAGAGAGAGAGAGAGAGAGAGAGAGACACACAGAGAGATAGACACACAGACAGACGGACGAATGGACAGACAGGCAGACCAGACAGACAGGCAGAGAAAGAGAGACAGAAAACACAACGGCAACAACAACGAAAACAGCAGCAACAACAACAACAACAACAACAAGCTCCTCTACCCTGCCCTGAAAAATCGGCAGTCACCGCGCGCGGAGTATTGGACACACGCCACAATTGGGGTTTGCATTAAAACACTGTATAATCCATGTAAGCGCTTCGTAGGCCTACCATAAGTTTGAGCCAGCATTTAATGTTAAACTGATCATTGATTAAAAAAAAAACAACAGAAAATAAAAATAAGAGAAAGGAAAACTCCCCACCAATTACTTCCCTTGTTTAAGGGGATTTTCACCGATGAAATCACAACAACAACAACAACAACAACAAAATCTTCACATACGTGACTTTCCCTTGAGCTGACGTCACATTCCCGGCCTTTGAACACACCAGTGACCCTATCTTTGCGTCAGCTGGAAGCGCCAAAAAAAAAAAATCCCTATTTTTTTTAGATTTTCATCTGTCTGATTGGAACCACCTGACTTGTACCTTGATGGCCATAGGACAGAAAATGAGCTGAATCAACTTTCAGACACAATACAAATTCTCAAAACAACCACCTGGGTTGTATGTACCTTGATGGCCATGCGACAGAAAACGAGTAGAATCGACTTTCAAACACAAAAACAAATGATCAAAACAATCTAATTGCGCCAGTCAATAAATACTCGAGTCATCAAGCGAGGCGTTGGCGCATTAATTTTGTTTTAATTTTTTTTTATGTGCAGCCATTTAAGTGAGTCATCTGACTCGCATCTTACCCGAAGAGGCGCTGCTCGCGTCGCCGCCATCGCTGGAAGGGGTCACGTGACCATCACGTCGGCACCGCAGGGCGACGGTGGTCTGAGAGACGTGTCCATTGCGCTTCAGACGGCACTGGAAGAAGGTGCCGTCGTCTTCTGCCTTCAGGCGGTACTCCAGCCGTAGACTGTTGTTGACACGGCAGCCGCTCTCTTGTATGACCTGAGAAGAAGAAGAAGAAGAAGAGGAAGAAGAAGAAGAAATAGGAGGAGGAGGAGGACGACGACGACGACGACGACGAGATGGAGGAGGAGAAGAAGGAAGGAAGGAAGGAAGGAAGAAGAAGAAGAAGAAGAAGAAGATGAAGATGAAGATGAAGAAGAAGAAGAAGAAGAAGAAGAAGAAGAAAGGAAATGGAGATCGGCTCGTTTTACTTCTTATTTGTGAGATCGGTCGTGCCATTTTTTTTTCTCTTTCTTTTTCTTTTCTTTTTGTACTCCCAGTTCTTAAAGAACAGGGAGTAATTTAGAATGGGAACGAAGAAATGCTCTGTGTGTGTGTGTGTGTGTGTGTGTGTGTGTGTGTGTGTGTGTGTGTGTGTGTGTGTGTGTGTGTCTGTCTGTCTGTCTGTGTGTCCGTGGTCAAAATGTGTTCCACTCGCTCCAGACAAAACTACTGGGTCGATCTTTCTGAAAATTTGTAGGTATGTTCATTATGGGCCAAGGATGATGCCCGACGTTTTAGTTTACCGTTACAGCCGTTATTTTCAGAAAGCCGTTACTAACGGCTGTAACGGCCTGTAACGCTTTTTCTTCTTTATGGAATATCTCAGAAAGTACTTGACCGATCTTTCTGAAAATTTTGTAGGTATGTTCATTATGGGTCACGAATAATGCCCGATGTTTTAGTTTACCGTTATAGCCGTTACTAACGGTTGTAACGGCCTGTAACGGTTTTTCTTCTTTATGGAATATCTCAGAAAGTACTTGGCCAATTTATAAGCGGTTTGGATGATCTTGTGACAAATCGGATCCTCTGTCCATATGTAAGTGATGTAATGCTGAAAATGGATTAAACAACCGTTAAAAACCGTTATTCTGCCGTTATTTCTTATATATAGGTGGATTTTAATGAAATTTGGTATATAGAAAGGTTATCACACACAAATGGCACATCTATATAGTGTTTTAAAATTTGACCGTTAAAAAACCGTTATTCTTGACATATTGTCCGATTTGGATGAAATTTGATACGTACACAGGCTTTAGCCCATTGAGGACTAAAATACCGGTTTCAAAAGTGCATATCGGTTATATAACCGTTAAACCGTTATTTTTTATGTATTGGTGGGTTTTAATGAAATTTTGTATATAGAAAGGTTATCACACACAAATGGCACTTCCATGTAGTGTTTCAAAATCTGGCCGTTAAAAACCGTTATTCTTGACATATTGTCCGATTTGGATGAAATTTGGTATGTACACAGGCTTTAGCCCAGTGAGGACTAAAATACCGGTTTCAAAAGTGCATATCGGTTATATAACCGTTAAACCGTTATTTTTCCGTTATTTTTTATATATTGGTGGGTTTTAATGAAATTTTGTATATAGAAAGGTTATCACACACAAATGGCACTTCCATGTAGTGTTTCAAAATCTGGCCGTTAAAACCGTTATTCTTGACATATTGTCCGATTTGGATGAAATTTGGTATGTACACAGGCTTTAGCCCAGTGAGGACTAAAATACCGGTTTCAAAAGTGTATATCGGTTATATAACCGATAAACCGTTATTTTGCCGTTATTTTTTATATATTGGTGGATTTTAATGCAATTTTGTATATAGAAAGGTCATCACACACAAATGGCACTTCCATGCAGTGTTTCAAAATCTGACCGTTAAAAACCGTTATTCTTGACATATTGTCCGATTTGGATGAAATTTGGTATGTACACAGGCTTTAGCCCAGTGAGGACTAAAATACCGGTTTCAAAAGTGTACATCGGTTAAATAACCGTGAAAACCGTTATTTTGCCTTTATTTCTTATCTCACAAAGCACTTGGCCGATTTATAAGCGGTTTGGAAAACTGGGAGTACGTTTTTATGCTTCGCATCTTGTTTTTTTTTTTTTTTTTTTTTTAGCTGTCTTTATTTTTTTTTAAATAAAGAACAATGAGAATGACGACGTTAAAGATGACCCGCTGGAGTTCCCATGCTGATATGAGACAGCATAACAAGTCCTCCCTCTCCTACTTCCTTCCCCCCCCCTCCCTCTCTGTCTGTCTGTCTGTCTGTCTGTCTCTCTCTCTCTCTCTCTCTCTCTCTCTCTCTCTCTCTCTCTCTCTCTCTCTCAGCGCTTCCCTCCATAACATAATTCCGGCTGGCAACCAGACCTGAGAGATACGGACACCTGCAGTGTTGGCCAGGGAAATGGGAGCAACACTCTCATAGGTGCTTTCGTTAAACGGATGAAACGTGACGGTGGCGTAGTCTCAGCTGACCCCTTCGAGCTCACAGCGTCTAAAAATCAGGGCAGGTTACGGGCAATGGGTCTTGATGGAATTGAACCTACGACCTCCCAGCACTCAAGCCTGCGACGGTAACCATTGTGCCACGGTGGCTGATGGTTTGTCTGTGTTTGTTGTTGACCGCTTTAGTTAGAGTCGGGTAGTTTGGTATTTTTGTTTGTGTGTTTGCTTGCTTCAAGTGTTGTTATTGTTATTGTTGTTGTTGTTGCTTGGGGTCTTTTTTTTTTCTCTGCCTTTTATCTCACCTGCATCCTCCTTCCTTCTCTCTCTCTCTCTTTCTCTCTGGGTCTTTTCTCTCTCTCTCTCTCTCTCTCTCTCTCTCTCTCTCTCTCTCTCTCTCTCTCTCTCTGTCGGTCTTCTTTCTCTCCCCTCTGTCTCTCTCTATCTCTGACTCTCTGCTTCTGTCCGTCTGTCTCTCTCTCTCTCTCTGTCTGTCCTGTCTGTCTGACTCTCTCTCTCTCTCCCTCTCTCTCTCTCTCTTCTCTCTCTCTCTCTCTCTCCTTCCCTTTCTCTCTCTACCTCTCTCTCTCCCCCTCTCTCTCTCCCTCTCTCTATCCCCCTCTCTCCCTCTCTTTCTCTCTCTCCTCCTCTCTCTCTCCCCCCTCTCTCTCTCTACCTCTCTCTCCCCCCTCTCTCTCTCCTTCCCTTTCTCTCTCTACCTCTCTCCCCCTCCCCCTCGCTCCCCCCTCTCTATTCCCCTCTCTCCCTCTCTTTCTCTCTCTCCTCGGGTTCCTGTGGTACACGAAGTTGAGATGACGTGTTTCGTTGCGCTCTTAAGTTTTCTTCGTTTTCGTCTGCTTATTCTTTGTGTTCCGCATTGACAGTCAGCAGGAGTGTTGTGAGGTACCATGCCTTCAGCACCACTGACATTTAGACCTGTGTGTGGAGCGTTTGCTCAGGTATTTGTTGTTTTCATGGCGAAACGGGCGAACTTTTTATCCGCCATGAGGATTTCAGTGTTGAAGATGAGGTCACGCATGGACGGTGTCACCCTAGGTCTGCTACTATCCTTATTTGCTACGGACATTTGCTTCAACGGTGCGGCGATGTTGAGATGAACCCAGGACCTCTACATGCTAGGACAGACAGCAAGCGGCAAACCCGTCTGGAGAGTGCTGGGAATACACGCAGAGACAGTGGACAAGGACTGGGTTCTGCTCCTGCTGCCTCTGCTCTCCCGCCGGAACCTACTCTGAGGGATGTTGTGGCTATGTTGTCTGACTTGAACTGTAAGTCTGGTCATGTGAGTGAAGACGTGAAGGACGTGAAGCAGTTGTGTGTGAATTTGCAGAATGAACTGATTGATTTGAAACAGAAAATGTCCAGTTTAAAACATGAAAATGACTGGCTAAGAGATGAAAATACTAAACTTACTGGCAGGGTGGAAGCCTTGGACAGAAAGGTGGATGATTTGGAAGGTCGGTCAAAAAGAAACAATATTATAATACATGGCATTCCTCGTAGAGATAATGAGACTTGGCAGAACTGTGAGGAATTGGTGACAGATATGCTTACTGACAAAATGGATATTACAGATGATGTTCTTTTTGACCGGGTGCACCGTGTAAACGCGAAGCCAAACTCACCAATAGTTGCACGTTGCACGTTTTTCAAAGATAAAGAAAAAATTATGAAAGCAAAACAGAAACTGAAGGGCACTGAAATTTTTGTGGCTGAAGACTTTTCTTTCCGAGTCAGGGAGACAAGAAAGAAGCTCGTCCCACATTTAAAGTCCGCTCGGTCACAGGGCAAGAAAGTCACTATGGTATATGACCACATTGTAATTGACAGTAAGAAGTTCCGTTTAGATGTCAGTGACAACCTGGTAGAGTTAGGATAGGATTCCGGCCGGCCCAGTCAGAGGAAAATGCCCCTTTGGCAAAGTCAAAGGGAGGCGAAATTCAAGTTGCCACCGCACGAGATGCATATTCCGACTTTGCGTGCTGGCACTTTAACTGGGTCAGTGAACGATTCCGCCTTCATGGAGATAGGCTTAAGCGACGAAAATCCCGTGCAGTCTGTCACTGACATCGGTGTTGACGGCAATGTGTTGAATTTAGATGACACACGATCGGATGATGTGTTAACTGTGAAAAGGATGGATTTAAGTTTCGATCATCATGTTTCGTACGATTTGTATTCTGTTGTACATAATGATGCCATGTTACCTACAGCAAACAGTGGTGAACATCAGGATCATCTGAGTGTTTTAGAGAGAATGTGTGTGGAAGGGCAGGGAGACTGCAGTGTGTGAATGTATTCAAACTGATGAAATAAATGAAAGTGTTGTTTGTGGAAGTACGGGTGAAAGAAAGAAGGGTGATGGTATTGCACTTTTGCATGGGACTGGTTGTGTCGATGACTCTGTGAATATTGATAATAATTGTATTACAGAAAATGAAACTTGTGGACATGGTGGTGACTGTGTGACTAGTCATGGATATGTCACTCAGAATAGTGTTGGCTGCATGGACTTCACGTCCACACCTGTGGCCTCCTCTGTAAATAAATACAATAATACGGAAAATATTTGTCGTCTTCATAAGGATGCTCGCTCATATAGTGATAAAAGTATGAAAAGTCATACAGGTCAAAATGTACATAAACTCGTAAATAATGTGTCACTTCTCCACTGGAATGTTTGTGGTTTAATTCGTAAATTACGTGACAAAGATTTTATTAAGTTTATTTCTTCTTTTGATTTGTCTGTTTGGTTGAAACCTTTGTTGAATCGTTCGAGTTGAACATTTTTCCGGAACATGAACTGTTTGTAAAACCGGCAGTAAGACTTACGAAACAGGGTCGGTGTTCGGGAGGATTGGTCTGTATGGTACGGAAAAGTCTTCTGCCATATATTAAACAAGTGGATTGTGACTTTCAATATGCAATGCTATTTATGTTTGATAAAGATTTTTTTGGTTTTAGTAAGAATGTTTTGCTCGTATGTGTGTATGTCCCTCCGGAAAATGCACCTTTTTACACCAGGTGTGGTTTCGATAATGGTATTGAATTGTTGGAAAATTGTGTTGTCAATAATTTAATGTCTTTTGTTGATGTAGAATTACTATTTTGTGGAGACATGAACGCAAGAACTTCTAATGTTTCTCCAGAATTTGTATGCGAAAGTGATTTATACGTAAACTATGTCAAGGAGGTTAACAGTAAACATGAAAGATGTTCTCAAGACAAAGTATTAAATTTGTATGGGAAGAAATTACTTAGCATGTGCACTGTATTGGGACTGACAATTCTAAATGGAGTATGTAATGGCGACCTTGAAGGCCGTTTCACGTACATATCTGATGTAGGGAGCAGTGTAAATGACTACTTTTTAGCATCTGTTCAACTTTTCGAATTATTGTATGAAAGGATTACGCTTAATGTAATGGAAAGATATGATTCTGATCACTTACCACTAGTGCTGTGTATTGGAATGCAAACTGATCAAATACATAACAATTGTGCTCCTAGTTTACAGAATAGTGAGTTCATTGTTCAGTATTGCTGGAATTCAGAATATGGTCAACAGTTTACGTATCTCATGAATTCACCAGGGGTTCTAGAAACATTGAAAGCTGCTGAAAACCTTATTTGTGAAGACGTTAACCAAGCGTTGTCTCTATTTAATACAACTGTCAAAGAACAAGCTGAAAGTATGAGGAAAACTAAACAAGTAAACAAGAATTTCGAACAGGGTTGGTTTGATCATGAATGCAGGGTAGCCAAAAGTAAACTACGTAAACTATTCAGAGTTTTTTTAAAACATTGGATAAAGATGATAGAACAGAGTTTTGTATAGCAAGAAGGGAGTACAAAAATTTAAATAAAAGAAAAGAGAAAGAATACAATGATTCTTTGCTGAGTGATCTTATGTCTTCAGCTAAGAATCAGCAATTATTCTGGAATACTATACACAAGATATCAAGAAAGAAAACACAACCTGTAAATAGCATTTCAGTACAAGACTGGTTCTTACATTTTAAAAAATGTGTTAGAAAAGGTTGAGCAAGAGTCCACAGTGATCAATGAGGCAATACATTGTGAAGACAATACATATGATAGACCAATTTCCAGAGAAGAAATATTACTAGCGATTAGAAAATTGAAACATGGTAAAAGTGCTGGACCTGATGGTATTATTGGAGAGTTTTTCAAGAATTCTGGTGAGTTTGTCGTAAACTTTTTATGTAAACTGTTTTAACTTTCTGTTTGACACCGGCATTTATCCCGAGGATTGGAAAGAATCCATAATATTGCCCTTGTTTAAAAAGGGTGATGCAAATGATGTAGACAATTATAGAGGTATTTCTTTATGCAATATATGCAGTAAACTTTATAGTTCCGTTGTTAATAAGCGATTACATGAATGGATATCTCAGAATAATGTAACAGGAGAACACCAAGCAGGATTCAAGAAAGATTATTCCACAGTTGATCATATGTTTACTTTGTTAGCCGCAGTTCAAAAACAATTTGTAAATAATCAGAAGCTATATGTTGCTTTTGTGGATTTTGAAAAAGCTTTTGATTCAGTTTCACGGAAACTACTATGGCCTGTTCTATTAAAAAATGGAATTAAGGGTAAACTGTATCGTTGTGTAAAGAGTATGTATTGTGAGGTGAAGGCTAAGATCAGATCCGGAGCAAATTTATCAGATTTTGTCAAGTGTACCAGAGGAGTTAAGCAAGGGGACGTCTGTAGTCCAGTTTTGTTTCTTTGTTCATAAATGAATTAGCGTTGGAAATATTCAAATGGAAAACATGGTGTAACCTTTGACTTCTTGGAGTTATTTGTGTTGCTTTTTGCCGACGATATAGTTTTATTGTCTACAACGGTCGTTGGACTTCAAAGGCAGCTGAAAAGCTTGTATTCTGCTGCAACCAGATTAGAATTAAAAGTAAATATGAATAAGACCAATATTATTGTCTTTCGTAAAGGTGGTTATTTGGCACGAAATGAGAGGTGGATTTATGACGGTCAGTATATTGCTGTAGTCAATGCATATAAGTATTTAGGATTCTATTTCACAACCAGATTAAGTTTCACTTTTGGATGCCAAGATATTGCAAACAGAGCAAAGAGAGCAGTTACAGTTATACTTCACATTTTATATAAACTGAATTGTAGCGCTTTTACAGTTTTCTCAAAGCTGTTTGACTCTCAGGTGCAGCCAATCCTACAATATGGAGCAGAAATTTGGGCACTTGAGAAAAGCGTCGTAATTGAAAATGTGCATTTGTATGCCATGAAAAAATTTTTGAATGTAGATAATCGAACACCGAATGATTTAGTATATGGTGATCTGGGAAGATATCCGATTTATGTTAATTCGTTTTTGAAATGCATTAAATACTGGTTGAAAATAACAAGAATGGACGAAATTAAAATACCTTTTAAAGCTTATAAGATATGAGAAATTTGGATTCAAATGGCAAGAAGACATGGGCTACCAATGTTCGTCACTGTTTAAATTCATATGGCTTTGCTTATGTTTGGGATAACCAGGGTGTTGAAAATATTGTAGGGTTCTTGAAATGTTTTAAACAAAGAATTATTGACTGCAGATGGCAGGACTGGCATGATCATATTTATAGCAGTGACAGATTTGCGCAGTACAGACTCTTTAAAACAACTAATGTGATAGAGCCATACATTAAAATGGATATGAACAGATATATTAAGAGTGCGCTAAGTAAGTTTAGATTTGGTGTTTCTGATATAGCGTGTCACCGTTTCAGATACAGTGCTGTGAGTGATAATGAACTGACATGTCGTTTATGTAACCTGGCCAAGGAAGATGAAATCCATTTCCTTTTTTGCTGTCCTGCTTTTCATGACCTCAGGATAAAATTCATAAAGCCAAAGTTTTATTCTGACCCTTGTATTTTCAGAGTTAATTTACTCCTGGCGTCAAGAAATGAAGTCATTCTCTTTAACCTTGCTATGTACATTTATGAAGCACAAAAGAGGTTACGTACTGTGTATTCCTAATAACATTGTATGATGCATATGTACTTGCTTTCTCTTGTCATTTTCCTCATTTCAGTAATTGATATTGTATATATTGCGGGTACCACCCCTTCAGTATGGGCTATGGCCTTAATCTGAATAAATATTCGCATTCGCATTCGCATTCGCATTCTCTCTCTCCTCCTCTCTCTCTCTCTCTCCCCCCCCCTCTCTCTCTCCCTCTCTCTCCCCCTCTCCCCCCCCCTCTCTCTCTCTCTCTCGTACCTCATCATGAATCAGATAGTTTGGGAAGTTGCTGCGGTCCAGAGGGGTGAAGTCCTGGTCCCGGGGCCTCCTGATCTCCCAGACCATTCCCAGCTCTCTGGCACCGGGGCTGGCGGAGCAGGTGAGTTCCAGAACATCGTCCACGTCATAGCGGGCCTTCAGAGGCTCTTTGGTGACGTGGGGCAGGCTGACGTCACCTGAGCGAGGGCAGAGGGAGTGAGGAAGTGCGTGAGCGAGTCAGTCAGTAAAAAAAAAAAAAAAATGAGTGCGTGATGAGTGAGCGGGGGGGGGGGGGGGGGGGCGGCGGAATAGCGCAGTGGTAGGGCGCCGGAGTCGGAATCTTGGTGATCCTGGGGTTGCGGGTTCGAATCTTCTCCAGGCCGTTTCGGTACAGGGGCTTTTTTTCCCCTCGGAGTTAACATTGGATCTGACTCCATTTTCCCATACAGTCCTTCGAATGAGACTATAAACCGAGGTTCCGTGTGTGAACGCACGCATAACATCATCTTGCACGCACGTAAAATCCCCATCATCAACTGTCGGAAGAGAAGGCCAGTTTGGCCGTTGGTATGGATGACACGTTATACATAGCATGCACCTTTCCCGAAGTTGGAGTATGGCTGCCTTAATGGCAGGATAAACGAAAACGGTCATACACACAAAACTCCACTCCCTTTGTTGGGAAGATGGAATTAATCCTTGCCTGTCTATACAGGGAGTGTCCGCAGGAGAATCAGCCTGCGCACGCAGAAAAGAAAAAAAGAAAAAAAAAAGTGCATTTCATGCATGGTTGCACAGGGCCGGGGAGAATGGGCGAGGGAGGGAGGGAGGGAGGGGGAGAGGGGTGTGTAAAGACAGACGGACGGACGGCAGGAAACCAAAAAAAAGGTACAGAAAAGGAGGAAAAGAAAGAGAAGCAAACAGAAAAAAGGTGCAAAATCAGAAAGTGATATGGAGGGGGAAAAAAAAAAGGGGGGGGGTAGGGGGGGATAAGTGTGGAAGAAAGGAAGAAAGAAAAAAGCAGAAGACAGACAGACAGACAGACAAGAAAGACAACAAATGACAAAAACACAGAAGGGGGAGAAGAAAAAAACAACGAGAAAAAGAGAAGAAAAGAAGCGAAGAAAGAAAGAAATCAAACAGAAGAAAAGAAAAGAACAAGTTACAAATGTTGACGGCTTAAAGAAATGGCGAATGTCTAAGCGCGAATAAAAGAACCCACATGAGCATGAGAATTGTCTCGAGCTAAATTCTCTCGGGTAAAAAAAAATTACTCTTGAGATCAGCAAAAGAGTACTTGGGATTGTGTACGTGTGTGTGTGTGTGTGTGTGTGTGTGCGTGCGTGCGTGCGTGCGTGCGTGCGTGCGTACGTGCGTGTGCATGTGTGTTGTGTGTGTGTATGTGTGTGTGTGTGTGTGCGTGTGTGTGTGTGTGTGTGTGTTCGTAGACAACGGTATAACGGGGGTAAACAGATTAGAAGACTAGCCCCTGTCTAAAAATATTTCTCACTGAGGAATGAAGTTTTTTTTTCAGTTTTGAGTGTTGACTCTGTCTGCCTGTCTGTCAGTCAGTCTGTCTTCCTCTCTCTCCCTCCCTCTCATCACCCTACCTCCCTTCCTCTCCCCACTCTCTCTCTCTCTCTCTCTCTCTCTCTCTCTCTCTCTCTCTCTTCCCCTCCCCCCTCCCCCCTTCCACCTACTAGCCCTCTCATATCCTGCTGTCAGTTCCTCCCCGCTACGTTCCTCAACAACAAATCACAACTCAAATATAACCCAGTACATAATCTTACCAGAAACCCGAATTAAATGAGGGGATTTCCAAGGAGCCCAAATTGTCCACAAACCCATCCTGACCCCCCGACCAAAAATAGGAGAAAAAAACAACAACAACAACAACAACCAAAACGAACAAACAAATAAAAGCGAAAACGCCTACAAACGTAACTCTTTCGTCACCAGTTATCCCCCCTAAGCCTGAAAGCAGCTGCAGAGCAGCTGTTCAGCACAGCTACACACATTCACAGACCAGCAACCTTTGAACCACTGAACTAATGACCCTCACGGGCCTGCCATCTGACAGATGACGGAACACCGATCCAATCCATGTGCTGTTCAAATACGAGAGGGAACCTGACCAGAAAATGCCCCACACAAACAATAACTGAATGTCAGCATGGGTTTTTGATGCTGGGCGGTGATTGTGGTGATCTAACTGCTAGTAGTAGCTCGTGCAGCTGTGGTGGCGGAGAAAGGGTTAATTAACGAGCGTCGTTGAGGAGGAACGAAACACACGAAACAGGCATCAATGACAAATACTACAGTCATGCATTTCTGTCTGAACCACACAGTAACACAGAACATACCCAGGTACTCGAAAGACTGGTTATACTGCTTTTGAACACCGTTTAGCCCAAAGTTCGTACAAACGTAGACGGCGCTGTCACGGCAGGTGACGTCATGCAGCTCTGCTACCAAACGCTTTGTCTGAGAGTTGTCGACCGTGATTCGACTGTGGAGGCTCCGACTGAGGTTGGGTTCTGGAGGAGAAGAAGAAGAGGACAATAACAAAAACGAGGTTAGCTGACTACTCTTTACGGAGCCATCACATCATCGTCATCAGTCTTCGATGTCATCGTCATCATCATCACCACCACCACTGCCAGTCAAAGCCACAGCATCAGTGGCTAGCAGAGAAACCTTCAGTCACAACAGCAGCCGAAGCAGTACGTACTAATAACAGACGCATGCATCAACATCGACAGCAGCTACAGCAGTTTCAGCAGCACCGTGGGGCGACAGCAGCAGCAGCAGCAGCAGCAGCAGCAGCAGCAGCTACGACACGGTAGCAATGACATCAAACCTAAAATAGCTGAAAAAGACCATCATTGAAAGCAGCTGATCCGTGAAAACCACGACGTAACTCAATCTCTTGAGGACGCATTCTTTGTGTAAAACAACAACAACAAATAAACTGGGAACGGCACACACACTTCTGGAAGTAAAGATCACGACAGTCTGTTCAAAAGCTACGCCATGACAAAATCCTACATTGTCCTAACAATGTTAGTTTCAAAGTTTGGTGACAGCAGGCGAAAATGGAAAGAAAATTGAAAAGAAAAATGAAAAGAAAAATGACTGCGTCGCCGAATGAAAGAGGCAAAGAAATGACAAAACAAACTGCATTGTCATTTGGTTGTCTCTTTCGTTCAGCTCTTCAGTAATTTTTCTTTTTAAGTTTCTCCTAACAAAGTCTGAAGAATATCATCATCATTACCATCATCATCATCATCATCATCATCACCATCATTATCATCATCACCATCATCATCATCATCATCATCATTATCATCATCATCGTCATCTTCATCATTATCAGCAGTAGCAATATCATTTTCATTACAAGCATAATGTTAGTAGAAAGCATAGTCGTAATGGTGGCAACCTTAGTTGTGGTAATACAAGTAACAGGACCAGAAACGGTGGAAGCAGCAGCAGCAGCAGCAGCCACGGCAGTAGCAGCTGCACTAGAAGCAGCAGCAATAGTTGCAGATTAATTATTACGTTATGATCGTGGTCAAAAGTTGACAGTTTATTTGTCGTTTTCTGATTATTTATTCAATTGCTGTAGATCCTATCATCATCATCATCATCATCATCATCATCATCATCATCATCATTATTATCATCATCATCATCACTTTCATCATCATCACTTTCATCATCGTCGTCGTCATAGTGTTGTTATTGTTGTGGTTGTTGTTGTTGCTGTTGTTGTTGTTGTTGTTGTTGTTGTTGTTGTTGTTGTTGTTGTTGTTGTTGTTGTTGTTGTTGCTGCTGCTGCTGCTGCTGCTACTACTACTACTACTATTATTGCTGCTGCTGCTGCTACTGCTTCTGCTGGTGGTGTTGTTGTTGTTGTTGTCGTCGTTGTTGTTTATTCACAGTTCTGTTCCTGTCATGCTCCCTACTGCGGTCGGCAGAGGTAGCAAGCAGTCTCTGTCGTCCTTTGCTCCTAATCATCAGCGTGGCAAAGGGCAGGCTTCCTTCCTCCCTCCTCCTTCTTGTGGCAAAGGGCAGGCTTCCTTCCTCCCTCCTCCTTCTTGCGCCCCTCACCTCTGTTAGGCATCCAGTCAGCAAGGCGCGTTTCGTCTCCCGGAGAACTGTTCAGGCCGACTCGCTTCAAGGAGGAGGCCAGCATGTCGTCGGGCAGCTCCTCTTCGGGGCATTCCACTCGCAGCTTCTTCTCTTCCCTGTGGTACGTCATCTTGATCTGGCGGTGGTTTTCCCCTGTGAACCGGATCGTTTTCAGTGATAGGCGTGTCAGAGTCGTCTATGCACTGCGCGGACATGCAGAGAGAGACAGAGAGAGAGAGAGAGAGAGAGAGAGAGAGAGAGACATACAGAGAGAGAGAGAGACAGAGACAGAGAGAGAGAGAGAGGGTCCACAGGATATCAAACTGGAATGAGTGTTATTTATTTTATTTCGCTGTATTTCACTTCATTCTTCAGTTCATCTTTTACAACTTTCAATAAAACGCCCCTCACCCCCCCCCTCCCATCAACGACCCCCCACTTTCTCTCTCTGTTTCACCCCCACGCCCGAGGCCCCCCCCCCCCCCCCCCCCCCCTTACACTCATTTCCCTTTCATTGGTTTACGAATTTTGTGAATGCTTCAAGCTCTTCTTTCATTTATTACTGCAAAGTCCATCGCAGCGTGGTGGACAATATTGTTACCATCACGAGAGAAGTCTGTTTATTGTGTTTCTGCTGCTTTCGAACGAAGTGAACGTTCATGGCGAGAGAGATTAAACCAAGCAAGCAAACAAAAGAGGATCGAGTGTTGCCAAAACAATCCTTGCAAAAAGGGCGTCGTTCGTTCGTTTTGTGATGACATTATTGATCAAACACTTCCTGAGACACCGAAGCTGCCAAGGGAAACAATTTGAGACACACACAGTGTAACACGAAAAGGAAAATTCTACTTTACTTTACTTTACTTTACTTTAGTAATACAGCTGTAGCCAGGCTAGTTGCCCATCAGCCGGTCGCTGCAGTCAATGCTTGTCCCTTCATCTACTGCATGGAATAATTTTACACCTTCAAAAGAAAAGGACATTGATAACCTCGAAAAGATTCAGAAGAGAGCAGCACGGTTCGTAACAGGGAACCACATCAGAGAAAAGGGGAATACTAGGAAGAACATGAGGAAATTAGAATGGAAACCCTTAGAAGAGAGAAGAGCTTTTATCAAACTTAACATCTTCTTCAAAGGCAGAGCTAAAGTAATTGATATTCCAATGGAACAACTAGTATTGAATAAAAGTAGCGCCAGGAGTGGCGGTCAATGTTATACCATACCTGCATCAAATATTGACAGCCACTTACATTCATTTTATCCTAGTTCTGTACGGCTGTGGAACTCACTGCCGGGTGCCATCAAGATTGCCACAAATGCAGTCTCATTTAAAAAACAGATACGACAGTTTTGAGATCTGCATATTGACGATTTTCTATTTTAACTTCCCCAGATATACTGTTACCTGGGCCTGAATTTGGCCATTGCTTTTAACTTCTTGAATATCGAGTGCGACCCCTTGTTGCCCAATTTGCTCCAGGGGCCAACAGTCTGAGTCGCACTATTTTATGTTATTTATTTTACTTTTTAACATGCGCGCTGGTGACCTACTCGTTTTTGAGTGAACCAGTGTTTTAGGAAGAAGAAAAGGGAGAGGGAGATGTCAAGGGAAGCAACACCATTTACTAAATGTTGTTTATATGTGTATTCCATGAGTGGCTTCCCCTGTGACGTCGCTTGGACATACTGGACACTCGACAACAACAACAACAACAACAACAACAACAAAACATCCATCTTCGCGATCTCATGCTGTGTGGTAAAGATGATTTATTACAGAATGTAATCTGGTTTCCAATAACCCATCGGTCATATTATGAGTGAGGCTTCAGACGTTATGCTAACCTATGCTCTAATGACTAACAAACTCTCAAACTAACCAACCAGCTATTCGACCCTTTCGCTCACTCAGAAGAGGCCATTTCCGAAAAGTATGAACATGATACACCGATTCAAAGAACCTGGAAAACGAGTGTGTGGTATTCTTTGGACCAGAATCGAACGATTCGTACAAAAATCTTTTGATTATTTTCTTTAATTTTTTGAAAGAGCGCTGTGATACTTTATAAAACTGAGTCCTATAGGATGGACGTTATTTAGTTTCTCATTCAAAATTGTATTTTATGAAACTCAGTGGTCAGTGATGTGTAACATAATCCAGTTGGCCTTTAATCCTAACGACCTGACCCCTCGCCCTCTCCACACTACCCCACCTTTCCCATCAGTCCCCCCTCCCTTCCTCAACCCAGCCTTCTCTCTCTCTCTCTCTCTCTCTTGCGCGCCAACTTTTTTTTCATTTATAACCATTGCTCGCGCTCGCGCGCGCACACACACACACTGAACAGCTACTTACCCAGCACCAATGGAAGACAGACCAGAAAACACCAGCACAGGTACATCCGGGCAACCTCCCTTATGGGATGACGCTGATGACGTCGTCGAGCCCTGGGTGGAACCATCCTGAATTTGATTGTCTCCCCTGCAATGACAA
>CM031605.1:74252592-74257592 GCA_018398815.1 Conus ventricosus | reverse complement strand
TGTTTTATGATGACTAGGTTCACTTGCATGATATATGTATCGTGGAGCTTCCAACCTTTTACAGCGACGTAAGACTGCTGACGGATACCTGGCTACTTTCATCCGGCGATGAAGCCAGACGTGTACTTGACTTACGGCCCGAGTCCACAGTTACGAATGAGGACACCCCCCCCCCCCCTCCGCCCCCCAACGCTATACATTCTCCCTTTCACTCAAAGCTACATGTAGCTTCTCTCAGACAGAACATCAGCCCTCGTTAAAACAAATTCACTGCATGGTTCAGCCTGAGGATATATGCCGTGCCCGACGCTGACACAGCCGCCATGTTCTCTATACTCTCACAGTAGGCGTGACCAACCTTTTTTTTTCCCCATGTAGTCTGTCACGCTTTTCATTCCCCAGTGTCTGTGCCCGACAGAAGCGTAGGAAGTGTCACAAGACGTCCACGAGTCACGCATAGTTCTACCATCCTTATTTCTTTTCCTTTCTTTCTGCGTACGCAGGCTGATACTCCTACGGACACTCCCTGTATAGACAGGCAAGGATTAATCCCAACTACCCAACAAAGGGAGTGGAGTTTTGTGTGTATGACCGTTTTGTTGTTGTTGTTGTTGTTGTTGTTGTTGTTGTTGTTGTTGTTCTTTTTGTTATCCCGCCATTAAGGCAGCCATACTCCAACTTCGGGGAAGGTGCATGCTGTGTGTAACGTGCCATCCATACCAACGGCCAAACTGGCCTTCTCTTCCGAAAGTTGGTGATGGGATTTTACGTGTGTGCAAGATGTTGTGCGTGCGTTCACACACAGAACGTCGGTTTATAGTCTCATTCGAAGGACTGTATGGAAAATGGAGTCAGAACCAACGTTAAATCCGAGGGGAAAATCCCCTGCACCATCCTTATTGACACCTAGCACTTAACAAATTCATTAAACGTAAACACATGGATAAAATCTTTTTCATCTTAAAATTTTTGTTCACTGAAACAATATTATTTTCGTCTATTCAAACTGTATTGTTACTAATTGGCGTTTACCATAACCTCAAATCTTTGGAATATGTGACTCTGTCCTAAACTGGTTTGGATCGTATCTTTCAAACAGACAACTGTTCGTACTAATCAGCGAGAAACAGTTCCCAAAATGTTCATTAGCTTTTGGCGTTGCACAGGGTTCTGTGCTATATCCAGTACACTATATACAATACCCCTGACTGAGATCATCAGCAGCCATTCCGTTTATGATAAAATGCTCGTAGATACTCAGCTTGAACATTCAGACACGTTAGATAACTACAACAGTCTATTAAAAAAAAAAATTCAAGATTGTGTCTCCATGTTAAAAAAAAAAGAAAAAGAGAAAAAAGAAAAAACGCCCAGTGGTTAGAATGCACGCTACATAAATAGTCTTCACTATCATCATCATCATCATCATCATTATCATCATCATCATCATCATCATCATCATCGTCCCTAACCCCCTCCTTCACCTTCCTGTACCTTCCTGTTACGATGAAAATCAAATTCTTGATAAATTTAGAAATTCTTAAACAAAACATAAAGCCAACTGACGTAACTGAATTCTTCATTGTTTAAAAAAAAACACACCCTTAAACACTTAAACAAAACGAAAAGCCAGCTGAAGTGATTGAACTCTTCATTGTTTAAAAAACACTTAAACAAAACAAAACGCCAATTGAAGTAATTGAACTCTTCATTGTTTAAAAAACACTTAAACAAAACAAAAAGCCAATTGAAGTAATTGAACTCTTCATTGTTTGAAAACGCTTTAGCAGAAAGGCCAGCTGGAGTGGCAACGTGAACAGTCTTTACTCCCAGTGGAAGCTGGTATGTATGTGTGTGTGTGTGTGTGTGTGTGTGTGTGTGTGTGTGTGTGTGTGTGTGTGTGTGTGTGTGTGTGTGTGTGTGGTGGGGGGGGGGGGCGCTTGCTTCCTGGCTCTGTCTTATAGGCTTTTATTTACAGACCACCCTTAATTCTCACATTACTTTTTGTTTTACTAAAATCGGTTTAAAACAACCATCCCCCGTGTTGGTATCTTACTAAGCATCATAAAAATATATAAATCATAATTATAATAACGATGAAGCCCACAGCAAATAGTTTCGTTTTCAACATACATGACTGGCTACACTTAAATCAGTTCTGCTTCCAAATGTCAGTTGTCATTTGCACTGGCGCATTCGCCAGTCTTATTTACCATTGGTGCATATCGCCCTCGCCAGTTATCTTGAGGCTATTAGTAAGCGACAGGACCCTCACCTGCACCTTAACGTATGAAAGCGCGCATCCGGATCTGTTTGTATGTTATATTATATTGGGTATTTATATAGCGCCTATCCTCGGTCACAAACCAAGCTCTAAGCGCTTTACAATAAACACACTACCTCACTCATTCAACGGGCTGCCTACCCAGGTAGAGCGGCCGAAGAGCAGCCTACTGGCGCTCATTCAGTCGTTTCCCGTACCATTCAAATATCAGTCACTCATTTTCATTTATCTCATTTATCTCATGTTAATCAGTCTGTATGCATGGTGATACTTGCGTATTCTAGGTTGTTTCTTTTTGCATGATACTTTATGGATTCTATCTTTTTTTTAAAGCTTTTGGCATTTCATAGATGACGTGAGTTCATCTATAAAGATTTATTAATCAGTTTCTGTTTTCTTTTGTGTATTTTTTTTTTGTATTCTCGCCTAGCGATTAAATATTTATTTATTATTGCTCTTCAAATTCCGTCTATCATTTCGCAGCAGTGTCCTACCTGTTCTCTTTTGAATCAATTGTTCAGCTCTTTTAAAATAAGCACTCTTTATCAAACCAATCCCCAGATATTTTGTTATTAGTGGTTGCACAGCCTTCTTTTCATACATTTGGCACTCTCCTTTAAACAATATTTAACATATCGAGTGCACCATTTATACCTCTATCTATGAAATTAATTGCTGTATCGATTTTTGCATGACTACTTAATGGCTCATGGATTACATCGGTGCAGCCATTATTCCAAACTTTTTTTTGTTGTTGTATGACAATATTAAGCTCTTGTTTGTAAACATGAGCATTATTTTCAGTAGGAAATACAACGTGAAGCGTAACAGGCATATGGTCGGAGTCAATGCGTCCGGAAATCTGCAGTTTATATAAGTCAAAAACGATATCAATAAGTTCGCAGAAAATATAAAATAATCAGCAACATTGCAACCACCACCATGAAATATACGTATGGCATCTGTCACGTTGCCCTCATATACACCGTTTAATTACTCATATCTAATGCAGTGCAAAATTTAGCTTTCCATAATCATTCAGAATACGATCTTCAGAAGACCGAAGACCTAGTAGAGTTCAGAGAATAGCTTCTTTACTACATTAAAAAAAAAATCTTTAAAAAAAAACATTTTGCGAAAAACTTGAGGTACTACAATTCAAATCGCCATTTTAAAAAAAAACATTTGCATCAGACAGTTAGGCACTCTTCCCGCGAAGAAATTCCATCATCAACATCAAAATACGCATAAAAAAGGAGGAACCGATAGAAGGAACATGAAAACAAAAATAGAGAATATCTTTGTTAAATCCAAACAGTTTGTTATCAAACAGAAATACGTCAACATTTCGATGACAAGTTCGAACCGTTTTGACAAACAAATTTCTATCATTATTAAAGGGGTTCTCACCCATTTTTACAAATCTATTTTGACCAAATGCACGGTTTTGGCATGTGCTCGTATTGCGAAACCCAGCCCCGAATCAGCCGCCTGTGGTCTCATCTTGCAGTGAGAGCAGCATTTCCTGCGGACTGGGAAAGCGAGAGGCTGAAACAGGAACGAGAGCCTCGATTTCGATAAAAAGGGGGGGTTTCCCGATTGATGACGTAGAAAAGCCAAGTCGCTCTTCGTGTTCGGCTGAAGTGAGATGGGGCGAATGTGTGCTGTGTCTGGTTGCGGAATTTCATCAGGAAATAAACAAAGAGTAAGCGTTCATGCTTTTTCAGGTGTCTCCAGCCAGTTTAGGCGATTGTGGATAAATTTTATCACTACAACGAGGAAAGATTTTGTTCTTCGGGACAGTTATCATAGCATTTGCGGTCGTCACTTAGAACAGCACAGTTTCCAAGACCAACACACCTGGAAGGTAAAGGTGGAAGCTGGAATTAGGGTCCGAAGACAGCTGAAAGGGGGATGCTGTGCCAACTATTATAACAGAAAAATGTATTAAAGCACTCTCTGTTCATTCGCCAGCTGCAAGTGCAAGCCTCAAACGCAACAGTGACACACGATTCTGTCAGGAGCAAGACAGCCACACTCAGAGACGTAAAGAAGGTAAGGTTTGTGGAATGGGTGGTTTATCTTTTTGTGTTTCATTTCATTCTCAGTGTATGGTTGGTTGTAAAGATAGTTGTTGGTTTTTGTTGAAACATACATTGTTACTGTCATAGTGGCAGTCAGTCAGTCACACTGCCTGCTGCCACTGAAACTGTTGCATGTTTATGATTGATTTTTTCCCCCTGCTGTTACTGTTTCCAACAAAACTGAAGACACGATTCTTATTAACAAGAAGTGTCCATGTCCACAAATACAACTTGTTGGACTCCAGTGAATAATAGTTTGGGTTTATATTTTTCAGGACATTGCTGAACATCAGGCACCCTGCAAGTCCAAGTTTCCGCCCAACAACCATATGCTTTAGTAAGTGAGTTGTTTATCAGTATTTGGACACAGGATGGTGACTTACTGTGCATTTTAAGATATATGCAAGTGTGGTATGTCTGTATGCTATAAACTGCCCTGGGAGTAAGAGAATAATGAGCTTAGATCTGATGTACGGCACGTCACGCATCAGTTTTTTAAAATAACAGCCAGAATCTTTGACTGCAATATCTTGTAAATGACCCCTCAGATTCTTATTGTCGTTGTGGAACTTCAGAATGTAAGTGAAGAGAGTGAGATTGAAAATGAGGAATGTAAAAAAAGTGTGTGTGTT
>CM031605.1:74235092-74240092 GCA_018398815.1 Conus ventricosus | reverse complement strand
GTAATTCTCTTGCCGGTATGCTTTCGGATATTTGTATTTATCCACATAGCAATGTCATCAGCATATTGTACTAAACTCACACTTTTTGATAATATCTTTGGAAGATCATAAATAAGAATGTTAAACAACATGGGGCTATTATAGAGCCCTGGGGAAATTTCCGATATCAATGCTCTGAAAAGACGAGTAAACTTTCCCTATTCTTGTACATATGGATCTCTGTGATAAAAAACTTTTAAAGTATTGAAACATCTTTTCCATTAATTCCTATTTCTTTCAATTTAAAGTAGTCTAGCGTGCCAGATATTTATCATACGCTTTTCTGATATCAAAAAAAGGTACAAGTGTACTTTTCGTCTAGCAAACTGCTTTTTAATTTGACGGGTAAGTTTCACCAATGATCTATTGTACATCGACCTTTGCGAAATCCCCCTGATTCACTGGATTATACTTTCTTTTTCACAAAAAATAAAAAGACTCTTTGTATAATTTTTTCTAACAACTTTCCAACGTGAGAGGTAGTGCTATGGGCCTGTAGCTACCAATGTCTGACCTGGGCTTACCTTGTTTTGGAACTGGACTACAACAGATCTCTTCCAATACAAGGGGGGAGTTCCATTAAACCAACTTTTTTGGGTAAAATGAATGCAGTAATCGTTCCCAATGTAAAGGGGAAAAGTGGTATAACAGTTGATAGATATACCATCTAGGCCAACAGCACTTGAATTTGAAGAAAAAGATTCTAACGTCTCCAAAATTCATCATATGTAATGGGAGCGTTTAAATAATGGAAATGATTTGGTGGTGGATCCTGATAGATAGTTCGTTTTTCTTCCTCCTCTCAAAAACACACTATAGATGGACTAAGACTAGACAGCAAGTTATTTTCTGAAAATATTTTGACGAATGCCTCAGCTTTCTCCCTGTGAGGATGGAAGAGCTTATTATCTAACTTAATTGGGTACTGTTGCAAGCAATAACCATTTTTCAATTTTTTAAAACCATTTTCCAAACTTATGTATATCTTTTGATTCCGATATTTTGGTTCTACAAAATTCTGAGAATGTATTCTTTTCGCTCGGGCAACGCCCCTGTTACTGGTTATTTTTGGCATTTTTCATCGCTAGGAAATTTTTCATCTGTCTCACTTTCAGCCAAGCTTTATAAGCTTCTTTTTTAAGAGCTACAGCTATCGCACAATCTAAATTCCACCATGAATTACCAACATTTTTCCCCACTGTTGGGCATCTTTACAAATAGGAATAGATTTTCCCGGCAGCCTGTAAGACATTCGACAAACTCTGTATAATATGCATCTATACCTTCATTTTCAATACTACTGAAATGTGTATTGGGCAAAATCGATTCATATAGAACCAATTTGCATTTTTATATGAAAACTTTGGATGCTATCTTCATTTCCATCTCTTCATTTTCAACATGCTCCTTTAACTGTATGATGATTGGGAAAAGATCGCTGCCCAAAGTATCCTCCTCTGTTGACCATACCGAGTTTGCTTTCCAATTCCGGAGAAATTAAAGATAAATCAATAGAAGTAGGTTTATGAGAGGAAATGTTTTGGCATCTGGTAACACTACCGTCGTTTAATAAAACCAATTTGGAGTCAACAATATTTCCACTAAACGGTTGCAAGTTATAGTGGTGCAACCATATTCCCAAAATGGAGCATTTCCATTAAAATCTCCCAGTATTACCCATTGTTGTTTGACAAAGGGAAGGTTTTTTTATCCAGTCTGTATTATCTGCCTTTGGGCCACTGGGTAGTAAGCAGAAATGATGTTTAAATTTGTCTGCTTGTTCAGTTTTACAGTAACCCCAGTTGCGAAAACTTCAGCATTTAGTGGAGTAGGAGGGTTCAGAGGACAATAATTTAGACCCTTCTCACATAAATGGCGGGTTTAATTTTTTTTACCATCATCCTAAGTTATACAAAGGTGGATAATAAAAATTTCGTATTTTGGGAGCTTATGCCATCAACATTAGCGATTGTAATGCTAGCACTGAATAATTATGTTGATATATATGATTTCAAAGTGTAATAGATTTGTTGATATAGACCGACAGTTCCATTGAAATAATTTAAAAAATTATCATTGGAAATTTTCATAAGACATAGTTAAAAGAGTCAAATGGCAAGGTGAAGTTGACGAGTCACCAAGGGACGAATTGCCAGCTGAAAGAGTCCCATGTGTCTCCTGCACGAGGGTGGAAATGCCACGGACCGGGGGCTCCGACACGACCACAGGAGGTGGGGGGAATGGCTCGTGGTCCCAGGCGCCTCTCCCGCGTGTCTGATTCTGGGGATGTCTCCGGGGTTTTTTCTGCCAAAAGAGACGAAAGGACATGCCGCCCCAATTTCCGGCGAGGATGCTGGTACCTCTGTCAACGATGATGGCATCCCTCAAGAGTCGGTTGTTGAAAGGATCAAGGTCTCATGAGAGAGAAGAGATGTCTGATGACGAGGAAATTTTAGAAAACAATAATGCGTTAAATAGTTGTCGTCTCCCCTCCAGAATCTGATCTTTGACTGGCGTTGCTTTGCTTACTAAAGACTTTTGTTTTCGGAGATTTCTGTTGAAATTTTTTTTGACAACATTAATCATCTTTTTTGCTGTAACTCCGGGGTCAGTACTTTTCAGATCATTTATTCCAGTATGCAGTATCACACAATCAACCGGAACTTCTGAGCCAAAAGTTTTCAAGTTCTTTTTCAGTCTGAGATCTTGAAAGCTCTTTTGGAACAACTTTTAAATCCGTAGGCCTCTCCCAGGCGCCTAGCGTTTTACTCTGACATAACAGAGTCGTGCAAAAAAAGAACATTGGGGAGAGTCGGAATGTACTTTTGGCGTCATCAGACTGATGCCAACAGATTTGACGTCAGCCAATGTTCCATTTTCTTTGCTTCAGATGGTTTTTCTTCTCTTTTTTGTGGCATTGACTGAGAGGGAGTTTTGCTGAATTGAATTGTTTTCTGTGGGCTTGAACTTCAGCTTGTCTGCATATGTTGGTATGTTTTCTGCGCTCTGTTGTGTCGGGGGATGTTGTTGTTGAACTATTTGTTTGTGTTCCAACACTTACGGTTTCAAATTGTTTGCAGCTCCATTCTTTTTTTCTATCTTTCGTCAGCTCCTCTAATTTCTTTTCCACGACCGAAATTCTGTGGGGAGAGCATTTAATTGTGCACGTCAGTAATTCAACGGAACTTTCAGACTGACCATATTTTACAAGGGTTTTCGCCACCGTTTCAGGGTCTGATGTGCTGTGCTGCTCGTTTGCTAGATCCCGCTCGTTCTGAGTCGAAGATTGAGTTTGAGATTCAAGCCGAGAACATTCACATGAATCGGACTTACTTTTTGTTGAGCATTTTTTCTTTTCTCTCTTTGTGGCTGCTCTTGTTTTTTACCATTTTGTATGTCCCTACGAACTTGCTGGATTTTTCAAGCGAGCTAAACGTGTACGTTGAAGCAATCCACCATGTTGGCGTAGAATCCTGTGTTTTGTGTGTGTGTGTGGGGTGTGTGTGTGTGTGGCGTGCGTGTGTATGCGTGCGTTCGTGCGTGTGTGTGTGTGCGTGGGGGGGGGGGGTGTTGCGGACCCCGCGCGCACGAGCACCTGTGTGTGCGGTGCGGTGTGCGCGCGCGCACGTGTGTGTGTGTGTGTGTGTGGTGAGTGTCTGTCAGTCTGTTCTGTCTTTTTCCTTGTCTCTGTCTGTCTGTCTGTCTGTCTCTCTCTCTCTCTCCCCTCTCTCTCTCCTCTCTCTCTACTCTCTGATGTGTGTGTATGTTTGTTTTGTTTTCCGTTTCGTTTTTTTTTTTTATTTTTCTTTTGCTGTCCCAACCTCTGCGCCACCTCAAGGCAGTGCACCCACGCCCCCATTCCGACACCCCGTCCACAGCCACAGCCCGGTCGGCCCCGCCCCAGCCCCGGCACCGGCAATCCACAGGGAGCAGTCAATGTCAAGTCGTCAAGCGGGAAACCCACCGGAGGGGACACCCGCACTGCTACCCATCACTTCGGTGGTATTCAGTGGCGCCTGTTTGATCCAACATACGCAGGACACCACCTACTAAGCCCCCCACGGACGACAATAATTGCTTAGTCGCGGAGCCGGCGTGAGGGAGCTCTCCCTCCGGATGGCGCCACTAACGCCCCAAAGAGAGCCCCCCTGGACTCGCCGATACCGGTGACCCCACGGTATCAAATCCAAGGCCACAGACGTGGAGAGAAAATCGAAATTGAGGTCACCATGAGAGCAGGGCATGAAGGGCCACAGAATTTGAGACATTTTTTAAAGCTGATCGATGAGAATGAGGATGATTAAGATGATGCTACGGATTTCCATTTCGGTCTGAGACTACCATGATAGGGCTGTACTCTACCTTCCTTTCATAATATATCCCGGCGTCAACCAGGCCCGAGAGATACAGGCACCTGCAGTGTAGGTCAGGAAATTTGAGCAAAACTCTCAGAAACGCATCCATTAAGTGGATGAAACTCGACTGTGTGGTCCCATCTTCCCCAAATGAGGTCCGCAGCAAACTCCACTTGGGTAGGAGCCGCTCGGGACAGAAAAAATCCCATATGACTCTGATGGAATCGAACCCGCGACCTCCCAGCCCGGGGGTCCGCGACGCTAACCACTTTGCCACGCGCTGGTGTGTGTGTATGTTTTTGTTGGAGTGAGAGAGAGAGACAGAGAGAAGAGATCAAATGGGACTTAGTAAATTCAGCAGTGAGTATGCATGTGTTGGGTGTGTGTGTGTGTGTGTGTGTGTGGGGTGTGCGTGTGCGTGCATGCGTGCGTGAGTGTGTGTGGGGTGTGTGGGGTGTGTTGGTGTGTGTGTGTGTGTGTGTGTGTTGGTGTGGTGGTGCGTACGTACGGCGTGCGTGCGTGCGTGGGTATGTAGTGTAGTGTAGTGTATGTGTTGTGATATGTGGCGGTGTGGTGTAGTGTAGTGTAGTGTAGTGTAGTGTAGTG
>CM031605.1:74222592-74227592 GCA_018398815.1 Conus ventricosus | reverse complement strand
TGTCATCAGCAAAAAGTTCACAGGTGGATGTGATATGTAGAGGTTGATCATTGATGTAAATTGTGAATAATAAGGGACCCAAGATAGAGCCTTGTGGGACGCCATAGGAAAGTGTTTGAAATGAAAAGAAAGTTGTAATAATTTTCACACATTGTTGCCTATTTGTGAGATATGAGTGAAAAAGCGTAAGAGTTCTTGTGGATAAGCCATACAATTTTAATTTTCTAAGAAGAAGGTTGTGGTCTATCACATCAAATGCTTTTTGAAGTCAATAAATAGGACACCACAATATTTGTTGTTGTTAATGCTGTTTAGCCAGTCATCAACCAGGTTATTTAGTGCTGTGTGGCATGAATGGTTGTGTCGGAACCCAGACTGTCTTGGATGAAGCAAGTAGTATGTATTAAGGTTGTGTAATGTGTGTTTGTTTATGTGTTTTTCCAAAGGTTTGGAAAGAGTGGAAATGATTTGAGATTGGTCTGTAGTTTGCAGGGTCTGAGCTGTCACCTGCTTTGTAGATAGGCATGACTTGCTTTTTTGAAACTATTGGGAAAATGGTTTTTGTCGATACATAGATTGAAGACGTATGTTAACGTATCTGTAATTGCTGGAGCTGATAGTTTGAGAATTTTGCCGTCTAGGCCATCCACCCCGCAGGTACTTGACTGAGAGAGAGAGGAGAGAGAGAGAGAGAGAGAGAGAGGAGAGAGAGAGAGAGAGAGAGAGAGAGAGAGAGAGAGACAGAGACAGAGAGACAGAGACTGTGTGAAAGAGACTTACTAGATAATCGACCCATGTTTGACCTTAATGAGCCTGTCAAATCTTGAGTGCCTAAGCATGCGTAGGTATAGTACGCATAGCTAGTGGCTCTGACCCACAGAGCAAGTCAATCGTCCATGACAATGCCGGCCCTTGTACTGATGAGTTGGTGTTTCCTTGCTCTTTAGGAAGCCTCCAGTGGGACCTTCCCGCTGCTGTGCCGGATCCCGGTGGCCTTCTCCGGGCCTGTTCATAGCCTCTCAAAGCAACAATGCCGATGCCCTAGAGTACAGTGGGGCAGAGGGAGGGCGGGGGGGGGGGGGGGGGGGGGGGGGGGGTTCTGCTTTGAAAGGTTCTGGGTCAGCTCTAAAAGCTTAACGTAAACATCTACAGCCTTAACTGACTGGTTGAGGGATTCGTCTGAATTGTTGTTGGTGTTGTTGTCGTCGTCGTCGTCGTCGTCGTCGTCGTTGTTGTTGTTGTTGTTATTATTGCTGTTGTTGGTGTTGGTGTTGTCTTCAGGTTGACAGCGTGGTGACGAAATGAATACACTTCTTGCACAACCAGTTGTTTTGTTTTTTCTAACATTTGACTTCTCAAACGCTGTTGAGAAATCGGTTATTGAAAAAAAAAAATTAAGAGATTATGTAATGTGCGTTCTCCAGGTTCATCTCATCAGTCAACTACTACCACACCATGCTGCCCCCCAACCTGAAGCAGTACCTCCTCTTCGGGCCGAAAGCCATCAGACAGCGGCCGGCCACAAAACAGGAACTCCCCAAGTACCACCCGTCCCTGCACCGGGTGGACCTGAAGCAGCTGCTTGTAGACCCGGAACGGACGTTGGTGGAGCGGCGCTGCGAGGTCTTCAACTCCCTGGCCTGGGACACGGGGCTGCAGGGCAGGCTGCAGAGCCAGCACTCGGCGGTCGTGGAGCACGTGCTGAAGCTGAACCGCGAGTTGGACCTCATGATGGTGATGGAGCACTTCCACGAGTCGCTCGTCCTCCTCAAGCGCCGGGCGTGTCTGAGCATGAAGGACATCGTGTACTCCAAGCTCAACTCGGCCAGGACGAACAGTGCTCGGAAGCTGACCGACGAGGACGCCCAGACCGTGAGAGCGTGGCAGGCGGCCGACCACTACCTCTACGATTTCTTCTACAAAAAGTTTCAGAACGAGGTGAGGAAGGAAGGCGAGACCTTCTGGCAGGAGACTAACGCTTTCAAGAAGATCCTGAGCAACGTCCAGACCTTCTGTGACCAGACTCTGTCTAGTCAGGGGCGCGTTTTGAGAGTAGCGGCCGGTCCGTGGAACGAGGAGTTCACTTTGAACGCGGAGGACTGTGAGCTGATGAAGATGAAGGAGGTGGCGATGCAGCGACGTTTGATCGACAGAGCCTGGAACAGGATAGCAGAATCCACAGCACCTGCCAAACCTGGCCGCTCCTTGAGCCATAGAAGAACGAGAACCCATTGAGCTGCGGTTGAAGACTGCAGACTGTAATTAAGAACAATTTCGCTGTTTGGTTTTACAAACAGTTTACAAGTAACCACAGGAATGATAGTGTATTGAATCCCGAATGGTTTCTAATCCCTGAAGAAGAGAGAGAAGGTTGAACACGATTGGAGGTTAAGGAAAATTGGATTCACGTCTTGAGTTTTCAAGAGACTGACAACCAGGTTTTACAGGGATGTTTCTCTTGTGAACACAGAACATGAATCGCCTCTGGAGGAAAGGGAGCAGTTGGACTGTGAACTGTAAATAAGAACAGTGTCATTGTTTGGTTTTACAAATGGTGACAATAAGTAGCTATAAAAGATGTTTATCTTGTATATCTTGATGTGTCAATAGCACAAAAAGTACAGAGACTATTGAAATTTTCTTTGCTTTGTTTTTTTCTTTGTTCTAAATGATTGACTGCCAGTATACTAACAAGAATACCGATCTTCTGATTCTTGAATGTTTAATAATCTGCAGTGAAAAGAATTCGGTCTGCAGATGATTAAACATTGAAGAATCAGAAGATCGGTATTCTTGTTAGTATACTGGCAGTCAATCATTTAGAAAAAGAAAAAAAAAGCAAAGAAAATTTCTATAGTCTCTGTACTTTTTGTGGACGGTAAGGGATACACATGCATACAAGAGAACACCTTCACAGTCTGCTTATACAATTGAATGGTGTCCAAAAGTGTCCTTGTTGTGAACTGCGAATTGTAAATAGCCTCTAAAGACAAGGGAACATTTGGAAAAGTTGATGCGTGTAAGCTGGCATGCGGGAAACTCAACTGTTTGGTTGTACAAATGGTTGACGACAGGTCATGACAGGAAGGTCAGTTTTGTGACTCTCGCCTTCTTAGTCAGCCCCTGAAAGGAAAAAGAAACCTCGACTGTCAGTGTGTACACGTGGGCTGTCATAAAGACTTGGCTTCTTTCTTACAGAAGCTGCATTATTATTATTAATAATAAATACTTGTATAGCGCCTATTCTCGGCTAGAGACCAAGCTCTAAGCGCTTTACAATCAACACTCGTTTACACAACGGGCTGCCTACCTGGGTAGTGCCGACTGAAGAGCTGCCAGCTGGCGCTTCATTCAGTCGTTTCCCGTGTCATCCGGTCAATATCGTTCAATATCATTCACTCCATTTCCTTACTTCCTTCCTTCTTTCTGTTTATCACGCAGGGTGCTTGCAATGTGTAACGTGTCATCCGTACCAACGGCCAAACTGGCCTACTCTTCCGAAAGTTGGTGATGGGATTTTACGTGTGTGCGAGATGTTATGCATGCATTCACACACGGAACCTCGGTTTATAGTCGCATTCGAAGGACTGTTTGCACGAATGGTCTCGTCATTTGGATAATTGCTAGGCTTTCAGTCTTTTATGTTCTGAAGCTGAAGTAATAAATGGTTGATTGGACGCAACATGAACGCAACAGCCTGGCTTCACTTACTTAGGTTGGAAGATGGTCCAGAAGACAATGCGTTGGCCCACGAAGCAAGAGAATCCCGACTCTGTCCTCTGAGCATCACCATTGTTCCGAGTCTCACCATTTCCCCTTTTCCCTTCCCTCCCAGTAAATGTCAGGTGGTGGGTTTGCGTGCTAGTCTTTCGAACTAAAGGATAAACGAAGGTCCCGTGCACCGTATGAACTCTGTGCGTGCAAAAGAACTCCCACAGCAACGCTTGCGTTCTTCCCGGCGAAATTCTGTTAAAAGAATCCGCTTTCATTGATATATGGAAACATATGCGGACAAGACAAAACAATGGATAATAGGAGGATGCTACAGCTTACTATAGCCAGTTTGTTCGGCAGTTGAGGACAGTACTTCTCTGGGTCCTACCCGCACCTTCGGGTGTTTCGTTTTCCTTTTTCCTTTCTTATGCATCACGCAGTCCCGAGGCATAACGGCCTGATGTTCACAGCGAGAGAACAGGTGTAAGAGGCAGACCCTGTGGCCCAATGCTAAAGAAATTTACAAAACTGGGCGAATCACGGACGGAATAATATGTATGAATGAAAGAGACAGGGACAAGGACGTAGTTTCTCATTCAGCTTCTTCCCTTTGAAAATCCACGTCATCTTCCATACACTAATGATTAGGTTAAGGCTGGCTTGGGCTGGAAGAATAAAAGTTTTAAAAGTGACATCTTTTCGAGTGACTTTCAACCAGTACTATTTCCCATGCAACAAAAATAGTAACTTCATCTGACTGGTTTTATACACACACACACTCACACACAGACACACACACACACACACACACACACACACACACACACACACACACACACACACACACACACACACACACGTGTGTGTGTGTGTGTGTGTGTGTGTGTGTGTGTACGACATTCCCACTGTGAGAAGTCCGTTGTGAATGGTTACACACAAAAAATGCCACACTTTCACTCTAAGAAACCTGTTGTTAAAATGAAGTTATTCAATACAAGAAGAAACATTAAGGTTAGCTTCACAGCAGAAGGTCTTCAGAGAAGAATCCCCCTTCAGACAAGTGTTTCGGCTCTGAATGCCGTACACTTTAAGGGAACCGGGCCGCATCCAGGTCATGACTCAGGTGACCTTCTGATGCCTGAATGTCGCTGCCAGGATTCGAACCAGCAACTTCTGCATAGCTTTGCCTCTCAAGACTTTACTTTTACAGACGGATGTTGTTGTTTTTTCTTCCCGCAGTACTATTGGACACCTGCTCCAAATTAGAAACTCAAGCCTTATAAGAT
>CM031605.1:74210092-74217592 GCA_018398815.1 Conus ventricosus | reverse complement strand
CCATCCTGTCCTTAGCTCTCTCTCTCTCTCTCTCTCCTCTCTCTCTCTCTCTCTCTCTCTCCTCTCTCTCTCTCTCTCTCTCCTCCAGCTGCCCCCCCCCACACCCCCCACCCCCGCCCCCCTTCAACCCCATTCATCCATCCCGTCCTCTTCATCCACTCTCCCGCTTCCTCCCTGGCCCCTCTTTCCCCACCCCCACACAAGAAAATACTTCCAAAATGGATGTCAGCAATTGAATGGCAATGCTAAGAAAAGAGACAAGATGCAAAGCATATAAACGTACTCCCAGTTTATCTTCCTGAAAAATGTCACAATCAAACATGCGTCATAATGTGAAATGAACTGCCATTCCTGAAAATGTGCATGCGGTTTAACTCGTTATAGCCGTTAGTAATGGCTATTCTGGTAAAAAAAATAAATTATAAAACACTGGGCATTATCTATGACCCATAATGAACATACCTACAAATTTTCAGAAAGATCGTCACAGAAGTTTTGTCTGGAGCGACTGGAACACATTTTGACCATGGACACACAGACAGGCAGACACACAGACAGCATTTCTTCGTTCCCATTGTGAAATGCTCCCTGTTCTATAAAAACTGGGGTGCAAAAAGAGACAGAAGCGGAGAAGAGCGAATAATTCAGGAACAGAGAGAACAGGAACAGACAGCCAGAATGGTTGGGGGAAGGAGAGGGGGGGGGGGGGGGGGGGGGGGGGGGGGGGGGGGGGGGGGGGGGGGGGGGGGGGGTAGATAAAGTGTAATTGAAGATATCCAGTCTGTAGTTTCTTTCAGCTGTGGAAAGGGTAATGGATGATATTGAGACAGACTGTTATCAAGATCTGTTCGTCGTCATCAATCGAATTCTCTTGCTGTGCCTGTCTGTCTCGTTTCCATTGAAGCGAGAGCCCTTGTAACTAGCCATCCACAGACAACTTGACTGCTATTGTTTCAGCTTCCCGGGAAACTGCTGGACACTTCTTGCTATCCATTGTTGGACGACTCACTGGGGTGCGGCCACCATTTTCCATCAACATTCCTTTCCGGCGGACACATCATCCGGAGCTGCAGGAGGTCTTTTTGGTCGGCACTCGATCGTTTCTTGGGAGCCGTGAACAATGGAAAAGTCTCGCGCATGCGATTGGTCCGTTGTACCAATAACCAATCACCAATCACCAGAATGACAGGACATGACTTTCATGATACTTCCTGCGTCTAAGTAGGAAACAGACACTTCTGCTCAACTAATTCATTCCTTCGTTCTCTCTGTCTCTTTCTCTGCCTGTCTGTCTGTCGGTCGGTCTGTCTGTCTGTCCGTCTGTCTGTCTCTCCTCTCTCTCTCTCTCTCTCTCTCTCTCTCTCTCTCTCTCGTCTCTCTCTTCTTCTCTCTCTCTCTCTCTCTCTCTCTCTCTCTCTCTCTCTCTCTCTCTCTCTGTCTCTCTCTCTCTCTCTCTCCTCTCTCTCTCTGTCTCTCTGTCTCCTCTTTTATTACCCTTTTATTTTCATTACCCTGGTTAAATAGAATTTTGTTTAGTTTCATTTCGTCTCGTATCCTGTCTCTGTCTCTGTCTCTGTCTCTGTCTCTGTCTCTGTCTCTCTCTCTCTCTTTCTCTCTCTCTCTCCAAGTACACACATACAAAGAAAGCGAAATTGCTCATCCTGATTAAGTCTCTCTCTCTCTCTCTCTCTCTCTCTCTCTCTCTCCTCCTCTCTCTCTCTCTCTCTCTCTCTCTCTCTCTCTCTCGTCCCATTTGATTGTCTCGCTTTTAGAAAAACCAAGAGGTCGAAACTCTCTCTCTCTCTCTCTCTCTCTCTCTCTCTCTCTCTTCTCTCTCTCTCTCCTCTCTCTCTCGTCCCATTTGATTGTCTCGCTTTTAGAAAAACCAAGAGCTCAAAACACGTTGCCTCGGTTTTGTCCCCTTCGTTTGACGATTCAGGAACTTATCTTATCGTGATTTGGTCTGGCTCCCGTCTGCAGTCGCTCCATGTTCAAAGTTAACTGTTTGTAGTTAATAACATTTCCGAATTCTACTTCTCTTCACATCAATTCTGACCAGTAGAGTCTTTTGTTTTTTTAAATGTCTTTTCTTCTTCTGCGTACGCAGGCTAATATTCCTGCGGACACGCCCTGTATAGACAGGTAGGTATTGATCCCATCTGCTCAACAAAGGGAGTAAAGTTTTGTGTGTATGACCGTTTTTTTTATCCCGCTGTTAAGGCAGCCATACTCCATCTTCGGGGAAGGTGCATGCTATGTGTAACGTGTCATCCATACCAACGGCCAAACTGGCCTTCTCTTCCGAAAGTTGGTGATATGATTTGACGTGTGTGCAAGATTTTATGCGTGCGTTCACACACGGAACCTCGGTTTATAGTCTCATTCGAAGGACTGTGTGGGAAATGGAGTCAGAACCAATGTTAACTCCGAGGGGAAAATCCCCCTGTACCGAAACGGCCTGGCGGAGATTTGAAGCCGCAACCCTTGGATTACGAGTCCGGCGCTCTACTAACTGAGCTATTCCGGCCCCCTTCTTTAAATGCCATTTGGACTGACAATTGAAAGCTGCCTAATAGATCGGAGGCACCTTCCCCCCGGATAGCCCTTCTACCCCCCCCCCCCCCCTCCCCATCAAGCTCAATACTTTCCTCGCTCGATATTCCCCCTGCTGCTTGATATTCCACTGCTTATTGCTGGTCGATATTCCCTTTGTCCAATATCCCCCCTGCTTGACATCTCCTCTGATCAATATTCCCGCTGCTCAATGCTCCCTTTGTCCAGTATTTCACCGTTCGACATTCCCCCTGCTTGGTATTGCCCCCGCTTGGTACCCCTCTTGTCCAACATTTCCCCGTTCGACATTCCCCCTGCTCAATATTCCCCCCTGCTCAATATTCCCCCTGCTCAATAATCCCCCTGCTTGATATTGCCCCTGCTCAACATTCCCCCTGCTTGATATTGCCCCTGCTTGATATTGCCCCTGTTCAACATTCCCTCTGCTTAATATTGCTGTCACGGTTCACCCGGTTAAGAGTGAACAATGACGTAGCATGGGAAGAGGGAGAACCCGCAAGTACCTGACCTCAAGCGCACAAATCAAACACCAGGCAAAAGATAGACGAACCACAACATTTATTCACATTAAATAGATATTGATGAGAGATGAAGAGGCGGGGCCCTAACTAACTAGATAGAACAGTGATGATACTAAATCTCCCACCCTAACCCAATACAGCACCCAGGAGGACCTGAACACCCAACCTACCCCACACTACTGAAGCCCGCAGGGAAAAGGGAAATGTGTACAATGATAAACACATGAGAGAAAAAAAAACAGTCCTTAAAAAAAAAAAACTATTTGGAAACAACACTAATGACCCGTCGAAAGAGAAAAAAAAAACCACAACATCAAAACCTCAAAAAAAAACAACATATTCCAGCCAGTTCATTTCTTTGATACGCCTGTCTGCTCTTGTCTCGATTCGTCTTCTTGGGGCTACCTTGAGTCTAACACCTCTCACCCACAAACCCTCGACTCACGCGCGCCCCCTCACTGCAGTCGCCTCATGATGTCGGGACAGGCGAAGAAGTGCCAACATCACAATCGGACCTCCCGGGTCCCAGGGCAGCAGGCTGTGTTGTCTCGGCCAACAGGAGCCAGGTCAGGGCGTGGTCGAACAGGAGGTGAGGTGGCAGTTGAAGACCCGGGAAAAAGGCGGAAGGAGGACGAAAAAGGGAAAAGTGCACAACCACTCGTGCCAAAGAGGACGAAGTCGCCAGGTTACCACGTCTGGGAGAGAAAACAGCCATGCAGACCGACCCTCCAGGAAGATGTCACCCCCAGTCTGACCCTCCTGTCCTCTGGCCCTCTCCAGTCTTCTTTAAGTGTTCTTTTTTATGTCTTCTTCTCAGGATCTTCCTTCTTCTTCCTTCGCTTCTCCAGATGAAATGATGATGTGGGGGGTAAAAAACAAAAAGATGGTGATAAATGAGCTCCAGCAAGATGACGAGTCCTGCTCCAGTGGGCTGACTGCCCACTCCAGTTGATATCTAGAATACAGGGACGAGGCCCTCTCCAACAAAATGATCAATGAATAGAAAAAACGAGATGACTCGATCACCCCCCAAATCAGAGTGTCAGAACTCACCCCAAGCCCAACTTTTGCCCACCCTCCAATAGTGACGTAGGCGAGCGAGAAAACTGAGTGAACGCAAATGAATGGGACGCACGTGCAAAGACAGTGCACAGCGAGGGCTGGGGTGAAATAGCAAGCGACTGCTCAAAAATCAGTCGAGCAGTGTTTGCCCCAAGATTTGGTCCCTTCTAAAAAAATGGGCATATAGGGTAAAAATAATAGGGACAGAAATCTCCTCGCAAGGGGGTGGAAACGAAAGGTCACGCTTGGCGCGTGACAATTGCCCCTGCTCAACATTCCTCCTGCTTGATATTGCCCCTGCTTGATATTGCCCCTGTTCAACATTCCCCCTGCTTGATATTGCCCCTGCTCAACATTCCTCCTGCTTGATATTGCCCCTGCTTGATATTGCCCCTGTTCAACATTCCCCCTGCTTGATATTGCCCCTGCTCAACATTCCCCCTGCTTGATATTGCCCCTGTTCAACATTCCCCCTGCTTGATATTGCCCCTGTTCAACATTCCCCTGCTTGATATTGCCCCTGTTCAACATTCCCCTGCTCAATATTCCCCCTGCTCAACATTCCCCCTGCTTGATATTGCCCCTGTTCAACATTCCCCCTGCTTGATATTGCCCCTGCTCAACATTCCCCCTGCTCAACATTCCCCCTGCTTGATATTGCCCCTGCTCAACATTTCCCATGCTCAATATTACCCCTGCTCAACATTCCCCCTGCTCAATATTCCCCTGCTCAACATTCCCCCTGCTCAATATTCCCCCTGCTCAATATTCCCCCTGCTCAATATTCCCCCTCTTCAACATTCCCCTGCTCAACATTTCCCCTGCTCAACATTCCCCCTGCTCAACATCCCCCCTGCTTGATATTGCCCCTGCTCAACATTCCCCCTGCTCAATAATCCCTGCTTGATACCCCTCTTGTCCAATATTATCCCGTTGGACATTCTCCCTGTTCAATATCCCCCTCCCCCCTCCCCCTGCTCAATATATTCCCTTGCTGGATACTCCCCCCGTCCAATATTCGCCCTGCTCAACATTCCCCCTGCTCAATATTTTTCTGCTCGATACTCCCCTTGTCCAATATTCCCCCTTCTCGACATCGCCCCCGCGCAATACTCCTCTCTCCTCCTCCCCCCCCCCCCCCCTGCTCGATACGCCTCATTTCCAGTATATGCTCAATATTCCCCCCTGCTCAATACTCCTCTTGTCCAAATTACCCTCTCTCGACATTCCCCCTGCTCAATATCCTCCCCCTCCCCCTGCTCAATGCTCCTCTTGTCCAGTATTCTCCCGCTTGACATTCCTCCTGCTTAGTATTCCCTCGTGCTCAACATTCCCCTTGTCCAATATTCCCCCTGCTCAACATTCCCCTTGTCCAATATTCCCCCTACTCAACATTCCCCTAGTCCAATATTCCCCCTGCTCAACATTCCCCTTGTCCAATGTTCCCCCTGCTCAACATTCCCCTTGTCCAATATTTCCCCTGCTCAATATTCCCCCTGCTTATTATTCCCCCTGCTCAACATTCCCCTTGTCCAATATTCCCCCTGCTCAATATTCCCCTTGTCCAATATTCCCCCGCTCGACATTCCCCCTGCTCAATGTTCCCATTGTCCAATATTTCCCCTGTTCAATATTCCCCCTGCTCAATATTCCCCGTGCTCAATACTCCCCTTGTCCAATATTTCCCCTGTTCAATATTCCCCCTGCTCAATATTCCCCCTGCTCAATATTCCCCTTGTCCAATATTTCCCCTGTTCCATATTCCCCCTGCTCAATATTCCCCGTGCTCAATACTCCCCTTGCTAGATATTCCCCCATGCTCGATATTCCCCCTGCTCAATATTCCCCCTGCTCAATATTCCCCATGCTCAATGCTCCCCTTGCTAGATATTCCCCCGTGCTCGATATTCCCCCTGCTCAATATTCCCTTGCTCAATACTTCCCCTGCTCAATAGTCCTCTTGTCGAATGTTCCCGCTCACGACATTCCGCCTGCTCGACACTTCCCCTGCTCAATACTTCGATGCTCGATACTCCCCTTGTGCAACATTTCCCTGCTCGACATTCTCTCTCTCTATACCCCCCCCTGTTCAATACCCCCCCCCCCCCCCCCCCCCCCCCCTCCTCCTGCATCAATATTCCCCCTGCTCAATATCCTCCCAGCTCAATACTCCCCTTGTCCAATATTCCCCCTCTCAACATTCCCTCTGCTCAATGCTTCCCCTGCTCAATATTCCCCCTGTTCAACATTCGCTCTGCTTAATATTCCCCCTGTTCAACATTCGCTCTGCTTAATATTCCCCTGCTCTATACTCCCCTTGTCCAATATTCTCCCTGTCAGCATTCTCCCTGCTCAATACCCGCCCTGCTCAATATTCCCCCTGCTCTATACTCCCCTTGTCCAAAATTCCCCCTGTCAGCATTCTCCCTACTCAATACCCGCCCTGCTCAATATTCCCCCTGCTCTATACTCCCCTTGTCCAATATTCCCCCTGTCAGCATTCTCCCTACTCAATACCCGCCCTGCTCAATATCCCCCCCTGCTCAACATTCCCTCTGCTCAACATTCCCCCTACTCTATACTCCCCCTCCTTAATACTTCCCCACCCACAACAGAAAGAAGCTCTTGTCCTGGGTGAGGGGGGGGGGAAGGAGCGGGAGGGGGTACACGAGAACCCTTTCCCATACCATAGCCAAAGACCACTTGCACGTACATGCACAAAGAACTACATGCCTCTTAACCAAGCAGGGTGACTATCAGGCAGAATAGGAGGGTATCGGGCTGGGGGGGGGGGGGGGGGGGGGGGGAGAGAGGGGAGAGGGGTTGGGAGGAGTATCGAGCAGGAAGAGTATAGCGCACGAGGAGAATCGAACAGGGAATCTAACAATACGGGGGAAGATTGAGATGACCCACGTTCATCCCACACAGTTGGAAGTAACACAGGTGATGAAAGTGCAATGTTCATGGAATCAAGATCTTCTGTGTCTGTGTCTGTCATTATAGTAATGAATAACACCGTCGTTAAATTAATACAAAGGTTATATCTTTCATATTTGTATTTCTGATATGACCTCTTTCAGTTCCAGCTCTGAAACTTTTCCTTTATCCCTAAAACTGAAAAAAAAAGGGCATGCGTGCATTGCTTGGAATGTGATATGCTGTTTGGTAACTGGGATTTGTTGAACGTTGGGGTGGTGTTTGTTAATCATCAAGGAGCCCATCGTTTTCGTTTGAAAGTTGGGAATGGTGTTTTTTTTAATCATACAGGAAACTGTCGTTTTCGTTTGAAAGTTGGCAGTGGTGTTTGTTAATTATAAAGGAGCCCATCGTTTTCGTTTGAAAG
>CM031605.1:74195092-74197592 GCA_018398815.1 Conus ventricosus | reverse complement strand
AGACAGTGCAACATGTACTTAATCTCAAATAATAATTCCTCTCTCTGTGTATTTTCAAAACAATGCAAACTTTTTAATACTGACTGTGAATCAACACAAAACAGGATATTGAATATTGAGACTGGCAAGGAAATTAAATAATTTAATGCCATCAGGACAGCAACTAGTTCAGCTGTAAATATGGAATGACCCTTACCTAAATAATATGATTTTTCAGCTTTGAAATCTGGAATTACAAAGCCAGATCCCGCACTACCATCATCAAGAACTGAGCCGTCAGTGTATACTTTTAAATAGTTAGTAAACTTTTCTTCCGTGTCAATTTTGACAGATGCTGCTAGCACATGCGGCGAAATCGCTTTATTTAGATCAGAAGAAAAAATGTTAACAGTTACTTCCGTTAGTTCCCAAGGGGGTACCGGTGTCGTATATAATACTGTCGCTCATAAAATCGTGTCGCAGCGACAGTATTTCCCGGGAAATACTGCAGCTGGTTCATGAAAAATTATCGCTGCGACCATATTTCACAGGAAATGTTAACTCTAGCAGTAAGATTTTACGTGAAAATGTGTCGCAAGCGACAGTATTCACTGACTACAATATTTCACAGTGTCCTGTCGCAAAAAGCTGTCGCAAAATTACGCTGCGACCATATTTCACAGGAAATGTTAATTCTAGCAGTAAGATTTCACGTGAAAATGTGTCGCAAGCGACAGTATTCACTGACTACAATATTTCACAGTGTCCTGTCGCAAAAAACTGTCGCAAAATTTCGAGCGACAGTATTTTATGGACAGCTACAATATTCTATGGGACATTTTTCGTGAAAAGTTGTCGCGCGACAATTTTTTCCAGCAAATATTGTCGCTGCAACAATATTTCACGTGAAATGCTAATGCTGCGATACAATTCCACGGCGACAGTATTATATACGACACCGGCGGAACCAGTACGCGAGGCGCTACCTCGTGTGGGTCAATCTTTGATGAATTAAAAACGTCTGAAACATATGAACGAAGCGTCTCTAAATTTGAATTTTTCTGTGCGTTTTTCGAAAAATCAATGTCGGATCGTGTATTTAACTCTTCAAGGTCGTCCACCGCAATCCGTCTCACTACATATTTTACAGAACTTATTTTCCTTTCTTCATCAAGTGGCAAAAGGCCTGCTATCTTATAAGCTTCAGAGGACTTAGTGTGCACAGGTACACCCAGGGCCAACTTTACAGCTTTACTGTCAATTCTTTGAAGTTTCTTTAAATGCGATCGCGAAGCAGAAAAGAGTACTTCCTGTCCGTAAGTCAATCTTGATCGTACAAGACTGGTTGCTAAATGCAACAAAACTTTGGGATCCTGTCCCCATGGAGAATGACTGACAATTTTTAGAAAATTCAAACTTTTAACTGCTTTAGTAACAATTGAGTCAATATGTTTTTTCCAGTTCAGTTTTGGTGTAAGTAGGACACCTAAAAATTTTACTTCAAGTTTATAAAAAATTTCCCGTCCTCCCAGAAAGAATATAGGCAGGTTACTTGGGTTATATCCATTGTTAAAGAGAACCAAATGTGTCTTTTCAACAGAGAATTGAAAGCCATTCAAATGCATATAACTATTTAATTTGTTTGGTCAATCAGTGGGAGATTGCATCTCTTAGGAGATCCAAGTAAAGGTTGTTTTGTGCAATTCTTAGCCACTCACAATGCTTGGGTTATTGAACAGCAGAGCTGACCACTCAGACTGTTCCATATCTTTTGACCTCCCTTGCATCCTTGAATGGATCCTCAAGCATAGGCTCAAAGATTGTCCCCTATATTTTATATTGTTTGAATAATGCTTTTAGTTTTTTCAGCGACTTTTTTCCTCTCCACACTTTTGCTTTGTTCCATTTATTACCCTTCACTGGCTGCTTTGAGGCTGCTGTTGGATTCTTTTTTTCGAACCCTTGGTGGTGAGAACACCACAGAATCACGGACTGTGGCGTGTCTCTATTTGACACCAAGAGCACAGACACAATTAGCCGTGTCTCCCTGATGAGTCCGATCCAGCGGACGAAAGGCCTAGGAGCAGGCAATACAAATAAATGTGCCTTTGAGAGGGATTACGATGGTTCCCTCAGGCAGCTAGTGAAGGGCTTCTCATATTTATAATATATTCCCCCATTTACTTCATCTTCAATTTTTTTTTTTTTAATTTTTTTTTTTTAAACGTTCATATCTTTGTCAAGTCATTACTATAACGACTGAAGAATTGTTAGCCTGCACTTGTTTTCCCCCACTACTTAATTGTTCAGCATTATAACTATTTAATTTATCCAGCTCGTGCTGAAAGAGCTTCTGAATATAATTTATGTGACGTAAATTTGTTCTTTTCTTTAAAGATACATTAATCCATATTGCAATGTCATCAGCATATTGAGCTACCTTGGTATATGATGAAAAACATGTATATAAGTCATATAGCATTACATTGAATAACAATGGGAAGATTATAGAACCTTGTGG
>CM031605.1:74190092-74192592 GCA_018398815.1 Conus ventricosus | reverse complement strand
CACACACACACGCACACACACACACACACACATCCGCGTGCGCGCTTACACACACACACACACGCACACACACACACGCGCGCGCGCGCGCGCGCGCACTCACACAGACTGAAACACACGCACGCACATGCACACACACGCGCGCGCGCGCGCACGTACGCACGCACACATGCACTTTTACACACTTACAGCACAACACAACACAGCACAGCACAACACACCACACCACACCACACCACACCACGCCACAACACATCCCAACTCAATCACGCGCGCACATACACACTTCCTGCTGTGCCTACCTTACCCCTCCGAATATTTTTTTTTAAGTCCACGGTAGTCAGAACTGGCCTGTGATCACCTAAAGGTCATTCACAAGGTCATTCATAGATGCCACTTTCCTGGAGTCACAATCGGAGATGAAGCAGCCATTTGGCAAGGAAATGAAAGCATCTGGGCTCCGTACTGCTCTTAGGAACAATGCAGGGTTAAAAAGCAATAGATGAATAAAGAACATGCATCTCTCACTGCACGCCATTGCTGATGACACTCCAAGACCATGGTTCTGACTTTATTCGTTTACAGTTTGATCAGACTAGTCCGACTTTTCCCAAAATAACACCCCCCCCCCCCCCCTCCCCCCAAACAAATCCCTAAAAGATTTTAAAGCAAAGCCTGGAAAATCCGGGAGGATATTTTTCACATATCTTCCGGGACTGTTTGATTTCAATATGGAGACATTTCGGGAGGGAGACGACGCGGGGGAGGCGGTGGGGTCCGAGGGGGAGGGTGGGGGAGGGGAGGGGCTACGGGGGACGGAAGAGAAGAGCTGACACAAAAACTTAAGGGTTGACCACAGTGAGCTTCCCCTTGGCTTCAAGTGTGTCAGGCCAATTGACATAGGCTGAAGAACACCAAGGCGACATCAACATGTTGTTATGTTCTGCATAGCTATGCGGGGATTGTCTTCAGTTGTGACAAGCTCCTAGCATAACATTATCAGTCTCCAAAATCCCCCGAAGTCGGAGCGTGGCTGCCCATGTGGCGGGGTAATCAAAAACGGTCACACACGTAGCGTTCTCATCCCCAGCTGATGCATTTGTACCATAGTGTTCGAGTACTTCGGCTGTTTGGATGATCCCTGGAGTCTTTTAGCCAGGGTACGACGACAACAACAACAACAATAACAACAGCAACAACAGCAACAACAACAACAACAACAACGACCCCTGTGAGTATCTGTCCATTGTTCAGGTCGGAGAAGGACCGTGGAGGACGCCCGGGGGGGGGGGGGGGGGGGAGGGGATAGTGTGACCTCCCCACACCTCAGTCATGTGGCAACGACAGAGAGGTGGAGAGGAAACTGACTTGGTTGGCCAAACAAGTCCCTCCGTTACCTGCTGGAATGCCGCGATGAACGGTCAGTTAGTCTACATGCAAGTACATCAGTTTACTGCCAGCGCTAATTATCACTTTGCCACCGTTTGGTGCAAATCTGTGATATGATTGTGGGTTTTTTGTTTGTTTGTTTGTTTTGTTTTCATGTCTATTGCGCGTGTCAACACGTCTGCAAGATATGGAACCGTACTTGCGGGTTCGAGTACAATGCAGCCTCTGTGTTTGGTTGCTTTGTGGTGTTCTGTTTTATCACGACTGATGCGAATAGAAACATAAGCTAACAAAGAAAGAAAGAAAAAAAGAAAAGAAAATGTACATTCACACACACACACACACACACACACACACACACACACACACACACACACACACAGTGAGAGAGAGAGAGAGAGAGAGAGAGAGAGAGAGAGAGAGAGAGAGAGAGAGAGAGAGAGAAGAGAGAGAAGACACGACAAGACAAAAATTTTTATATCCAGTCCTCGCCCTTAAAGAGAGAGAGAGAGAGAGAGAGAGAGAGAGAGAGAGAGAGAGAGAGAGAGAGAGATTTACAAAGATGCACACTCACAAATCTGTCACATTCAAAGCACACTGTACGTCACAAAATGTATTTCTGGTAACAAAACAAGGCCGTCTATAAATTTTGAGACCGATTACAAACAATATGTTACAACAATAGATACAAAAGATACCAAAAACATTCGTCATCAAAAAGATGATTTTTTTTTTTTTTAATTTAAGCTTCAGCGTCGTCTGAAAAAAAAATGCTTCGTCCAAAACCCTTCGCCCAAATTACTGGGAAGGTTCTTACCATATTCATAGATTCAACGTTGGGATGTCGCGAGTTGTGGCAATTTTTCTGTGTTCATGCCCCCCCCCCCCCCCCCCCCCCCAACTTCCTCCCTCCCCCCCCTCCCCCCAAAAAAAAACACACTCCCAAAGTGCCTTCAAGAGTGCGTCCCAGCTCCTCCCCCCCCCCCCCCCCCCCCAAAAAAAAAAAAAAAAAAAAAAAAAAGGTTAAAAAAATAGAAATACGTCAGCAAAACTTGCAGATAATGAGTGTGGGGTCGGGTGGGGGAGGGGTACTGAAGACTTCTAAAAAGAG
>CM031605.1:74165092-74177592 GCA_018398815.1 Conus ventricosus | reverse complement strand
TCTCACTTAAGAGATTTTCAGTCTGTGTCTCACTTCAGAGAGTTTCAGTCTGTGTCTCACTTGAGAGATTTTCTGTCTGTGTCTCACTTCAGAGATTTTCTGTCTGTCTCTCACTTAAGAGATTCTCTGTCTGTGTCTCACTTCAGAGATTCTCTGTCTGTCTCTCACTTAAAAGATTTTCTGTCTGTGTCTCACTTCAGAGATTTTCTGTCTGTGTCTCACTTCAGAGATTTTCTGTCTGTCTCTCACTTAAGAGATTCTCTGTCTGTGTCTCACTTCAGAGATTTTCTGTCTGTGTCTCACTTCGGGGATTTTCTGACTGTGTTCCACTTCAGAGATTTTCTGTCTGTCTCTCACTTCAGAGATTTCTGTCTGTCTCTCACTTCAGAGATTTTCTGTCTGTTTCTCACTTCGGGATTTTCTGTCTGTGTCTCACTTCGGGGATTTTCTGACTGTGTCTCACTTCAGAGATTTTCTGTCTGTGTCTCACTTCAGAAGATTTTCTGACTGTGTCTCACTTCGGGGATTTTCTGACTGTGTCTCACTTCGGGGATTTTCTGACTGTGTCTCACTTCGGAGATTTTTAATGTTCTTACTTCGGAATGTTCTCTCTTTGTCTTACTTCGAAGATTTTCAGTCTGTGATTGCATTCTGACTTTTTTCTGTCTGTGTCTTACTTCTTCTTTTCTTTTCTTCTTTTTTTTCTGTCCCAACCTCTGCGCCACCTCAGAGGCAGTGCATCCACGCCGCTCATTCCGACACCCCGTCCACAGCCACAGCCCGGTCGGCCCCGCCACAGCCCCGGCACCGGCAAATCCACAGGGAGCAGTCAATGTCAAGTCGTCAAGAGGCAACCCACCGGAGAAGACACTGCACTGCTGCCGAGTCACTTCGGTGGTGTTCAGTGGCGCCTGTTCTGATCTAATATACGCAGGACACCACCTACTAAGCCCCGTACTCACGACAATAATTGCTTAGTCGCGGAGCCGGCATGAGTGAGCTCTCACTCCGGAGGGCGCCACCACGTCCGTCCAACGACAGCCCCCATGGACTCGATACCGGTGACCCCGACGGAACCAAACCAAGGCCACAGACGTGGAGAGGACATCGAAATTGAGATCACCATGAGAGCAGGGCATGAAGGGCCACAGAATTTGAGACATTTTTTTAATGCTGATAGATGAGGATGAGGATGATTAAGATGATGCTACGGAATTCCATTCGGTCTGAGACTACATGACAGGGCTGTACTCTACGCTTCCTTTCATAATATATCCCGACGTCAACCAGGCCCGAGAGATACATGCACCTGCAGTGTTGGTCAGGAAATTTGAGCCACACTCTCAGAAACGCATCCATTAAGTGGATGAAACTCGACTGTGTGGTCCCAGTCTTCCCAACTGAGTCCGCAGCAAACTCAACTCTGGGTAGGAGCCGGTCGGGGCAGAAAATCCCACATGACTTCTGATGGGATTCGAACCCACACCTCCCAGCCGGGAGTCCGCGACGCTAACCACTTCGCCACGGCGCTGGTGTCTTACTTCTTCTTCTTTGTGTGTGTGTGTGTGAGTGTGTGTGTGTGTGTGTGTGTGTGTTGTGTGTTGTGTGTGTGTGTGTGTGTGTGTGTGTGTGTGTGTGTGCGCGCGCGCGTGTATGGTGTTGCGCGCGTGCGTGCGTGCGTGTATGCGTGCGTGCGTGCGTGCGTGCGTGCGTGCGTGCGTGCGTGCGTGCGTGCGTGTGTGTGTGTGTGTGTGTGTGTTACTTCGGAGATTTTCGGTCTGTGACTCAATTCCGAGATTTTCTCTCTGCGTTTTATTTGTTGTTTTTTTCCCTCCCTCCCTCTCTCTCTCTCTCTCCTCTTCTCTCTCTCTCTCTCTCTCTCTCTCTCTCTCTCTCTCTCTTCTCTGTGTGTCTCTGTCTCTGTCTGTCTGTCTCTGTCTCTGTCTCTCTCTCTCTCTCTCTCTCTCTCTCCTCTCTCTCTCTCTCCTCTCCTCTCTCTCCGACCTGGACGAAGCAGTAGAGGCTGGTGCTGAGTACGAAAGCCGTGGTGAAGAGGAGGAGGGCCAGACACACACAGGTGAATTTCAGGACTCGGAGACGTGTACTGGGACGATAGAGACCCGCCAGACACCTACACCACCAGCCAGTTGACGATGAAATTCACTATGCCTGGGTCACACACACACACACACACACACACCCACACACACACACACACACACACACACACACACACAAACACACACATATGCACAAACACAACACACACACACACACACACACACACTCACACACACACACACACACAACACACACACACACACACACACACATGCTGTGACTGTTTTAGTTACAGCCGATCTGACTATGAAGACTCATCCTGGTGAAACCAAGTTCAAAATGGAACCAGATATGTGAGCTTGCTCCATTGTGCCTTTGTATGCAAAGCTAGTTCGATCAAAATCCTTTGTTTTGATGAACATTCGGACTCATGCCACTGTTCCTGACGATCTCTGGACCTCGTTGCAAAGTGAGGCGACTGCAAGCTGAAATCTAATAATAATAGTGATAATAATGGTAATAACAATAATAATGATGATAATAATAATGAATACTTATATAGCGCCTATTCTCGCTAGAGACCAAGCTCTAAGCGCTTTACAATCCACACTCATTTACACAACAATTTTTTTTTCAAGTATTTATAAGCCTCACCCAAAAAACGTGATTCGTTTGTCTACGTTTTTCGGCAGAGCCTTAAAAATACTTTTGAAGATATCTGGATGGTTCTCTCATTCTGGAAGGCCTGCTATGCATTCCGAGTCCTCCCCACTCCATCTGGTCAATCCTTCGTCCATGGTCTTGACATCTCAGGTGTTACAGACTATAGTTTGTGGCTTCCTGCTGTGTAGAACTTCGAACTAGAGCTTCTGGTGGCGCTGTGCTTTCTCCGGCAGTGCGATCTCCTTGAGCACTTGGTTGTTTCCATATGTATCTTCCCTTGGTTTAGCGCCGCTTTGCTTGAACTCAGGACATATTCCACTGTTTTGTGTGTGTTGTTTTTTTTTGGGGGTTTGGGGTTGTTGTTTTTTTGCTGTCCCCAACCTCTGCGCCACCTCATGAGGCAGTGTACCCACGCCGCTCATTCCGACACCCAGTTCACAGCCACATATTCCACTGTTTGTCGTGATAGTCGACACGTCGGATCCCGTCTGATTGATCCCACTTGACCAGGTCAGAGTTTGAGAGCAGGCGGTTGGACACGGACCTACGGATGAAGCTGGCTGGCTCTCAGAGGTGGCATTGTAACATGTGTCCTTGCTGGTGAGACTATCTTTGAGTGCGGTGTTGTTGTGTTTTTTGTTGTGTTGTTTTTTTTTCCCCCACGTAGTCCGCTGTCCTTGTTGGCCTTGCTGGACGGCCTTCTGGGTGAATGGTTCAGTTTTACGTCCTCATAGCCTGAGCTTTTAGGGACAAGATTTCGCTGCGACTGCAGCGTGGAGACGTTCGTCTTGGCGAAACGTTTTCTGGCTGGCAGGTTTGGTCGAGGCTGCTGTTTGCGGGCGGGTGAGGGACCCGGGGTAGATGGTGACGTCGGGCAGGAGCCTGGGTGAAGTCGTTAAGACCGCCGAGCGGTCGTCTGAGGAGTGTAGTTCGGTTGCGGTTGAGGCTGATGTTGTAGATGTCGTCGTCGTGGCGGTTCCTCCAAAGCCGTCGTCAGGGCTACCTGGCGGCCGTCTTCATGCTGAGTGGCGACGGTCCTGTGCCGCGTGAGGCCGAATCGGGAGACGTACGGGACACAAGTCGCCGAGCCGCTGCACGTAGGTTCATGCCCACTCTGCGCCCAAGGTGGGGGGGGGGGGGACGATCCCACCCTCCCCCCAGCACCAAAGGGAGAGCCCTGCTAGAGGCGCAGGCCACTGGGTAGTTCGCAGAGTGGAAGCCCCTCGTCGCCAAAGTGTCCCGCCGCCTCGAGTGTCTCAGGATTCTCTTCGCTTCCTCTTCTTTTCTTCAGCCCCCCCCCCCCCCCCCCCCCCCCCCCCCCCCCGCCCTTACATAATTTTGTTAGAAGAAGGAGATGTGCCCTGCCTCCTCACTCCCTTTTACAGAAAGAGAGAAGATTCTCTCTCTCTCTCCCTCCTCCTCTCTCTCTCTCTCTCTCTCTCTCTCTCTCTCTCTCTCTCTCTCTCTCTCTCTCATACTGCTGCATAGCAGTTGTGGGAGAGCAGACCCCAAATCACCTTTTACAACTCCCTCCCCCCCCCCCCCCCCCCCCCTCTCAAGTAACTGATCCTGTCCTGGAGACGGGGGAAAGAAGGGAGGGAGGGAGGGAGGAGACGACAAGGAGAGAAAAGAAGAGACTACACGGAGGGAGAGAACAACAATACAGACTGACAGACAGACAGACGAACAGACAAACAGTCACATAGCTTCCCCACCAGTGACAATCAGCAGGCAGGGCAGCAGGGCGGTGGACATGCCTTCCACCAGACGACAGACAGACAGACGGGCGGACAGACAGACAGACGGACGGACGGACGGACGGACGGACGGACGGAAGGACAGACAGACAGACAGACAGACGGACGGACGGACGGACGGACGGACGGACACACACACACACACACACACACACACACACACACACACACACACACACACACACACACAGCTTTCCCCACCTGTGACAATCAGCAGTGCGGGCAGCGGGGCGGTGGGCATGTCCTCCACCAGGCGCAAGGTGTCGTCCACCATGTAGACCAGATACCAGGCTATGCCCAGCAGGTACAGGGAGGGGGGAAGGATGAGGTAGTGCTCCATCACCATCAACACCCCCACCAGCTTCCGCCTCTGAGGCTCCGTCAGTCTCCATGCCATGGCTCCCTGCTTGCAGCTGATGAGGACGACGATGGTGAGAAGAAAGATGACGACGATGATGATGATGATGATGAAGGCCGTGACAAGAAAGATGACGACGACGATGATGATGATGTTGGTGACAAGAAAGATGACGATGATGATGATGATGATGATGACGATGACAAGAAAGATGACAACGATGATGATGATGAGGGCGGTGAAAGAAAGATGACGAAGATGATGATGATGATGATGTGATGATGATGATGATGATGATGATGATGACGATGACAAGAAAGATGACGACGAGGAGGAGGAGGAGGAGGACGGTGAAAGAAAGATGACGACGACGACGATGATGATGATGATGACGGTGACAAGAAAGATGACGACGATGATGAGGACGACGATGGTGACAAGAAAGATGACGAAGATGATGATGATGATGATGATGATGATGATGATGATGATGATGATGATGATGATGACGGTGACAAGAAAGATGACGACGACGATGATGATGATGACGGTGACAAGAAAGATGACGACGACGATGACGATGATGATGATGAGGATGAAGATGATGATGATGATGATGATGATGATGATGATGATGATGATGATGATGACGATGACGATGACAAGAAAGATGACGACGATGTCAAGAAAGATGGCGACGATTATGATGATGATGATGATGACGATGACAAGAAAGAGGATGACGATGATAATGATGACGATGACGATGATGATAGTGGTGATGTAATGATGATGTGGATGATGATAATGATGGGTATCAAAATTGTGATGATAACGATGAAGACGACGGTAAAGAAGATGATGACGACGATGATGATAATGAGATAAATGGTGTTTTGGTGATAGCAGAGTGGTGATAAATGTGATGACGACGACGACGACGACGACGATAAGGATGACGACAACGATGACGACGACGACGATAATGATGATGATGATAAAAATATTTGTGGTGATCAAGGTCATGACAAAGATGATGAATGCTATTCTGATCATGGTGAGGATGGCGATAATAATAATCATCGTCGTTATCCGCCTGTGGTGATCAAGGTCATGACAAATATGATGAATGCTATTCTGATCATGGTGAGGATGGCGATAATAATAATCATAATCATCGTCGTTATCCGCCTGTTGTGCACTTCCTAATCTGACATCTTATTTTGATGATGATGACGTCGACAATCATGATAATTATTCCCTCACCTTGACCAACGTTGTGTTGATGATGTGATCGATAAGCTTGGTATGATAGTGATAACGAAGACGACAGTGATACCATACAGGACAATGATCATGTTTCTGATCACGATGACAACGACGATGAAAGTGGTGGCGGTGGTTGTGATAATGATAATCATGATGCTGCTGCTGCTGCTGATGCTGATGATGATGATGACGATAACGATGATGATGATGATGATGTAACTCTTCCTTCCATGATGTGACAATTAGGCCTACATGCCCATAACTCCCAATGAATTCCGTTCTAAGCAGTATTCGTTTGGAGTCACGGGCGTGTAATTGTCTCATGGGAGCAACAGTTATCGTTCTTAGGTCGCTTCATAGCTTTAGATTCAGCTGCAAGCTTTTTCAGAGAGCTAACCCGGTTGGCTACTTGGGGAAAAAAAACACGAAAAAAGCCTTTCTCCGTGTTTTAAATAGCCTGTTGTTTCATGTCTCATTATTCAACAGCACGTAAAAGCGCTTTTTTCACACACACACACACACACACACACATCCATATACACAGTCCTGTATGCTCACCACACACACATACAATGATTCTACTGGCACAGTCAATGTTAAGTGGGTACTCAAGGTCTGACCAGCGTGTTCGGCTAATGCGTAGATCAGACATCTGCTAAGTCGTAGCCACAAAACCCTCTTTTTGAATTCTCTCATCTTAGTCATTAATTCATTTATCCATCAGTTTTAAATCATGCGCAGTGTGGTCTCAAAACTAAGCGGATGTGGTGTAGAGTATATGGACCAGTCCGCACACAGTGACACCTTGATGAAACTGAAACTGAAACTGAAACAGATCCAGTCTTTCTGCTGATCTCATTGACTGATGTCCTACAAAAAGAATTCAACCAATTGCCACCAGCGTGAAGGCACCGTTTGCACAAGGGAAGAGCTACACTGCACTTTAACATGAAGTCACATTTGCCAAGGGGGTGTAGCGCATGTTATTTACCTAGCTTCCTTTATCAAAATGTTGTCTACAGCTGAATGAAAAAGTTCTTTTCCAATGTTGGTCTCAACGATTCTTTTCCAACCTGCTAAGCGTTCCCGCAGTAGGTAATGACAAAGGTTGGTTCAGAAGATTCATGGTCCTGCTGGCTTGGAGAAAAAAAACACACACACAAAAAACTGCGCACCCGGAATAAGTTTTGATTATAGGTTTATCGCATCTCAAAGAATATTCTAAGGTACGGATCTATTTTATATAAGCAAATGTTCATTGATCTGACATATTAAGGGTCATGTTGAATGTTGATAGTGTCGACGACCCTGTTCTTTGCTCCGCCATAGTTAAGGTCGGGCAGTTTATGTTGTTATTTACCTTTCTTCGTGGTCTTGTTGTTTACCTCAGTCAGTGACTCGTTTGGTAATTCTTATCTTCCCTTTTGGGAAGTCCATTAAGGAGCATTTTATAATCATAATCGTAAGTTAGATTACTTTAGTTATTTTTCTCTAATTTTTCATAGTTACTGTCCTACAATTCATCTGTCCTTTATTTTTGTTCTATGTAACCACATCGTCCTCTTTTCTTTTATGATAATAGTCTAAAATTGTAAACACTATGTTATTTAGACGTCTGCAATCACCTATATGTGTGACGAGACGTAAAACAGAATTCCTTCCTTCCTTATCTGCCCGTTAAATAAAGAATCAAATCCAAAACAATCATTGAAGGCACTACAATCGACTAGCAGTATCAGCAGAAGCCATCCTCAGCACCCTGCGACGGATCTACTGCCGGTCAAAACACTGGAAAGACTTTTTGTTTTTCAACCACCACGTACCTATACTACCTACCTTTTTCTGCAAGGTTGTTTTTTGTTGTTGTTGTTGTTGTTTCCTATCTACACAGCCCATGAAACGACAGCTTAATCAATATTTGAACTCAGCCGTCGAATGAAGAAAATGAGCAGAAGTCGCTTCATGCATACTTCTTCTTCTTCTTCTTCTTTCGTTGAGTGTTCACCTTCATCGAGCTGAAGATTCTGACACGACATACTGTTGTCAACAATCCCTAAATAAACACGCAAATACTCTAAAAGCTCACTGAATGACCACCACACGCCCACAGAGAAGGAACAAAGTTGATCATCCACTCACAGTCACCCCGTTAGGGGGCAGTCTCAGGAAGAGGACATGGGAACTCGTTCACCATCCATGGACAAGGAGGTTTTCTGGAACAGAGGATGACGTCACTGTTATGAGAAGACGTCAGGAACGACGACAATTCTCTTACAATGACTGCACAAGGCGTTCTATTAAAGGTGCCTGAAAAGCCAGATCAAAGTGTTTCGTAACCTACCTGTGGAGGGAAGGGAGTGGTGGTGGTCAGCAATGATTCGGGCTCACGGGTTTTGCCGGCTAGTCGCTGTAAGCTGACGCCATGCTCAAGCCTTGCGTGCATGCTTACTATGCTTTGTAGGTGTATGTATATATGTTTGTAGGTCTGAGCGTGTTTTTGTGTTTAGGCTACTTCGGTATAAATCTGCGGCTGTGTATGTCTGTGGACTGGCGCGTGCGCAGGTAAACATGCTTTACGACTGGTGCCAATGGACGCATTTTGTCTATGTTTCTGTAACTGCGTGTCTGGTCTTGCTTGATGACGTGTTTCCTCTTGTTTGTTATCACTTCAGAATGCCCTGGATCTCATCCGTGGAGTGTAAAGTTGTCTTGGTGTCCAGTTTGTCAGTGTGCACTTTTTAAAGATTAATTACCATTATCTTCAATGTCTCTGGGACCAGCCCGGAGTTTGTGCCCTTCCCTCACTTTGGAACCCTACATGCCATGCTGATTTCTTGAAGCTTGCTCTAGAGCGTGAGCCAACGGGGGTGCATATGTCACTGCTCTTACCTCCCTTGTCAGACTGGAAGGAGTTAACTTGTATAAATCTGAAATAAATGTTAGCGAACCGCCCAGAGAAACGTGGACAAACGAGTCACAAGACAAAACACAACGCGTTTCGACCTCATAGGTCTTCTTCAGGTGAAACACAAACGAATAAAATAACGAAAATTCACTTAAGCTTTGATCGCTTCAGAGTTCAGCGCAAGGCTCACTTTGCAACTAGCTTGTATAGTTAGTTCAGTTATCAGTTAGGCCGATCTCCCGATCGAGCCTCTGTGACGTACTCCTTCCACTTGCTTCCTGTCCAACACAGCTGCCTTGGTCTCATCGATGTTTCCGAGGCCAGTGTCCCTTTTAAGGAGATCAATGAGGTCCGTTGTCTTCTTTCCCCTGTTCGCTCTCCCTCCAGTTGGCTGCCACAGTATAAGTTGTGAAGCCACCTCCTCTGGATGTTGTATACGGTGACCGGCGAGGCAAAGCCAACGTGTTCTTATCTTGTCACTATATAGCTCTTTGTTAGTCATGTGCTGCTTCCAAGGGACATTTAATGCCATTGTATACAGCACCACTTTCTGGGTGGTTCTGCGAAATTCTCATACCAGACTTACTGGCGGTCAGTAATTTTGCTATAATTTGGCGCTGGGCCTGAATATCATATCCTTTTTTGTTCTAAATTCGTCTGTATATGCCCTGGTTGTGCCATTGATATTAGAATGAAAAAAAGAAGTTCGCTGTCGGAAATAAGAACGAGAGAGATTCTAACAAAGCGTGAGAGAGAGAGAGATTCCAACAAACATCGATCAGAACACAGGGGAAGTTACTATGAACTAGCATGATGACAGTAGTTTCAATCAAATTTGCTTCCCTTCGCACGGTCACATAGCAGTCACTACAGTGGTGTGTGTCTTGCGGACAGGTCCGTAAGGCTATAACGAAACGGGAGAATTGGAAAGACGGATTCACGCATCAGGCATAGCCGAGTTCCGCTATCATAATTATGTACCGAGTGTGTGTGGAGGGGGGATGGGAGGCGGAGGTGCGCGCATGCACGTGTGTCCACCTTTCTTTTTTTCGTGAATGCCATGTGCGTACTTCTTATGCATATCAACCGGCAAACTGGCTTTCTCTTCCCAAATTTGGTGATAAGATTTTACGTGTGTGCAATATGTTATGTCTGCGTTTTCATACGAAGAACTTTTGGAAAGTGGAGTCACGACAGATGCTAACTGCGAAGGAAAAATCCTCCTCTACGAAAATGCCCCATCCGACAGGATTCGAACCCGCGACCCCAGGATCACGAGTCCGGCATTCAACCAACTAAGCTATTCTTGACCCTTAAACTAAGCTAGATTTAGAAACATATGAATAAAAGAAGGGACGATGTAGCTTAGATGAGAAGAATTGTGTGTGTGCGTGCGCGCCCACCCGGCGCCCCTCCCTTCCGTCCCCAAACGTTAAGCAGTCCTATTCCTGTCCTTTTGAAGTTTTCTGTGAAAACTTAATACAAAAGCAGCTGTTGTTTTGTTTTGATTGTGTGTTTTAAACCACACTTCGCCGAAAGAGGCTCTTTCTTTGCCCGTCTAAGGTGACACGGGAGATAACTTTGGTATTTGGACGCTGTGCTGTTTCTAAGGTGGTGTCCCTTAGATCACTTGAGAAACATCTCCTGCGTCTTTATTTGAATGACCAAAGGTCGTTCGAAACAACGTTATTTAATTTTGAATAATTTGAAATACTTCTGTTTTCTCTTTACATCTTTTGTAATGTTTCCTAAATAATGTTTCCTACACAATCAGTATATGTCCTGTGTTTCTCCGCTATCTGCTATCTGTGTGTTTGTAAGAGAGAGAGAGAGAGAGAGAGAGAGAGAGAGGTCATGTTTCGAGTCATTCTGTTTCAGCCGCTTGGTGAAGTGACAGAGCCTCCTGACTCGTGGTTGCACCACGTTTTAATCAGTCTTGGAGTATCTGGTGTCGTCATCTTGTCACGACAACAACAACATGTCTCTGTCGATGGGGAAAGAGACGATGTCTGTAAACCTGCTGGGGAGATCATCTGTGTTATATAGCTCGCGTTCAGCGAGACTGACCCCAACGTTTTCAGGGACAGATGCCGCTGGTGAACGCGGCAAAAGCAACTTTGCCTCATCAGTCAGATTAACAGTTTAATCCCAGCGAGAACATGCCTAAATGTAGGTATGAACGGTGGAAATAGTCGGCACCCCTATCACAATACTGGCGTGCGCTCCAAATTAAAATATTTGACACTCAGCGCCGAAAAAGGTAACACCGCTGCAAATGGGAAGAACGGCGTTATTTTTCCCTGAATTTTTTTTCTTTTTCGGAACAGGTCTATTCGAGCAAGTTTCCTGGGGGGCTGGGGGGGGGGGGGGGGGCAGCGCTTTGTCATAAGACATCGCCACACACAAGGTTTCCCTTTTTTTCTGCCTCATTCCTTTTATATAACAAAGAGGATTTTGCTGCAAGATTTGCTAGGGGGCAACCCTTATGTTGTTGTGGGGTCCTTCACATGCGTGCATTTAATATACATTGTACAGAGAAACTTGGTTAGCGTCTGTTGTTGTTGTTGTTGTTGTTGTTGTTGTTGTTGTTGCTGTTGTTTCCTCGTTATTCTTTCAAAAAAAATATTTCTGTGTAGTGAGAAATTAGACTGGTTCTTTCATCACAAATAATTGAATTACACACACACGCAAACACACGCGCGCGCGCGCGCGCGCGCGCGCACGCACGCACGCACGCACTCACACCACACACACACACACACACACACACACACACTCACACGCACACACGCACACACACACCACACACGCACACACGCACACACACACACACACAAATATATATATATTATAATATAATATATATATAATATATATATATAGTATGTATGTATGTATGTATGTGTGTGTGTGTGTGTGTGTATGTCTGTGTGTGTGTGTGTGTGTGGAGAGAGAGGAGAGAGAGAGAGAGAGAGAGAGAGAGAGAGAGAGAGAGAGAGAGAGAGATGTAACTATATAATATATTATCATGATACATTTCTCTCGTTGAGGGTTATCTCATCAGGGCTTCATGAACCAATTAAAATTATGTTAATTGCTTATTAACCTTCTACTACTACTACTACTACTGCTGCTGCTGCTGCTGCTGCTGCTTCTGCTGCTGTTGCTGCTACTGCTACTACTACTACTACTACTACTACTGCTGCGCTGCTGCTGCTGCTGGCTGCAGCTGCTGCTGCTGCTACTGCTACTACTAACTTCTACCACTACTACTACTACTACTACTACTACTACCACTAACAAAAACTACTTCTTGTTCTTCTCTCTCTCTCTCTCTCTCTCTCTCTCTCCTCTCTCTCCTCTCTCTCTCTACGAGCAGTCCCCCCACCCCCACCCTGGTCCCCCCATCTTTATCTAGATCAGACTCTTTTGACTACATACTGTGTGCTCAGTACAACTCTGCTAAAGTTGTTTTTTTTTTTTTTCC
>CM031605.1:74152592-74160092 GCA_018398815.1 Conus ventricosus | reverse complement strand
ACAGATGTTCTTAAGGTATGTGGACAATCTTTTTTGATACATCTGTATAATCTATATCAAAGGAGGCTTTACTTTGTTCCCATTTTGGAATAGGTGAATATGTGGGCTTTTGGGCAATGTTGTTTTTATTTATTTTAGTATCCTTTAGAAGATCGGAGGAAAACGAGTAAATAGACCTAGTTGATAGTATATTTTGGGCTCGTTTTCCGAAATCCTCCTCTGATTTTAAACATACTTCTTGAGCTAAAATTGTTTTGTGAAAAGCTCTTTAAGATAAATTTTGAAGTAGAAGCTTTCCGAAGTTCTGCAACAGGTAAGATTCCTACTTTATTATACGTCCCTAAGTTAGATGTAGTGTGGGAACCCCAAGGGCAATTTATAAGCTTTTGCAATCAGTACTCTGAAGTTTATTAACAGGTATTGAGGAGCATTAAAGAATACATTCCTGAGCATAAGTTAGTCTTGAGCGTAATAAGGGCAGTTGCTAAATGGATAATGATTTCGAATCCTGTCCCCAAGATTGTTTGCTAATTATTTTTAGGAAATTCAAGCTCTTTCTGCTTGTTTAAAATATATTCAATATGAGCGCTCCAAGATAACTTACTACTTAAGATAACACCCAAAAATTTGACACTTTTTGCATAGTTTAAAACAATGCCATCCAACGTGAAAGTAGGAAGTTGTCCTGGATCGTAACCAGCATTAAAAGAATCATATTAGTTTTTCTCTGTTGTGTGTGTGTGTGTGTGATGTGTGTGGTGTGTGTGTGTGTGCGTGCGTGCGTATGTGTGTGTGCGCGCGCGCGCGTATGTGTGTGATATAATGTATAATGTGTATGCATGCGTGTGCATGCGGGCATGCGCGCACCTATGTGTGGTGTGTGTGTGTGTGTGTGTGTGTGTGTGTGTGATGTGTGTGTGTGTGTGAAACTCAATATCAAAACTCCATTTTGAGATGATGCATTAAATGAAGTCTTTTTTTTACCCTTCCAGCTTATCTATAAAAAGAAAATGACCAATAATAAGAAAACAATACACGAATACGTTCACAAGTGAAAGTACAAAATATACGGTATGAATATTGACAAAAAGCAATACGCAGACGTGCACATCCTTTTTCTCCGTCCCCTGCTCCCCTACACTAATTATAGGCCCACATTTGTGACCAGGCGGGCATCCGCGCGCAGAGTATTTGTATGACAGTGCGTGCGTGTATGTGGGCGGAGAAGGTGGGGGTGTGTGCGTGGGTGCGTGCGTGCGTTCCTGCGTGCGTGTGCGTGTGTGTGTGTGTGGTGTGTGTGTGTGTGTGTGTGTGTGTGTGTGTGTGTGTGTGTGGTGTGAGGGAGAGAGAGAGAGAGAGAGAGAGAGAGAGAGAGAGACTGACACTGACATCTTTTTATTGACATTGGCTAATAGCCTTTTTGTCAAGGGGGTACAATGTCTTTTGTTTTTGCATAGAAGAAAAGAAAACGAAAGAAAACTGCAAATTAGGTGCCTACACAGCTGAGCAAAGTCAAAAAATCATTTCCAATTTCCATCACTCATGTGTTTCTTGTCTATGTTCTATAACAAAATCGTTCTCACACAACTACCATTCCCTTCACATGCGCACACTGATCCATCCTAACTTCCATCGACTTGCACGCACGCATGCATTTATATCCTTATCCTCCCTTCTCCCCATTCACACATATCCCCTGTACATATAATTTATCCGACTTGATTTTATGAAAAAACCATTCACTTGAAACCATCTAGCTTCGAGGTAAAATAAGTATTCCACAAATAAAAAAGAAATATAATTGATATCCCTTCAGTGGTTTGAACTTTTATTCATTCATAATTTTCTTCCACGTGTCTACTGCTTCTGTTAGTATTTTGCCAGCATGCCATGCCAGAGAGAGAGAGAGAGAGAGAAGAGAGAAGAGAGAGAGAGAGAGAGAGAGAGAGAGAGAGAGAAGAGCATATTTTGAAAATACAGTAACATAGAAAGACCAGAAAGACAGTAAGTGGAAGCCGTGTGCGCGTCAGCATCGAGTGAGGAAGGAGGCGGGGCGGGTGGGGGAGAAGCACGAACTCGCACGGTACCCACGCAGTTCCCCTATAGTCCTCTCCCTGTTTCCTCTTCCTCCATTCCTGCCCCCCCCCCCCCCCCCCCCCCCCCTCCCACCCCACCCCCTTCCTACTCCTTCTCGCTCTTTCCCTCCCCACTTCCCTCTCTTCTTTCTTTTTTTTTTTTTTTTTTTTTTGTCGCAAGACTTTCGAGGGCAGTGCAGGATTGGTCCCTGCTGGTTGGTTCGGCAGTTGAGGACAGTTGTTCTCTGAGTGCCACCCGCACCTTCGGGTGTCTCCTTTTCTTTCGTAGCATACCAACGGAACTAAGGCTTGCAGGTATATTGGTATCTTTTCCAGGTTATGCAACTGTAAGGCTTAGGGCTACTGCATTTACGTTTCAGCACAAGATTACCTCCACTCCTAACCCCGACTACAGACACACATACGCGCGCGCGCGCGCGCTCCTACACACACACACACACACACACACACACACACACACGCACGCACGCACGCACGCACGCACGCACGCACGCACGCACACACACACACACACACACACACACACCCCACACACACACACACACACACACTCGCAAGTCTCCGCGTACTCGACCTGTTTTGACATAAACCGTAAAGAAAATACCCGGCCCCGAGTTCTGGTGTGCCCACCTTTAAACAAAGCAGGCAGTGCATTGTCCTGACTTCTTTTTTTCTGCCCCTTCATTTTCAAGTGAACCGTAAAACACGAAGCCTACACTAAGAATATTCACCGTTCCCGTCCTACCAGCGCTTGTACAAACAGACATGACTTTCCACGTCCAAGAAGCCTCTAAATACACAGCACTCACTGGCTTCCACCCGCCCTCGGGAAAAGTTCTGTCCGTCTGACGAGGACGGGCCAGAGAGATTCCTGGATCAAAGTCGTCGCCCCCCGGACAGTTTTCTGTCTGTACGTCAATCTGTGTGTTTCCGTCCTCTTCTTTCTAGCTTGTCGCTGTCTTTAGGGTGTCTGTCTGTCTGATTTAACGCCTGTGTATCTGTTTGCTCTCTGTCTGTGCCTGTGTCTGTCTCTCTGTCCTCTCTCTCTCTCTCTCTCTCCTCTCTCTCTCTCTCTCTCTCTCTCTCTCTCTCTCTCTCTCTCTCTCTCTCTCTCCTCCCGTGTCACACACACACATGCACACTGAGGCACACACACCACACACACACACACACACACACACACACACACACACACACACACACACAGAGAAAGAGAGAGAGAGGGAGGGAGAGAGAGAGAGAGAGAGAGAGAGAGAGAGAGAGAGAGACGAGTCACAAGGGGAGTATTGTGCATGTTTATGTCTGTATTTTTTTGTCGCTGAGGAAGGCATTTTGCCGAAAATTTCTTGTCCTGTTTTGTGTCGTGCATTAAATCGTCGTTACTTCACACTTTGTTTTGTGTGCTCTTCTGCGTTTTTGTCGTAAATCGTTTTGGTGAGCAGTTTTTCGAGTTACATTGTTCAGCTACATACTGTAATTACATACTTTCAGCTACCTCAGATGTAAATGTTTCTTTGAGCATGTGCAACACATTCCATACATTCATTGATGTCCTACTGATATTTTCTTAATTTCTCAACTGGTTATGTTTAGTTTGTAGGCCTATTTCATTTCTTCTCTTAATGGACTACATCCAGGATTTTTCGCTTGTGGCATTATTGGTAAATTCCTTATAGTGTCTAACTGTACCGCGATCGATGGGGGTAATAAACGGAGAGGGGATGGGGATGGCGTGGGGGTAAAAGGTCATGCGATCAGCCTTCGTCATGTAGAGACTCTAACCGTTACGGATCACGACCGTGAGGTTGAGGGTTTCAGACCCGCGCGAATCATTAATGACAAGTGTTGTTTGTTCAGTCTCGTCCGGCTCCGATCCAGTTAGAGTTACTGAGTACGCCGTAGGCTGAGAGTCACGGATAGGCCTCTGAGAGTGCTGCCCCCACTTCCTGACAGATACTACAAGGTCCGTGTCTTTCGGGCTTTGCTGACGTCAGGTTGCGTTATGACAAAGAAGTGTAGAGTGCCGTTACATAGTTTCAGAGATAGAACAATCGTCATCGTAACTCAGCCATGTTACATCCTGCATGTTTCTGCTACCAATATGAACAGTAGACATTTAAAAATCGAGAAGAGAAAGAAAAAACAATGAAAAAGAGAAGAAGACAGAAAGGACTAGAAAACAATAACAAAGAGAAGAAGACAGAAAGGACTAGAAAACAATAACAAAGAGAAGAAGACAGAAAGGACTAGAAAACAATAACAAAGAGAAAAAGACAGAAAGGACTAGAAAACAATAACAAAGAGAAGAGGACAGAAAGGACTAGAAAACAACGAAAAAGAGAAGACAGAAAGGACTAGAAAACAGTAACAAAGCGAAGAAGACAGAAAGGACTAGAAAACAATGAAAAAGAGAAGAAGAAAGAAAGGACTAGAAAACAATGAAAAGGAAAAGACAGAAAGGACTAGAAAACAATAACAAAGGGAAGAAGACAGAAAGGACTAGAAAACAATGAAAAAGAAAAGAAGACAGAAAGGACTAGAAAACAAAAAACAAAGAGAAGAAGATAGAAAGGACTAGAAAACAATAACAAAGAGAAGAAGACAGAAAGGACTAGAAAACAATAACAAAGAGAAGAAGACAGAAAGGACTAGAAAACAATAACAAAGACATAAAGGACTAGAAAACAATAACAAAGAGAAGAAGACAGAAAGGACTAGAAAACAATAACAGAGAGAAGACGACAGAAAGGACTACAAAACAATAACAAAGACAGAAAGGACTAGAAAACAATGACAAAGACAGAAAGGACTAGAAAACAATAACAAAGACAGAAAGGACAAGAAAACAATGACAAAGAGAAGAAGACAGAAAGGGCTAGAAAACAATAACAGAGAGAAGACGACAGAAAGGACTAGAAAACAATAACAGAGAGAAGACGACAGAAAGGACCAGAAAACAATAACAAAGACAGAAAGGACTAGAAAACAATAATAAAGACAGAAAGGACTAGAAAACAATAACAAAGAGAAGACGACAGAAATGACTAGAAAACAATGGAAAAAGAAAACTGAAAGGACTAAAAAACACACACACACACACACAATAACAAAGAAAAGAAGACAGAAAGGACTATTAAAAAAAATCAATAACGAAGAGAAGAAGACAGAAGGGATTAGAAAGCAATGAAAAAGAACAGAGAATGCAGAAAGGACTAGAAAACAATGAAAAAGAGAAGAAGACTGATAGGACTAAAATAAAATAAAAAATTTAAACGAAAAAGAGAAGAAGAAGGGAAAAAAAGGATTAGAAAGGCATTTGGGAGATGTCAGACCTCCGCCGAGGTTCAGAAGAACCTACATCCGCCTTTTGAGTCAGTTCACGCACAAGAGAGCACCATGTTTCGGCCAGGGAAGTAATCGTTGATAAGGGTTGAAAGAGTTGCTTTCCATGTGCTTCGTTTTCGACAGGGTGTGGATGTCACGGGATGTCAACCGTTTGCATCATTACAAAGATTTAACATTCCCTGAAATTGTGTTACTTCGTAGACAGCTGTTGATTTGTAATGATAATTTCACGGTGTTTGTGTGCTCCAGAATTTCCTTTTGATCTGAATCTGCAGCAAAATTTATGATGGCCTACCTTTTGGGTACATTCCATCTTTTCACCGGAATTACCGGTAATGGATTTAGAAGAGTTTGTTTTTGAAGAGTTTGCTCAAACAAATTTATAACAAACTCGCTAAACGGATCCTGGATCTGCACAACGGATCTGCACCAAAATTAAACCTCTACTTACCTTGACTACATTCCATCTTTTACCGAGTTCGGTTAAAACGGGTTTAGTACTTTAAGCGTAATCTTGTTGACAAACAAACAAACCGACCCGGGTGAAAACATTGCCACCAAGGAGGTCAAAATACGGCAGAATAACTGTCACAGAGAGGTGGCAAATTACGCATGCTATTAAGAAAGGGGGGGGGGGGGGGAGGGGGAAGCATGCCAATGCAGAACTGCCGATAACCATTGATGCAGAACGTCTCACAAGGCCTGCTGTTAATGGACTGGGGAACGAGATCAAGGCCAACCGGTGTAACGTGTCGTAAACACTCTACCCCCCAAAATCATTCCCGCCTCCAAAATCATTCCCGCGGCGCATAACAAATGGCACATGCCCCCCCCCCCCCCCCCCCCCCCCCCCCCCCGCCATCCTATCCTCCCTCCCGGGGCGTTTATTCAGACTGACCTCTCCTTTCTGTTCCGAAATCTCACACACACACACACACACACACACACTTACTCTCTTCCTCTCTCTCTCTCCTCTCTCTCCTCTCTCTCTCTCTCTCTCTCTCTCTCTCTCTCACACACACACACACACACACACACACACACACACACACACACACACACACTTGAAAATTCTACAGGTGTCCCCAGGCGACAGAACATCAATCCAAAGTGCACATGAATGTGATCGGGGAGTGATTCTAGAGCTGAACCCAAACTGTTCCTCTCCCTGTTCCGAAATCACTCCCCAGCCAGTGATTTGGGGCATGGTTCAGAGACACCATGCGCAGTGAATATATGCACGTGCCAATTGTTACACTCCAGTGGAAGGAGAGGTGGAATTGGGCAAGTACTTTTTAATGGTGTTTCCGGATCTTGCCCTTAAAACAATCACCGTGGAGTGGTTTTTGGAACAAGGTGTCTGTGTGTATATGTGTGTGTGTGTGGGCGGGGGGATATCCGGATCAGGTACAAAACCGCTCCTCTCCCTCCTCCCCCCCCCCCCCCCCACACCTCCCTCTTCCTCACCCCACCTCTAAAATTCAGGTGCAGCATGCCTAGGGTTGATCTGTTCTGTCGCTAGAACAATCTGAGAATTTCAACTAAAGGAGGTGAGTGATTCCTGGAACAAGAGGGTGGATTTACTCCTCGATGTGTGTTGGGAGGCAGAGGTTGGGGGTGGTGGGTGGGCGTAGGGAGAGGGTAGAGGGGAGGAGACTTTGAGCAGGTGCATGGTGTGATGACGTCACGTGACACCGGAAGCATGACAGGCAGCCATGTAATACGGTGACAGGTCCGTTAGGAGAAATAGTTCTGGATTGGAATGCAGACACCGGCCGCTTTGCGGTGCAGACGTCACGTCACAATGATCCGGTTTCTGTCCTTTCACCCGCTTTTACCGGTTGCTTGGATGGACTGGAGAGAGCGACAGACAGACAGAGATCACACACACACACACACACACACACACACACACACACACACACACACACACACACACACACACTTACGCACGCACGCACGCAGCACGCACACACACACACACACACACACACACACACACACACACACACACACACACACACCACACACACACTCACGCGCGTGCTCTCTCCTCTCT
>CM031605.1:74140092-74145092 GCA_018398815.1 Conus ventricosus | reverse complement strand
TTGGGTGGGCATGCGTGTGCGGAGCGCACCAGTGAATGTCGCGCGCGCGGCGCGCACGTGTGTGTGTGTGTGTGTGTGTGTGTGTGTGTGTATGTGTGGGTGTTGTGTGTGGTGTCAGTTTGCTGAGTGTATGTGTGTATCTGGTGTCGGTGTCTGTGTGTGCAGGTCTGTGGTCTTTTGTCTGTGTCCTGGGTTTATGTGAAAACTGAATTTTGATTAATTATTTGTTGGAAGGTGGTGTGTGTGTGTGTGTGTGTGTTTGTGTTTTGTTGTGTGTGGGTGTGTGTGTGTTTGTGTTTGTGTGTGTGTGTGTGTGTGTGTGTGTGTGTTGTGGGTGTCGTGTGTGTGTGTTCTGGCACGCGAGTATACGCGTCGACCGTGTTTTGTGTCCTTAACGGTCAGTATATCCGGTCTCCTCAGCCCAAACGTGAGAGTTACTGACCGCTCATTATGCTTCAGGCCCGCTGACCTAATTGTGGCAGGACAACTGACCACTGGGTGTGGGTGTGTTTGTTCGGGTGTGTGTGGTGTGTGTGTGTTGTGTGTGTGTGTGGGTGTGTTGTGTGTGTGTGTGTGATGTAGGAAGAATTCTGTTTTACGTCTCGTCACACTATAGGTGATTGACAGGACGTCTAAATAACTATTTTGTTGACAATTTTAGACCTATTATCATAAAAGAAAACGAGGACGATGTGGTTACATGATACAAAAATTAAAGGATAGAGGAATTGTAGGACCAGTAACTATGAAAAATTAGTTAAAATACTAAAATAAAATCTAAATTAGATTATGATTATACAATGATTCCTTATTGGACTTCCCCAAAAGGTTACTCGTTAAATGTAACAAGAGAAACAACTGGACAAAACGGGAAAAAAATCTTTTTTTAAAAAGTCAACACATTAACATGCCCAGTGTCAGCACTTGGTATAACACTTCCATCGGGTTTCGTTAGTTCACAATCGAACATCACCATGTTGAATGAAAGATCCCCACGACAGACGCACTTAACAGTCTCGGCAATACTTCGGTTTGTGGAATTACATAAAAGTCTAAAAGTTAGGCTAGAAAACCAGGTTCGGGCTAATCGACACAAAGTTGGACAGGAGTTTGCTGTACGTGGTTTTGATGAGGAATGTATTGACTCCAGAAATCCTTCGATTATATGACTAATTTCCTGGTATGATAAAAGGACAATCAACCTTAATACTACAAATATAGTCTTTGTCCCTTTTGGCTGCTCTATCGGCGTGTTCATAAAAACGAAGGATGGTGTGCGATGGAACCAAGAAAGTACAAATTAGTACCATTCATGTAAAGCGACAGTGCAAACATGTACTTAATCTCATATTAATTCCTTCTCTTTGTGTATTTCAAAACAATACAAACTTTTTAATACTGATGTGATCAAAACCAAAACAGGATCTTATATATTGAGACTGCGGCAAGGAAATTAAAATAATTTAATGCCATCAGGACTCAAGCAACTAGTTCAGCTGTCAAATATGGACCTGACCCTTACCTAATGATATGATTTTTCAGCTTTGAAATCTGAATTACAAAGCTGATCCGCACTACCATCATCAAGAAATGAGCCGTCAGTGTTTACTTTCAAATAGTTAGTAAACTTTTCTTCACATGTCAATTTTGACAGATGTGCTATACTGCGGCGACAATCGCTTCTTATTTAGATCAGAAGAAAAAATGTTAACTGTTACTTTCCGTTAGTTTCCCAAGGGGTTACTGGCGGAACCAGTACGCGAGGGCGCTACCTCATGTGGAGTCAATCTTTGATGAATTAAAAACGTTCTGAAAATATATGAACGAGGAAGGCGGTCTCTAAATTTGAATTTTTCTGTCCATTTTTCGAAAAATCAAGTCGGGATCGTGTATTTAACTCTTCAAGGTCGTCACCGAATCCGTCTCACGACATATTTTACAGAACTTATGTTCCTTTCTTCATCAAGTGGCAAAAGGCCTTGCTAATTATAAGAATTCAGAGGACTTAGTGTGCAAGGTACACCCAGGGCCAACTTTTACAGCTTTTTATGTCAATTCTTTGAAGTTCTTTAAATGCGATCGCGACGCAGAAAAGGCATACTTCCTTCCGTAAAGTCAATCTTGATCGTACAGACTGAGTGCTAAATGCCACCAAAACTTTAGGATTCATATCCCCATGGAGAATGACTGACAATTTTTTTAGAAAATGTTCAAACTTTAACTGCATTAGTAACATTTGAGTCAAATTTTTTTACAGTTTAGTTTTGGTGTAAGTAGGGGGGACACTAAAAATTGTACTTCAAGTTTATAAAAAATTTCCGTCTCCCGAGAATGAATTATAGGCAGGTTACTTGGGTTATATCCATGTTAAAGAGAACCAAATGTGTCTTTTCAACAGAGAATTGAAAGCCTTCAAAATGCATATATCTATTTAATTTTCAGCTCGTGCTGAAAGAGCTTTCTGAATTAATTTATGTGACGTAAATTGTTCTTTTCTTTAAAGATACATTAATCCATATTGCAATGTCTATCAGCTTATTGAGCTACTTGGTATATGATGAAAAACATGTATATAGTCATATAGCATTACATGAATAACAATGGGGAGATTATTGAAAAACCTTGTGGAAATTCCCAATTTATAGACTTGTAGGATGATAAAGTACTCCAATCTGGTCATATGTGTCTCCCACTTTAAAAATGATTTCACATAATTGTAAGGCGTGACCAGAAAGGAACCAATTTGTTTTAATTTATATAATAATCGGCTGTGCCACACTCTATCGTAAGCTTTAGTAAGAGATCAAAGAAGAAGCAACGGAACTTTACGTTTAGCAAACTGTTTCCTTAGTTGGAGTAGTTAGTCGTGTCAGGTGATCAATTGTACTTCGTCCTTTGCTATATCCAGATTTGATGTGAAGAAAATACATCATTTTTATCACAGTAATTGGCAATTCTAAAATTTATTATTTTTTCCATGACTTTTCCAGTATGAGACGTGACTGCAATGGGTCTATAGTAGACGTCTCAGCCGAGCTTTTCCCTGCTTTAGAATAGGACAGTCACAATAGGACGTCTTCCATATATCGGGAATTTGTCCACATTCCCAACATTGTGAATAATTTATGTAAGATGACTATCCAGTTCTCTGGGTAAATGGTTTAACCATAGTGTAAGAAATCCCATCAAACAACGAAACCTTTTATTTACCAACAGACGAAATCCCATCCATCCCACCGAAAACTTTTTATTTCCATAAGACGGACGCTTCTGACTTCCTGTAAAGATATTGCCCCCACCCCCCCCCTATACTTGATAGTACTATTGTTGTTTGGCAACAAGGATCTCTTTAGTTATCAGTATTTTTTTTTTCCTCTAAAACGACTTTTCCTCATTAGGCAAACATTTTCCATACAACTGTTTTAACGTACCTAGATGCAATTCACTCAGCATTTTCTTTGGGGAAGATGAATTGCTTTACTTGTTGTTTGATTGGGGTAATCTAGGAGTTTAATTCCCGATTTTTTCATTTCTTTTCACCGTTATCCCACACCTTTTTCAAGTCTTTACAGTCACGATACTGCATTTAGACAGAACTGTGACCAGTATTGTCTTGTTGCTTGCGCTTGTAACTCTGTTTGCTTTTATTTTGGTACTGCACATTTCTTTATGTGCTGCATCTTTTATCTCTTGCACAGGAACTTTTCTAACTTTTAGCCAATTAAGATAAGCTAATGTTTTTGCTTTAACGGCCTCCTCGCAAGCCAGATTCCACCAGAACATTCCCTGTGAATGTTTCACACTTTTTGGTCCTTTTTTGGGACTAGCTAAAGCAGCAGCCTAAGAACTGCTTTGATAGTATCAAAAAAGATGTTAACATCCTCAACAAATTTGTTGTTTTACAAAGAACTTTTTCGTCTTGTGTGTGTGTGTGGTGTGTGTGTGTGTGTGTGTCTGTGTGTGGTGTGTGTGTGAGAGAGAGAGAGAGAGAAGATGAGAGAGAGAGAGTTAGAGAGAGAGAGTGTGATGTGTGTTGTGTGTGTGTGTGTGTGTGTGTGTGTGTGTGTGTGCGTGCGTGCGTGCGGAGCGTGCGTGCGTGTGTGTATGTGTGTGTGTGTGAGTGTTGTGTGTGTGTGTGTATGTCTGTGTCTGTGTGTGTATGTCTGTGTCTATGTCTGTGTCTGTATCTATGTGTACAGACTGAATTTTGATTAATTATTTTTTGGTTGTGGTGTGTGTGTGTGTGTGTGTGTGTGTGTGTGTGTGGGTGTGTGTGTGTGTGTGTGTGTGTTGTATTGTGTTGTGTAGTGTTTGTGCTCGCGCAATAGTGTGTCTGTGTCTGTGTCTGTGTCTGTGTGTTGTATTTGTGCGCGCGCACTAGTGAGTACACATGTGGTTTAATAGTTTGGTGTTTGTTGTATGTCTGAGTATGTAGTGTGTGTGCACGCGTGCGCGGGCGCGCGCGCGCTCTGTGATGGTGTGTGTGTGTGTGTGTGGTGTGTGTGTGTGTGTGTGTGTTGTGTGTGTGTGCGCGTGTTGTCTGTGTGGGTGCTGTGTGTATTGGTGTGTCTGTTCTGTGTCAGTCTGTCTCGGTTGTGGTATTGTCTATGTCAGTCGGGGTTGTCTGGTGTCTATGTGTGTGTGCACGTAGGTGTCGTCCTTGAGAATGAGAAGTTGGCATCGTCTGGACACTAGCCTAGGGTGTTGACCACCACGCCTCTCACGACGTTGATTCTACCGTCGCGAAAGTTGACGATGGCCCACTCGTCACATTTCGGCTATCCCCCTCCCACATTTTCTACAGTTGTACTGTGTGTTACCTTTCAGTAAAGACCTGGCGAAGGAAGATTCATTCCCGTCAAGACCTCTGTTGGTGTGATGTGTGGTGTATGGTGTGTGTGTGTGTGTGTGGTGTGTGTGTGTGTGTGTGTGTGTGTGTGTAACCGAGCGCCTGCGAGTACGTGCACATGCGTGCGAGTTGTGTGCTGTGTTGTGTCTTT
>CM031605.1:74115092-74120092 GCA_018398815.1 Conus ventricosus | reverse complement strand
TTTAAATTTATCAGGGTTCCATTGTATATTTAAATGTTGCATATATTTTATTTTTGAGCCTTTCTTACAACTAGCCATATTGCTTGTGTTTTATCTGCATTTAGGAAAAGTCCTGAAAACTTTCCAAATCTCTCTATTAATTGGACAGATCTTTCAAAAGATACTCGATCTCCATTATTCATTAATTGTGTATCATCGGCAAATTGTGATATTTTAAGTTCTTTGTTGTTTATTTTAACACCTTTTATATCTTTAATTCTTTCTTTTATCATGATTGCTAAGATTTCTACACATAGTATGAATAGATAAGGCGAAAGTGGATCCCTGTCTACAACCTCTTTCAATGTGAAGCCAATCCGAAGTTTGACCGTTAACTATAACAGTTGATTTTATGTTTTTATAAAATGTTTGTATCCAACTACATATACTATTTTCAAAACCATATTCTCTCAAAATTTTAAACAAAAATTCCCAGTCCAGAGAATCAAAAGCTTTCTCAAAATCTAAAACAGAGTAAAAGTCCGGATAATTGTCTCACTTCCAGATAGTTTATTAGGTCATAAATAAGCCGTATGTTATCCCCAAGATATCTATTTGCAATGAAACCTGTCTGATCTTCACTTATTAGGCTCGGAAGAACGGTTTTTTTTATTCTTATTTGCGATGCATGTGGACCCAATTTTATACAGAACATTTAAAATTGAAATAGGTCTCCAGTTTTTTTTATATTCTCTCTCGATTTGTCCGGTTTAGGTATGCAGGTGATTATTCCTTCTTTTTGAGTGGTTGATAGTTCCCATCCTTCACTGACTGATTTAGAGCACGAAACTACAAAAGGACCAAGTTTTTTTCCAGAAAAATTTATAAAATTCAGCTCCAAAACCGTCTGAACCAGGCCTTTTACATTTTCATGTTTTTCAAAGCAAAGCCGGCTTCTTCTAAACTTAAGTATTATTTCTCCATTTAAGGAATCTTGTTCTTCTCTAGATAGTTTTGGACACTCTTGAATTAAGTCTTTTACGACACATGTATCAAGGTTTCTTTTGGAATACAGTCGTTTATAAAATAAATGAACTTCTTTCTTTATTTTACTTGGCTCATCTATAAGTGTTCCATTGCTGTCCACCAATTTTGTCATACTTTTATCAAACATAGTGCCTCTTTTCTAAATTACAAAAGTAGTTTGATATTTTTTCCCCTTCAGCAATCCATTTAGCTCTTGATCTTAATATAACTCCCTGTATTTTCTTCTCTCTGAGTGTAACTAGTTGTTGTTGTTTTTCTTTTAATAATTTAAAATCATCTTCTGTTTTATTTTATTTTTCTAATACAGCGATTTCTTTTAATAAATCATCTTCTTTTTTTAAAGCCTTTTTTTTCCTCATAGTAGCATAGGCAATAGTTCTCGATCTTATTTTCATGAGCAAAAAGTCAATAAAAACTTTATCTGATACAGTAAGTTCAACATCTTTAAGTGGGATTCGAGAGAGTGTTTCTACGTCATACTGTTCTTTCGAATATTCACAAATGATTTCATCGATTGAATTATGTACTTCGTCTACATATTGTTTGTCTTTTAACAATTCACAATTAAATTTCTAGAATGTGTTGTGTTTAATAGCTTTCCCAAATTTCAATTTCAGAACAACCATTGAATGATCTGTTCGATATCCAGGTGTAATATCTGCATCTTCAAAATTCAACATAAGGTCTTCTGAGATAAGAAAGAAATCTAACCTACTCTGCTTTAAAGGTGATGATCTGTGCCATGTATAGCGTTTTACTTGTGGATTATTATCTCGCCAAACGTCTGACAGAGCGAAATCAGCCATCATGTTTTCAACACATTTTTTTGCCTTTGGATTGTTTATATTGCTATAATTATCATAATCTAAGTAGGGATCGAGGACAAGATTCCAGTCACCAAGTGTATGATTTTCATATTTCTGTATTTTGCCCTTTAAGTTTTCGTAAAATTCAGGATTATCTTTATTAGGATCGTAAATATTTACCAGCAGAATCTTCTTCTCGAAGGTTGTCATGGACATAATGATATAGTTTCCATTTGAATCCCTTTCTATTTCGTTAATTTTAAATTCGAAATTATTATTAAATAATATTGCAACTCCCTTGCATTTGACTTAAAGGAGGAGAAGAAACATCTATATCCCCATTCAGACGTTACATATCTTTCAAGTTTTTCATTGAAGTGAGTATCCTGAAGGCAGTAGATACAGTGTGACTTTTTTCTAAGAAAATGAAATACGTCTCTTCTCTTCTGAAGGTCTCCTAGTCCCTGGCAATTCAGGGACAATATCGTTATTGATGCCATATTAAGTCGTAAGGCATTTTGCATAAATAAGTTACTCGTACATCACTTCTTATACAAATTGAAAAACAATGTGGTATTTCACATAAAAGTAATAAGTTAGTCCATAATTTTTGTCTGTGAGAAATCATTTCACCTTGGTAGTAACAACAACAATTATAGCAACAGAAATGCATTGCTGTTGATAAAAGGTAAATGAAACTGAGGGGGGCTGGATTAAAAAGGAAACCAATTCTTTGCAATACACCGCGTTCGATACATGAAGAAACCATACGCACAAAAGGCATACTGTGTACGAAAAACAACAACAACAACAACAACAACAACAACAACAACAACAACCTAATAACCAAACATAAGAATGGAGGGAAAAAATATTCTTTATAAATGACAACCGCACTGGAGAGCACGGGGCTTTGATTACCTGTTAATTAATGCACAAATCCAAACATAATACCATATTGGAAATAGGGCTATTACAGACAGGGAGGCAGATGAACAGAGGAAGGGAGGGAAGAGAAAAAAATCTCTTTACCTGCACGCATGTATTCATCTCTGTATTTGTGTGTGTGTGCGCGCACGAACATGCGCGCGCACACACACATGTACGTTTTCACCGATAAACCAACATTTTTCAAGTGTGATGGATATGAACCACCTTGCAATTTCAATAACAATAACAATAGCAATGACAAGAAGACAAAGACCACCACCTGAGAAGAATAAAAACAAGAAATAACAAAAATGGCAACAATTGCCAATGGTTGCCACCACCGACATTATCTGCGTCGTCCCCATCGTCATGCACACAAGTGACCATCTGTATTCCATTTGAGAATATGCAGTTACAGAGCACCTGAATGGGGTAAACTAGAACACACACACACACACACACACACACACACACACACACACACACACACACACACACACACAGCAACAGCTAATGGCGTAAGTCAAGTGGTAAAATGAGTTCATCAAAAATAGAAGAGAGAGAGGAGGAGGAAGTAAGAGAAGAGGGGAGGGGAGAGAGAGGGAGGAAAACAAATGGAGTAGGCGGCAGAGAGAGGAGGAGAGAGGGAGACTGAGATAGAGAGGGAGTGTGGGGAGGGGGAAGAAAAGAGTAAAGAGGGGGGGGGGGTGAGAAAAGAGTAAAGACAGACAGAAAGAAGGACAGAAAAAGAAACATGTAAGCTTCATTAATTATCATATCCATCCGTAGTCAAGTGAAAAAATGAAATGAAACTAATGCAAGAATACATAAATCAAGAATCAAACAAACACATGATTGAAATAAGTCAACATCATTTGTTGATATATTCACAAATGTTATCATTTATCTTTAAAAAATGTCCAAGAGAAGGCTAATTTTTAATCAGTTTAGTAATGTCACTGTAAATATAAACAGCATGTGCGCTGTGTGTGTCAGTGCGCGCGCACACGCGCGCGTGTGTCTGTACGCGCACATGCTTTTACTCATAAACCAAAAACAAAGTACTAATGCAAAACTCACATTTTCCAAGTAAGATGGATGGACCTCAATAACAGTGACAATAGCAATGACAAGAAAGAAGAGAATGTAAATATGTTTGTCAAGACCACCCATGTTATTTTGCACGAAAAACCCCCTTTTCACATCTAAATCACGTCCATCACATGTCAGTTTTGACCAATTTTAACACCTGTTTTTAAACAAATTAAACACCCCAAAACCTCTAAAATTGACGCAATCGACACTTTAAAACGGGGGCTTGCGTGCTAGATAAGATTTGGTGATCGTGAACAAACATATTTACATTCTCTCTAAGGACATAAAAATTAACGCCCGCGGGACTGAGTCCTTCTTACTCTTCCAATATGCTCCTCCACCTCAAGCACTATCGATAAATTAGAACAAACAACTGGCTCTCCATTTTGGTTATTTATTTTTACATCCAATGAATTCAAAGAGCCCTCAATTAAGTCTTTAAATTCACTGTTCCACCAAACCTGTATAGCTGATAATCGCAAAACCCCGCATTAACTGGATGCAGCACTCTTAGAAGTGTAGATGGATAGCCATTAAACAAATTAGTATCTGTTTTTAACTGTTGTAAATGGACATACAAAACTGAGTTACGAGAAAATCGGATGGTCTACTGCCTACATACTCATAAAGTCCGCTTTCTAAGTACATGTGCGTTTTTAATATGATATGTTTCACGCTATCATAAAAGCCCAAAATTCGAGCAAGGCTTTTAGGAAAAACGTACTCCCTTTCTTCTTTAAGTTCTGGAAAATTCATAGTAATTATAAGATTTGCTTCATTAATTTTTAACATAATGTTTAAAATTGCTAAATACTTCTCTTAAAGAACAAAAGTTGTAGTAACCATCGGGTATTTTTAAACGTTTTAATAGCTTGCCTTGCCCGTCCTTAATATTCACCCAGCTATTCTTAGCTTTTTCAGATATGTTAATCCATTTTACTTTAAACCAATTTCTTTAAGGGCAACCCTACAATCGCCACGTCTATTTTCAATTGGGTACTTAAGAACACACGCTCGTTTTGCTTGGTTATATAGATGTACATTTTTTTATAACTATTTAAAACTAATTTAAAAAATGGTAGATAACTTATCATTAGAGATCGTATATTTTACAATGATTAGTGTAGACATTAAAGAAAAAAA
>CM031605.1:74111611-74114992 GCA_018398815.1 Conus ventricosus | reverse complement strand
GTGGTGTGCGTGCGTTGCGTGCGTGCGTGCGGGGTGTGTGTGTGTGCGTGTGTGTGTGTGTGTGTGTGCGTGCGTGTGTGTCTGTGCGCGCGTGCGCGCGCGTGTGTGTGTGTGTGTGTGTATGCGCGCTTGCTTGCTTGCTTGCTTGCATATGTGTGTGTGTGCACGCGCGCGCCATGCGCGCCTGTGTCAGCAGCCACAGCAGCTTGGTCAACTGCTGCAAGCTGTCGACGCTGACCGGCGTGATGTGGGGGGTGGGGATGGCGGGGAGTGGGCGGAGAGCCGCACGATGACCACCGTCTTCAACCTCCTGTGTGGCGCTCACGGCGTCTTCCTCTTCTTGGCCTTCATCGCCAACCGCCGCACGGCTCGCCTCCTCAAAGCCGCCATGCACAGGAGACTGGCGAGCAGGTAGAGTGGAGGGGGAGGGGTGAGGGGGGTGGGGGTGGGGTGGGGGTTGTGGGAGGGCAGGAGAAACGGGGCAGGGTGGATGGACGGAGAGAGGGCAGGAGAAGAAGAGGGAGGTTGTGGAGGTGGAGGAGGAGGAGGAGGAGGAGGTGGTGGTTGTGAATGTGTAACATTTGGTCTAATGATTGTAACCTGCATGGTCAGGCATAGTGGATGTACATGTTCCTCCACACACACACACACACACACACCACACCACACCACACCACACCACACCACAACACAACACACACACACACACACACACACACACACACAACACACACACTACACACACACAACACACACACACACACACACACACACACACACACACACACACACACACACACCACTCACACTACACACACATACACACAACAGTCACACTACACACACACACACACACACACACACACACACACACACACACACACACACACACACACACACACACACGCCCACACACACCAGTATGTGTCTATTCCCCCCGATCCCCATTCCTTGATCCAAGCCTTAATCAGTCAACCCCTAACGACCTCCATGTCCTTTCAGACCTGCCAACTTCGAGACCACCAGGCCCCGGACCTCGGCCTCTTCACCCCCGTCACGCAACAGAAGCAGCAACACCACCACCACCACCACCACCATCTCCGCCGCCATTGTCACCGTGTCCACCACCGCCACCATCACCACCATAGCCATGACGTCCATGTGTTCTCCGGCAGAGGACACGTCTTCTCGACCACCACCACCACCACCACCGCCATCACCACCATCATCACCATCTTCCCCAACATCACCATCATCACCATGGCCATGACGTCCATGTCTGCTACGGCGGAGGACACGTCTTCTCCACCAACACCATCACCACCACCACCACCACCACCACCATCACCATCATCATCACCATGGCCATTATGTCTATGTCTTCTCCGACAACGGACACGTCTCTTCCACCACCTTCCCCATCATCACCATCATCACCATCGCCACGACCACCGTTTCCGTTCCAGCGAGGGACATGTCACCCCCTGCCCCCACCCACCTTCACCACCACCATCATCATCATCATGATCATCATCATCATCATCATCATCATCATCATCATCATCATCATCATCTTCATCATCATCATCATCATCACCACCATGGCCATGACCACCGTTTCTGCTCCAGCGAGGGACATGTCACCCCACCTTCCCCATCATCATCATCATCATCATCATCATCATCATCACCACCATGGCCATGACCACCGTTTCCGCTCCAGCGAAGGACATGTCGCCCCACCTTCCCCATCATTAACATGCTCCTGACGCCCATGTCTTATGCTAACAGCTGACGGTAAGCTTACAGCAATGTACACGCCCTTGCAGATGCAGTCTACTCATTGTTACGCACAGCTGCGCGCATGGAACGCGTTGTCCATCAGACCAGTTACTTTATCAAAAAAAAAAAGTCAGTCCAGAATATTTTCTTTGCAGAAACTCAGAAACATTGGCACTGCTATGGAAATCCTGCAGACGTATTGTCGGTGCTGTGTTGAAAGTCTGTTTACAGTTTCTTTTACATGCTGGTATGGAAGCTTGGGTGGTGCGTTAACCCCCCCCCCCCCCTCATACCACCCCCCCCCCCCCCACACAACACACACACACCCCTCACTCCCGCGTGTTTTTTGTTTGTTTTTTGATGTTTTTTCCCCTTTATACACACCCCAAAGCGCCCCCTTCCAAGCATAAGACTCCTCCTCTACCACTCTCTTTCTTTTTCTCTATCACTATTCTGTTTGTCTTTTCTCTCTGTCTGCCTCTATTTTTCTTTTTCCCCATTACACACACACGCACACACACACACACACACATACACACACACACACACACACACACACACACACACACACACACCACACGCACGCACGCACGCACGCACGCACGTACGCGCGCGCGCGTGCGCGCGCGGGCGCGTGCACACACACACACACACACACACACACACACACACACACACACACACACACCTTTAAAAACGTATTTGTCCGTTTACATATGTTTCATACGTCATTGCCTGTACGTATATTTATTTGCCTTTTGTTATATGTCATCAGTCCCGAAGACGGTCTTTGACCGAAACGTTGAAAGTTTTTGGTGTGTGTGTGTGTGTGTGTGTGTGTGTGTGTGTGTTCTATTTTCAAGTCTTCTGAGTATCCTGAAAGATAGTTTGTATATCCCTAAATAGTTTTGACAACTAACATAGAAGCATATTTATTATATCAAAAAAGCCCACACTACCGTTTTTGTTCGGAAAGGCATTCTATTCAAGAAAGCAGTGATTATTATACTTATAGGGCAATATCACGTACCATGCTGCTCCCGTGTCTACAGAAATCTCTCCAGTGACTCTGTATCTCCCGAGCTACTTCCATTGTCCATCCTCTTTCGGACAACGTCCTGAGGTTGAGAAGCCATTTTGGTTTTCTTCTCCGGAATCAGAAAGAGTTCAATTCAGTTCAGTGGTTTATTTAAAGTCTTTTCATCGCCAGATGATATTAGACACTTCTTTAAAAAAAAAGATAAATGAATAAAAATATTTTATAAAATGAAAAAATATAAAAAAGAGAAGAAAAAACCCTCCACACTCAACTTATCATCCATGTTAGTACTTTCAAAACCCACATCTGATATATGCATACCCTAGTGTATATGAAATACCCTAGTGGTGCACAAAATTGTCGATCTTTATTCAAAAAAAAAAAAAAAAAAAATTGCAGCCCGTGACTGCGAAATAACCATGGTAATTTCAGCAACATATGAACCATATAAGACAGTCACTGACATTATCAAGGTTATTCATCTCAATACCTTTCTCGTGATAGAGCGAGGTCAATACAGAGTATAGTTGGTCGACTTCACGGCTTCAACACTGCTTTTA
>CM031605.1:74094111-74104111 GCA_018398815.1 Conus ventricosus | reverse complement strand
ATCTGTTTGTTTTATGTGTATTTTTTTGATCGCCTTTGTGAGTGGATTGTGAAATTAAACCCTGTAAATGCCACTGTGTGAATCCGATTTAGTGTGCATTCCGCGCGCGAGATGGGGTGGAATGGTGGGGGTGGTGGGGGTTGGGGTGTGGGTTATTTAGTAGTATTCCTCAGCAGAGAGAGAGAGAGAGAAGCGCATCAGTTTACCGTCATTTATCAATGTTTCTGTGGGAGCGGCACACGCGCGCTCGCGCGCTCACACACACATCAACCTACACACACACACAATTCGGCTAATACACCTAGAGTGTATAGACGTTAAATTTGAAATCTAACACACACACACACACCACATGCCCTCCGGGCGCGGCAGCACGCACGCATGCACGCACACGACACACACCCACAGCACACACACATCCACACACACACACCAGATATTTTCTCAAATTCACACCTCTTCTCTCTCTCTCTCATCTCTCACACACACTTACACTCACACACACACAACACCACATACACACTACACACACACAGAGGCAAAAACCGACCAATTTGCACAGACATGCAACGTTAGCAATCTATGGTTTCAACTTTACAGGTCTACTTTCCTTTTCCTTTTTTTTCTCTCCGAAAGTTTGTTATATGCGATTTTGAATCGACGTTATGCGCGCTTACGATCCAAAAGTTAGAGACAAATCTGATAATACAATGATAAGCTTAATACAAAACTTTAACGGCTAACCTGTACATCAGTTCGATAAACAAGTGTCACTTTCTGCCGGATGCCATCCCAATTCGAAGATTTTCTTCTATTGAAATTACCGATAAACGGATGGAAAAAAAAAAGTATTTGAGTGGTACGATACAATAGATTATAACCAGTGGAAAGACTACAACTTTGGATTTCTCTTGAGGCCACATAAGACCGTATGCGAAAGCTTGGCTGTGTCTGGAGTGCACTGTCTCATCTGTCCGTGGGCACGAGGGTGGTTGGGTCTGTAGGGCTTTGCTCGCAGCTGGAGGGTGGTGTTTTTTCGCCGGTGGCTCTGCATGTCATTGAAATACCTGGCTGGTACACCCATGGGGATGCTACTTTAAGGCTGTTATGAGCTGCATCCAGTAGTCTGATTTACTCTGTTCAGGAGCAAGTTATGTCCCTTGATATCTTAATGGAGTGTCCTGCGGCGTGCCTGTACCATCGTCAACACAGCGCGGGCCTCCAAGGGTGTACAGGACTGCCTCTAAAGGCGGGTGAAGACAGCGCTTCTCTGGGTCCTCCCCATGCACCTTCGGGTGTTTCTTTTTCTTTTTGCTTAACTAGGCTGACCCTGGAGAAAGGTCCATGACGGTGAGGAATGATACCATGACCACAGGGAAAGTCCTTGTTGACAGTGGGAAAGACTACAACTTTGGATTCTCTCTTGAGGGCACATAAACCGTATGGCGAAAGCTTGGCTGTGTCTGGAGTGGCACTGTCTTCATCTGTCCGTGGGCAGGGGTGGTTGGGTCTGTGGGGTGTGCTCGGCAGCTGGAGGGTGGTGTTTTTCGCCGGTGGGCTCTGCAGTCATGAAATACGGGCTGGTACACCCATGGGGATGCTACTTTAAGGCTGTTATGAGCTGCATCCTGTAGTCTGATTTACCTCTGTTCAGGAGCAGTTATGTCCCTTGATATCTTAATGGAGTGTCCTGCGCGTGCCTGTACCCATCGTCAACACAGCGCGGGCCTCCAAGGGTGGTACAGGACTGCTCTAAAGGCGGGTGAAGACAGTGCTTCTCTGGGTCCTCCCCAGCACCTTCGGGTGTTTCTTTTTCTTCTACAATAGATTTATAACCATTTCTATCCGGAAATCCACGTGTGTTGAAAATTCCACATGTCAGGAATTCGGAATGTGGATAACTTGAAGGGATTTTTTGGTCAACACGCTAGGTTTTCGAATTCGCTCCATCTCAGTCTCGGCGAAGATCGTACGTAACTTTAAGAGGATAGTATCGCTTGTATAAATGCTTGAAATGATTACATCTAAAACAATAGTTTAGCTCAAGTCTAACATCAGTTAGAGAAAGAAATTATCAGTTTGTAAGGATACTACTTTAAAATATTCTTTAACACTTTTTTTTCTAGAAGACTCAATTGAAATAAAAATGTGAATCGTAATTTTTGTAGTGTTCAAGATTGGTGAAACTTTATTCTACATCGGTCCTGCTGGACATTTGGTTGAAACATATGCACTCTAATTTTAATTCTTATTTATTTGTTATTTTATTTATTATTTATTTATTTATTTATTTATTTATTTATTTATTTCTTTTGGGAGGGAGGGCACATTACATCAGCTTCACTATTTCCCTGCATCATTTACTTCATACATAAACTCACAGCATCCTTCTTGCTTTAGTCTGAAATCATGTTATGTGAAGAGACGTCAAATTAAAGTGCACACGAACAAGAAACCACACTTAGACATATGAAACACAGTCATCAAACACACGCATACACGCGCGCGCGCGCACACACACACACACACACACACACACACACACACACACACACACACACACACACACTCAACACGCACGCACGCACACACACACACACACACACACACACACACACACACACACACACACACACACACACACACACGCGCGCGCAGAGACTGGTTTGTATATCTGTACCATATTTATTAACGTATGAAATCGCACAATCATTATCCCACAACCGAGCTCTGTTCATTCAAAACACAGCCAAACACAACCAAAAATAAATATTCGGCGAGTAACAAAATATTTTCCGGCGGAGAATAAGTAAGAATTGTGCAAAACAACAACTTTGTTGTTCTAGATAGTGACTATTGGATTGGCGTCATTTCTTCTGTGACGTCATGAGGCGGAAATCGCGTCAGCATGATGGTTAGGCCTACTTGCTCACGGCTTGAAGGAATTCTGTGGATATGAAAATGTTTACAGTGTTCAGCTGCAGGGATGAAAACATTTAATGAAAACGTTCTATATGAAACTGCACTATAAGACCAACTAGTCAGCCAACCAATCAACCAACTAACAGACCAGCCATTCAACCAGCCAGTCAAATAATCAACCGACGAGCTAACCAACTAAACAAGCAAGCTACCAAGCAACTTATCACCAAAACAATCAGCCAACCAACCAACCAACCAACCAACCAACCAGCTGACCAACTGACCAAGCAGGCGACCGACTAACCGCCAGACAACCAGCCAATCAGCCTACCAATCACACAAGCAATTGGCCAACTCGTCAGCCAACCAACCAGTTAACTAGCCAGCCAGACAACCAACCAACTAACCAACCAGGCAACCAGACAGGCAGTCAATCAAACATCCATTTTTTCCAACCATCCATAAATGAGCAACAAGTCGACTACTAGTCAGCCTACCAACCTATCAAATGAGCAGCCGGCCAACTAACCTCTCCACCAACCAGGTCATCGACCAACTTACAAACCATCATTCTGAAGAGTCAAGCAAGCTAGCAAGCAAGCAACCAAGCAAGCAAGCAACCAACCAATCGACCAGTCAAACATCTAATCAACTGATCAAGCAAGATTTCATTTAACCCGCTAAGACAGACAGACAGACACACAGACACACACACACACCTCTCTCTCTCTCTCTCTCACACACACACACACACACACACACACACACACACACACACACACACACTTCCCCCCCCCCCCCCACACACACATACACACGTTCTCCTCCACACCACACACACACACACACACACACACACACACACACACACACGCGCGCGCGCGCGCACACACACACTTTCTCCCTCCCTCCCTCTCTCTCTCTCTCTCTCTCTCCACACACACACACACACACACACACACACACACACACACACACACACACACACACACATTTAATGACCTTCAAACGACAACTGTCCATCCCCCTTGGACTCCGCCTTGGTCAGCATGGCCTGCAGCTGGCTCTCCGTCACGCCCACGCTGCTCTTGGTCAGGGCAGCTCGTAGCTCAGCGGCCGAGACGGTGCCATCCCCGTCCGTGTCCAGGATTTGAACAGCATGGCGAAACGAGCGGCGCTGGCAATCTCACTCTCCGCCAGCAGTTTGGTGAACTCGTCGAAATCGATGTCACCATCGCCTGGAGGTGAATGCATTGAGTTGAAATGACTAACTAGCTGATCAGGGGAAGTTACTGCGTATGGTGTATGGAGAGAAGATCAATGATAGATGTATATTTCAGCAACTTTTTTCGTCTCCACACTTTTGTTTTGTTCCATTTTACTACCCTTCGCTGGCTGCTTTGAGGGTGCTGTTGGATTCTTTTCTGAACCCTTAGTGGTGAGAACACCACAGAATTATGGACTGTGGTGTGTCTCTATTTGACACCAAGAGCACAGACACAATCAGCCGTGTCTCCCTGATGAGTCCGATCCAGCGGACGAAAGGCCCAGGAGCAGGCAATACAAATAAATGTGCCTTCAAGAGGGATTACGATGGTTCCCTCAGGCAGCTAGTGAAGGGGCTTCTCTTATTTATGATATATTTCCCCCCATTTTCTCCATCTTCAATTTTTATTTATTTTTATTTTTTATTATTTTTTTTTAAAAGTTCAAATCTTTGCCAAGTCATTACTATAACGACTGAAGAATTGTTAACCTGCACTTGTTTTCCCCCACTACTTAATTGTTCAGCATTCTATTGTTTGGTCAATCAGTGGGAGATTGCATCTCGTAGGAGATCCAAGTAAAGGTTGTTCTGTACAATTCTTAGCCACTCACAATGCTTGGGTTATTGAACAGCAGAGCTGACCACTCAGACTGTTCCATATCTTTTGATCTCCCTTGCATCCTTGAATGGATCCTCAAGCATAGGCTCAAAGATTGTCCCCTATATTTCATACTGTTTGAATAATGCTTTTAGTTTTTCAGCAAATTATTTTCGTCTCCACACTTTTGTTTTGTTCCATTTTACTACCCTTCGCTGGCTGCTTTGAGGGTGCTGTTGGATTCTTTTTTGAACCCTTGGTGGTGAGAACACCACAGAATTATGGACGGTGGTGTGTCTCTATTTGACACCCAAGAGCACAGACACAATCAGCCGTGTCTCCCTGATGAGTGCGATCCAGCGGACGAAAGGCTTAGGAGCAGGCAATACAAATAAATGTGCCTTCAAGAGGGATTACGGTGGTTCCCTCAGACAGCTAGTGAAGGGGCTTCTCATATTTATAATATATTTGCCCCCATTTTCTCCATCTTCAATTTTTAAAAATTTTTTTTAAATATTTTTTTTAAAGTTCAAATCTTTTTCCAAGTCATTACTATAACGACGGAAGAATTGTTAACCTGCACTGGTTTCCCCCACTACATAATTGTTCAGCGTAGATGTATATTGTTGAGAAAATATGTTCTTACTTTTTGTTTGTTTTTACCTGATCTCTGGTTCTCGATAAATAAAATTTATCTTGTTGGTGTTGACGATGTGATGGATTTTTTCAACGGAAAGAAACCTAAGCCGGAGAAGAAGCTGTTAAAATTCTCTCTCTCTGTATATGTGTGTGTGTGTTCATTTGTCTCTTTTGTTCACATTCAGGTTCACGGTGTGCACTAAATGCACTTTAAGAGAGAGAGAGAGTGCAACGTTGTTGAAGCTAGCCCCATTTGTGAACTTCAATCAAGCAACATTGCAGAAAGTACGTGTTTGACTTTCACGGAAGTTCCCCCCCCCCCCCCCCCCCCCCCCCCCCCCCCCCCCCACTGAACTGAAGGGCTAGCAGCTCACCGTTGCTGTCGTAGGTCTTGATGAGGTCGGTGACTTCCTGGTCAGTGACGCTGGCCCCCTTGGCTCTCAGGATGCTGCCCAGTTCCTCAGCACTGATCGTCCGTTGCCATCTTGTCCATGACCTTGAAGGCCGTGCGGTACTCTGCCAAGGTCATCAAGCTGGCATGATCGATAACCAGTTCGTGGACGTCTTACGTTCACTTTCGTTTTGTTTTGGGTTTTTTTGGCGGGGGCGGGGGGGGGGGGGGGGGGGGGGGGGGGAGGGGGCCGGAGGGGAGAGGGGGGGGGGGGGAAGGGGGGTTTATCCTCATCCTAATGTCGTCTGTTGTTTTCTTTCTGTCGTCCCGACTTCTTCTGTCTAACACACACACACACACACACACACACACCACATACACACACAAACGCACACAAACACACAAATAAACAAACACATACACACACACACACACATATTTGTGACAGATCGTGGCGATGTGGGCTTACCGGTGCCTGGGAGCAGAGAGAGAGAGAGAGAGAGAGAGAGGAGAGAGAGAGAGAGAGAGAGAGAGGACAGACAGACAGACAGCAGACAGACGGACGGACAGACAGACAGACGGACGGACGGACAGACAGACAGACAGACAGACAGACAAAGAGATAGATAGAGAGAGAGAGAGAGAGAGAGAGAGAGAGAGAGAGAGAGAGAGAGGGGGGGGGAAGCAGTGAGTAAAGGCAGACAACTCTTACCTTCAATTTCTGCTGGGTTCAGCGAGGCCTGAAAGGAAACAAATTGAAACGTAAACAATCAGATACCAATACAAACATATCAACACACGATTCATGAACCACCGCTAACACGTACCATTAGGAACAACTGGATACACACACACACACACACACACACACACACACACACACACACACACACACACACACACACAAAACGCATAGAAGAATAGATAATGATTAAATAAGCTGGCTAATCAACTATTTTTGTTTAAAACTGTGAAGCGGCGTGTTAAGAAATGAATTCTTAGAAATAGCTTTCTGGTTTGCGGGAACACTGTTCATGCAACTATGTTTAGGGAATAGACCAGTCGCCATAGAGATGTGGTTAGCGTCGCGCACTCCCGGCTGTGGGAAGTCCCAGAGTTGAGTCTACCATTACTTCGACCGCACCATCGAGTCTCTCATCCACTGAATGGGTGTTTCCGAGATTGTTCCAATTTCCTGATCAACACTGCAGGTGTCTGGATCTCTCGGGGCTGGTTGACGCCAGGTTACACTATGAGAGTAGGCTTTGAGTAGAGAGCCCTGTCATGCAATGCCAGAACCAGAATGGAAATCCTAATCATCATCCTAATCCTCCTCCTCGCCCTCATCGATCGACATGAACAAGTTTCAGTTCTGTGGACCTTCATGCCCTGCTCACATACTGATCCAGTTTTGCTCGTCTCTCCACGTCCATGTCCTTGGATTGGTTCTGACGAAGTCGCCGGTCACGCGCAAGTTCATGGGGGTCAATCGTTCGACGGACGTGGTGTGCGCTGTCCGGAGGGAGAGCCCTCCACTCACGCTGGCTCCAGACTAAGTAATTATTATTGTCGTCAGTAAGGAGCTTAATAAGTGGCGTCCTTCATACGTTGTTGGCTCAAAGCAGGCAGCACTGAACACCACGGAAGTGGACTGGACGGCAGTGCAGTATCTCCTCTGGGGGGTTGGTTGCCTCATGACGATTTGACGCTGACGGGGTTCGTATGGATTGCTGGTGCCTGGACTGCGGCGGGACGAGCTAGGCTGTGGAAGAGGGAGGGGAATGGGTGGGTTGGGGGGGGGGGGGGGGGGGGGGGAGGGACCGGAATGAGCGACTGGATGCAATACCGCTGGAGTGGCATGGCATGCATGTACGGGGTTAAATGAAAACAAGATGCAAAGCATATAAACGTACTCCCAGTTTATCTTGTATATACGTGATATATTCCATAAGAGGAAAAAAACCATTTCGGGCCATTACAGCCGTTAGTAACGACTATTCTGGTAAACATCGGCCATCATCTGTGACCCATAATGAACATACCTACAAAGTTTCAGAGAGATCGTTCAAGTACTGTCTGAGCTTTTCCATAAAGAAGAAAACCGTTATGGGCCATTATAGCCGCTAGTAACAGCTATAACGGTAAAATAAAACATTGGGCATCATTCGTTATCCATAATGAACATACCTACAAATTGTGAGAAAGATCCGCCCAATGGTTTTGTCTGGAGCGAGTGGAACACATTTTGACCACAGACGGACAGACAGACAGACAGACAGACACACACACACACACACACACACACACACACACACACCACACACACACACACACACATACACAGAGCATTTCTTCGTTCCCATTGTAAAGTACTCCCTGTTCTCTAAGAACTGGGAGTACAAAATGATGTTGTCCAGGGTCATCGCTCTCATCCCTAAATGATATCATGGCCGCTGGCCATGGATCGGTGGAACGTTTTCTGCCGGGCGGGAGAATATTTCTTTTGCCGACAAATGATCGTAAAATCAGGCTGTAGTTGTGGATGGATTCAATGTGTACCCAGTCTCTCAGTCAGTACATCAATTCGTTAGGAGACACGTAGTTTACTTCAAGGTCGCTTTTTTCATCAATATATGATAACAATTATGATGATGATGATGATGATGATGATGATAATAATAGTAATAATGATATTAGCAATGATAATAACGAACATCAATGATGACGATGACAATAAGAATAATTATAATACCAGCCGCCGTGGCGAAGTGGTTAGCGCCGCGGACTCCCGGCTGGGAGGTCGTGGGTTCGAATCCCACCAGAAGTCATGTGGGTTTTTCTGCCCGACCGGCTCCTACCCAGAGTTGAGTTTGCTGCGGACTCAGTTGGGAAGACTGGGACCACACAGTCGAGTTTCATCCACTTAATGGATGCGTTTCTGAGAGTGTTGCTCAAATTTCCTGACCAACACTGCAGGTGCCTGTATCTCTCGGGCCTGGTTGACGCCAGGATATATTATCAAAGGAAGCGTAGAGTACAGCCCTGTCATGTAGTCTCAGACCGAAATGGAAATCCGTAGCATCATCTTAATCATCCTCATTCTCATTGATCAGCATTAAAAAATAAGTCAAATTCTGTGGCCCTTCATGCCCTGCTCTCATGGTGACCTTAATTTCGATGTCCTCTCCACGTCTGTGGCCTTGGTTTGGTTCCGTCGGGGTCACCGGTATCGGCGAGTCCATGGGGGCTGTCGTTGGACGGACGTGGTGGCGCCCTCCGGAGGGAGAGCTCACTCACGCCGGCTCCGCGACTAAACAATTATTGTCGCGAGTAGGGGGCTTAGTAGGTGGTGTCCTCCGTATGTTAGATCAGAACAGTAACCACTGAACACCACCGAAGTGACTCGGCAGCGGTGCAGTGTCTCCTCCGGTGGGTTGCCTCTTAACGACTTGACATTGACTCTCCCTGTGGATTGCTGGTGCCGGGGCTACGGCGGGACCGACCGGGCTGTGGCTGTGGACGGGGTGTCGGAATGAGCGGCGTGGGTACACTGCCTCTGAGGTGGCGCAGAGGTTGGGACAGAAAAAACAAAACACCCATCGGGCATCATCCTTGATCCATAATGAACATACCTGCTAATTTTCACAAAGATCGGTTAAGTACTTTCTGAGATATTCCATGAAGAAAAACAACCGTTACAGGCAGTTACAGCCGTTAGTAACGGCTATAACGGTGAACTAAAACATCAGGCATTATTCGTGACCCATAATGAACATACCTGCTAATGTTCACAAAGATCGGCCAAGTACTTTCTGAGATATTCCATGAAGAAGAAAAAGCGTTACAGGCCGTAAGTAACGGTATAACGGTAAACTAAACATCGGACATTATTTGTGATCCATAATGAACACACCTACAAACTTTCAGAAAGATCGGCCTAGTGCTTTCTGAGATATTCTATAAAGAAGAAAAACCGTTACAGGCCGCTACAGCCGTTAGTAACGGCTATAACGGGGTAAACTAAAACATCGGGTATCATTCGTGACCCGTAATGAACATACCTGCTAATTTTCACAAAGATCAGCCAAGTACTTTCGGAGATATTCCATAAAGAAGAAAAAGCGTTACAGGCCATTACAGCCGTTAGTAACGGCTGTAACGGTAAACTAAAACATCGGGCATC
>CM031605.1:74076611-74079111 GCA_018398815.1 Conus ventricosus | reverse complement strand
GTAAAGACATGGGAAGGTAGGAAGTTAGGAAGGGGTCAGTAAAGACATAGGAAGGTAGGAAGGTAGGAAGGAGTCAGTAAAGACATGGGAAGGTAGGAAGGTAGGAAGGGGTCTGTAAAGACATGGGAAGGAAGGAAGGTAGGAAGAGGTCAGTAAAGACATGGGAAGGTAGGAAGGTAGGAAGGGGTCAGTAAAGACATGGAGAAAAGGTAAACAGGAAGGTAGGTAAGGGTCAGTAAAGACATGGGAAGGTAGGAAGGTAGGAAGGGGTCAGTAAAGACATGGAAGGTAGGCCAACGTAGGAGGGCGAAGGGAGGTAGGCAGTGGAGGAGGGGAGGGGGTGTGGAGGGAACAATGAAGCAAACAAACATACAAACAAAGCTATTCATCCTATCGGCCAAACAATCAAATAACAAATCCCAAAATGACCCCCCCACCCACCCCACCCCCACTCCCCACCCCAGCGCTCCACCCTACCCAACCTCACTCCACGACAATGTGTGACGCACTTCAACCCGTGCCAAAATGTGCTGTTTCTCACCCGGCTCCACCGTCTCCTCCTGAAGACACAAATGCACGGTGATGGGGATCCTCCATGCGACTCCTGCCCCATCCTCTTTCTCCTGGACTTAAACATGCATACAAGCATCGGATGGTCGTGTTCAGCACGCCGGGGTTCTTAAGTGTCTGTAATCTCAGTTGCTATGTTTGTTTCGCCATTTGCGTGTGACGGGCGTCTGTATCTGCTGTATTTTGACACCCCACCCCCCTCCCGCCCCCATGCCTTTCATCACGTGCCACTTCACACCCCACTCACCCCCCCCTCGTCAACACTTTCCACCTCCTTTCCCCTAAGAAGGAATCACCATTAGTGAATATCACACACACACACACACACACACACACACACGCACGCACGCACGCACGCACGCACGCACGCACGCACGCACGCACGCACACACACGCACACACACGCACACCACACACACACACACACACACACACACACACACACACACACACACACACGCACGCACACGCACACGTACGCACGCATGCGCGCGCACATATTTCTCCCATTGCTTTTATCCACAGGAAAGCTTTCAAATCGACAAGTCATGATACCGACTACTTCAAAGATATTTTATGAAAAGCAGAAAGTGGGATGGATAGTGCAGATTACAGTAAAGTAAAATGTAGCTCCAAAGGAAAAAGCGCTGCTCCACGCAGTGAGGATCTTTCTGGGACCGGCCAGCCCATCACAGAAGGTTGTCTTCTTCACAGACTGCCGATCTCTGCTGCAGGGACTTCAGAACACAAGAAGTGAACAACATATGCAAGACATCAAGGCTGCCCTCCATGAACTCTCAAAACAGTCTGCCATTACGCTTCAGTGGATTCCGTCTCACTATGGGATCATGGGCAACGAAAAAGCTGATGCTCTCTCCAAGACAGGCAGCAAAATGGAGCAGTTCAGCCACCCTGTGACCTACAGGGAGGCCAAGACCATCATCCACGACCAGTTTCAGTCCCAGTGGAAGAGAAGGCTGGGTGCAGAGAGTGGTGCTGACCCGATCCACGAGCTCCAAAGGCACCAGCAGACAATGCTCTTCAGACTGAGGACCGGCCACTGCAGACTGCTGAGCCACCTTAACCACTTGAAGATCACCTACACTGACCAGTGTCCATGCGGCACTGGACCCCAGACCCCTGAACATGTCCTCCTGCGCGGTCCTACTCACGCAGCTCAACGACACAAAACCTGGCCGGGGGGAGCGGAGTTACAGGCGCAGCTTTGGGGAGCCCGTTCTGACCTGGAGAAGACCGCGGGCTTCATCATGGCGGCCGGGTTACAAGGCTGACGCACCCAACTTCAATCGAACGCAGAGAGAGAGAGAGAGGAGAGAGAGAGAGAGAGAGAGAGAGGAGAGAGAGAGAGAGAGCTGCTGCAACAAATAAGATCAAGGACATCATACTATAGACCACTTTGCAGAACTGAACATCAACAGAGGAAGTGGCCGCCCATGTCAACTAAAAGGTAGGGCAAAAAACAGAATCAAACCAACCCAACATCAGCCTGACCTTAAGACCGACACTGAAGACACGTGTAGAAAATGGGGCACAGTTGAACTGGGCATCAATATGAAAATGACTGAACACCTGTCGAGTGACCTCTTCTATGAAGTGGATGATCGGTCCCCCATTAGCACGGCTGTATGCTCCGTGCGTTAGGATCAAGATGGACATTATCACAGGGACGTGACAACGAGGACAACCGGTTCAAGGGGGCGTCACTGTGATGTCTTGGCTGTGCTATCAACTTGACATGGAATGTGTGCGCGTGCGACGCGTGCGTGCGCGCGTACCTGGGCAAGTGCCCCCTGCGTGTGTGACGGAGGACGGGAAAGAGATGTAGAACAGGATGTGTGTGTGTGTGTGTGTGTGTGTGTGTGTGTGTGTGTGTGTGTGCGTGCGTGCGTGCGTGCGTGCGTGCGTGCGT
>CM031605.1:74041611-74054111 GCA_018398815.1 Conus ventricosus | reverse complement strand
TCTCAAGTGAATTGTTTTGAGATGAGATGAGATGGGAGAGAGAGAGAGAGAGAGAGAGAGAGAGAGAGAGAGAGAGAGAGAGAGAGGGAGGGAGGGAGAGAGAGAGAGAGAGAGAGAGAGAGAGAGAGAGAGAGAGAGAGAGAAAGGACGAGGGCAACTGAGAGAGAGAAAAGGACGGGAGAGAGAGAGAGAGAGAGAGAGAGAGAGAGAGAGAGAGAGTCTCGCCTCCCTGTCTTTCTGGCATGATCACTATGTATAACTATTGCTGTCCCTGAACGAGAAGATGATGCATGCAGAACCATGGCTGTCGAAGATAAGGAATTTATATTTCTGACAGCTGACAGTTGAACGAGAAAATAATGAATTTTCATTTCTTCCCAGACTTGACACACCGATAATTTTTTGACAAGTTGTTCCGCAAATCTTTCATGAGAAAGTCAAGTGTATGACTCTCTCTCTCTCTCTCTACAGTGTCGATGTGTATATCTGTGCTTGAACAGTTTGTCTGTGTGTGTATTTGATATATGCACGCACGTTAGCGCGCACGCGCGCGCGCGCGCGTGTGTGATGTGTGTGTGTGTGTGTGTGTGTGTGTGTGTGCGCGCGCGCGTACGTGTGCGTGGGTGCGCATATGCGCGCGCGCGTAGGTACCCGCTGGTTTTGAAGTAAAGTGGAAACTGAACACAAATCAAAATCAATGACATGTAAAATTTGACCAGAGATTCGATCTCTAGTCCCACGCAAGATTAAAGAGGAAACCAGGGCAAACTTGTAAAGAGAAAGCCCAACCAGTCGCTACTGCCAACAGCAAGCATTCCACTGTCCTGTGTCACTCAGACATATGGACTCACCTATTTGTATTTGTCTTCAAGACGACACAACATTGCCTGTGCCTTTCCTGCTTGGGAGTTTGTGCGCGTCGTATACACACGCACACACACACGCGCGCGAGCGTGCGCTCACACGCAGGCAGGCAGGCAGGCAAGCCCCCCCCCCCCCCCCCCCCCCCACACCACACACAAGAAATACAAGCACGCATGCGTGCTCAAACTCATACACACCACACGAGCGAGAGGTGTGTTTGTATGTCTGTTTCTCTGTATGCAATTTTGATACACACCACACACACATTCACACACACACGTTCCCTCGCGTTATCAGTTCTATGTCATTTGCCGACGCCCATCCTTCTCCCCTCCCCCCCCTCCTCTCCGCCCCTTCGCCTCCCTCTTACTCTCCCTCCCTTCTTACGTCTGTCTGTCTGGCTTTGTTGGGTGCGGGCGCGACGATAACTATGACGCGCGTCTGACGGCGACAGCTTATAGAATATTGACGTCATTGTGATCACCAACATACTCTCCTTCCCCGCTCACTCCAGTGACCGCTATGCTACCTTTTTAATCAGTTCGTGACATGAATCCCGTGAACTTGTAGGATGTTTTGTTGCCTTGTGCGTCTGCACAAGCGACGCACATGGCGAATGGCGCACCTTGGAACATCACGTTAAAGGCTAATACCACTATGATCTGTGAAACTGTCGAGAGATTATCATGTTTGGTCAAAACTGCATTACGTCACATCGCACATGCTGAGAAGTCTCTGTGTCTTTTCAGGTGACCAGTCCCACCCCTTCCCCACCGTTCCCTAATAATAAAATCCCGCTTGCTGTCATAGCAACTTGTCAATTAGACCGACATCGGAAACTTGATGGTTAGCTTAACTCTCTGAAAGGAAAGATGAAGTCTCAAACCTACACAGACCCGCCCAAGGTCAGAAATGTACTTACTTACTTAGGCCTGTAGCTCAAGGGTGAGCACAGGCCATCGACAACACTCCGTCATCGCACTCGGTTCTGGGCTGCTCGCTGATGCTGTCCAGTTGGTCCCCTGCCTCTTTACCTCTGCCTCAGTGTCTCGCCTCCAGCTGCTGCGAGGTCGGCCTCTCTTCCTTTTCCCCTGCGGGTTCCTGTAGCCACTCACTCAGTCCAAGGACTCCTATCTTGTAGGTCTTCATCTCTCTTGCTATCTGGATGGTTCTGCACGCTTCGTACACTGTCCTGATGTTCAGGTGGCTATCCTTGTTGTTTTCCTGTGGGGTCAGAAGGGGGAGGTGGGGGGGGGGGGGGGGGGGGGGGGGTCGGTCTTGCAGCTTCCTCTGGGCTTTCACTGCTTGACGTCATGAGACTCCGGGATGGAGACCCTTCCTCTCGCAGGTGAATGTCTTGGTTTGATGTCGATGCTTCTGGAACTTGCTTTTTTTTTTCTAGGAAGGGATGATAGCCCTACGCAAACCCGTTTTAACCTCCGGGAGAGATGGTCTACATTAGTCTGACCTCTACCCTTCGACCTGTCCAGTTTGGGTGGCCCTACCAGGAGCATACGCGCTCCCGTTGGCATAGCTCTCTGGGTCATAGAGGTACACAAGCTCCCACACCATGACAAGGAGTAGACCGCGTGGAAGAAGTCAGAAGTGTGATATCAGTCATTTCCAGTGTGTAGGACTCACCACCGGTGTATGCCAGGGACAGCAATGTTTGTCTCTCTTACTCGAGATTCTCTGTCCAGTGTCACTGATTGTCTTTGAAAAAAAAAAATCGAAAGTGGAATCTAGTTTCTGAGTCTTTAAACTATGCATTGTTATGTATTCATGCATGATAACTGCATGCCAATACCTGGAAAAGTCTGTGAAAATGATTTGTAAATACTGTTGATATGATTGTCTTTGTGCTTTGTACTAAGTGGTCAGTTAATACCTCTGCCTTAATTGTATGGGAATATGTAATCAAACCACACGAATTTTTGACTACTTTAAAGAGTTATTTCCCTTTGCTTGTTCACAGTTTCTTTATGTCCCACACCACTTAGTAAAAATCCACTGACAACCCAAGAGAAGAAACTCAAATGAGGACAGAAGATTAAAGGTGGTGCACCTATGTTAGTCTCACTCATGCCGGCTGAGACGTCACACTTTCCTGAAAGGTCAGAGGGCAGGCGTGAGGACTCATCAAGCCGGAATCCGAGCCTCTCATCTACAAACCAGGTTCTGTGATCTCCACAGACCATGCGACCCTATCATACACGTCAGCTGGTCCATCACAGGGACAAGAACCCTTGCTACCACGTGGACAACCGACTATCCAGTAGGCCTGCCCCACTGGTGACGTCAACAAACAGGACGGGGATCTGCGTATTCTCCTAAGGGCAACTTCAAAACAAGCCAAGTCTACGAGTACCCATTGCACTCTTAACTCCAAATCCACAAGACCTTCTCTCTGTAAATAAGGCAAAGCGGGAAAAAAAGGCCATCCAAAGCAAAGAGGGGATTGAATTTCATTGAAATTATGAATTATTTGTATGTTTCAATTTTGTGAACAACAGTACAATTTTATGTTGTAAAATTGCACTTAACTTGTGTTAGTCTATTTGTTGTTCATACCTAATTTCATGTTTCTGATTCTGTCACTGGGAGTACAAGCGCTTGGAAGTGCATAAGCCTAACGTAAATTGCACCTGAGCCATTCGTGAGCATTTTTAATAGTCCTGAGAAAAACGAAACATTTCTTTCGATGACTAGTACCGTAAAGATGGTCCTACCACCACTACTAATAGAGAGGGTGGAGGTGAAAATATTCTATGATTTTAATAACGAACACACTCCGAGTCCTTCTCCTAGAGGACCAAACCTGCCCCCACCCTACTTGTTACCCCCCCCCCCACGCTCACAGAAACACGTGCACAAACGGACCCCCACCCCTACTCTTCGCACTCACACCAACATGCGCACACAGACAGAGACACCCCCCTCCCCTCCGCACTGTCTCCACACACACACACACACACACACACACACACACACATATATATATATATATATATATATTATATATATATATATATATATATATATATATATACACACACATATAGAGTTCTGCTTACGCTCCCCACTCACACACTCTCATGCACACACACAGATCCCCGCCTACTCTCCCCATTTACTCACACACGCACTCAAACAGAGCCCCCTTTACTCTCCCTACACAAAACCACGCATGCACAGCCCCCCCCCCCCCCTGCCCACATGTATGTATGTATATATATACATCAACATAGATCTATATATACGCATCTGTCTATCTATCTAGATACATGTATGTGCGTGCGTGCGTGCGTGCGCGCATGTGTGTGTGTGTGTGTGTGTGTGTGTGTGTGTGTGTGTGTGTGTGTGTTTGCTACATGATAGTGTTTTGCTGGCAAATCCAAGTTGATTTTTCTGAAAAATGTTTACCACGGATAATTCCCGTTACCTTGGGTTACGCGGGCGTGTTGCATTCTACACACAGAACGTCGATTTGTTGTCCTGTCTGAAAGACTAGCACACGATCACACCACTTCTTACAGTTGAGAGAGAGAGAGAGAGAGAGAGAGAGAGAGAGAGAGAGAGAGAGAGCGCTGTCCCATATGAAGACTCAATCACAGATTCAAGACTCTCTCGACACCCAGAGGAGTGCCTTGCCCACTAAGCCACACTTCACAAGCTTACTAAAACAAACAAACTACCACGACACGAACAATTCGTCCTTGACGTGACCTCCGAGGTCGACCCGACAGTAAACCACAACAGCGTGACTTCAGGGCGTTTCCCCCTCTGAGATTTTAAAATGCTTTCTCCTTTTTTTAAAGGGGTCGACCTGAAGCGACACCAAACCACGAGCCAGCTAAACCACAGAGATAAGGCCCCGACAGCGAGTGACTGATGTCGAAAGATGACGGCATTGAAATCAGGGCTGGAGTTCGTCCATTTGAATTCTGTCGGTTAGTATGTGGACAGGGCGTTTAGTGTTTAACGTTTATCTACGAGCACGTTATCTTCGTGGTTCCGTGTCGTGACACAGGGAGGATGTTGGGGGAGATTTTCTCCTGTAAGCGGTCGGGGTTGGGCTTGGGGCTAGGGTTGGGGTTGGGTGGAGAGGGGAGTGGGGTGGGGAGTGGGGGGGGGGGGGGGGGGGGAAGAAAGGTTTCAGAGAGATGAGGACAGGGAACAGGTAAAGTTAGAAAACACTGTTTTACAGAGAGAGAGAGAGAGAGAGAGAGAGAGAGAAACCACATTCGCAATAAGAAAACACGCCCAGTGTGTTTCATGAACCCATCATACGACAAACCAGAAACACAGAGCAGAGACTCACATTATTTGATGCTGGACCAGACGCAACTTCAGAGCGACAATTGAGACAAAAAACCAACGACGGTGCCACAACTGAAAGACTGAATAATATATAACACAATATTGCCAAGGTACTGCATAACAAACTGACATTCAGCAAGCATACCCTGGGAACGCGCCCATTTCATGCATTCTCTTCTGACTTTCTGTCTGTCTACCCGACAGTCTGTGTCAGTTGTCGTACTTTTGTTGTTGAAACAAACAAACAAACAAACCAAAAAAAGACAAAACAAAAAAAACAACCCAACAACAACGAAGCTCCACAAGTTAGTGCAGTAGATTCGTCAACATGTTGACTTTGGGTTCCTATACAGAAGTACGAGAAGAATCAGAACATGTGCTCCTTTGGTAGTGCTCACAAAGGTCAGACGATGCACCAGTTCCCTGGCCAAAATGAATCTGTCAGCATGCATATGCTCCGTCAGTGTAGCATGCTCTTACATGAAGAAAAGTTCGCTCGATTTTTTTTCAAAATTCCTCGACCGAACACAACAGGATACGGGCAGCAAATTGATACGTTTCCCATCATTTTTCTTTTTTAATATGGGGCGGAAGTGGCGAACAGTGACTGTGTGCAGAGCAATGGCAGGCCCGCGCATGTTGTATATTATGACAGGTCGGTGAGGGTCCGTCAGTACTCTTGTCTCAGACACTGGGGGTCCTGAAGGTCCTGGGGGACACGCTGCGCTTCCACGATTGTGAACAAGACTCACTCTGATCATGACGTCACCGTGTCCAGCGTGGAGGTCGTCAGATCCCAGTTCAGTCGTTTGGATAACAGTCGTTGTCAAATTTAAGAGAGTAAGAAAAAAAAAAGAAGAGAACGTAAGTATGAATTCCATTTAAGGACAAATGTCTTGCTTTTCGCGTTTAAGTATATGAATATGATGGATGGAGACACACTGATTTAATCAAACACACACACACACACACACACACACACACACACACACACACACACACACACACCAATAGGCATTGAAAAAGACAAAAAAAAATCATAAATACTCATCTCCTTTGCACCATAGTGAGAAAAAATCACACAGAATACCTTCAGTAGCTACGCGGTGTCGGATTACATGTGCATGTATTTCTGAGATGACGGCCGGAAAAAACACCTACCGTAAACCGTTTTTCCCATGCATTGACATGATGGAGGAATGCTGACCACGGAAGCAGATGGAGGTGGTGAGGGGAAATTGGGAGAAATCACCAGAAATGAAATCTGGAAACAGCTGGGGACGGAGAGGGGAGAGCGCGGGGACAGGAGATTCCATCCAATCTAAATCCATTTCATTTCACAATCGGTCCTTGCTGGACGTCCTTCTTTTTCGGCAAGTTAACAAAAAAAAAAAACAACAACAAAAAACAACAACAACAACAACAAAAACAAAAACAGAAAAACCCTGTCCACAAACACACGGCACGATCGCTTCTGGGAGAAAGGTGTGGTCAGAATAGCTCAGTTGGTAGAGTGCCGGACTCGTAATCTTGGTGATCATGAGGTTGCGGGTTCGAATCTCGCCGGGGCATTTCGGTACAGGGGGATTTTTCCATCAGAGTTAACATTGGTTCTGACTCCATTTCCCATACAGTCTTTCGAATGAGATTATAAACCGAGGTTCCGTGTGTGAACGCACGCATAATATCTTGCACACACGTAAAATCCCATCACCAACTTTCGGAAGAGTAGGCCAGTTTGGCCGTTGGTATGAATGACACGTCACACATTGCAGGCACCCTGCGTGAGAAATGTAAAGAATGAAGGAAGTAAGGAAATGCAGTGAACGATACTGACTGGATGCCGGGGAAACGACTGAATGAAGCGCCAGCTGGCAGCTCTTCAGTCGGCGCTACCCAGGTAGGCAGCCCGTTGTGTAAACGAGTGTGGATTGTTATGCGCTTAGAGCTTGGTCTCTAGCCGAGAATAGGCGTTATATAAGTATTCATTATTATTATTACTATTACTGGATCCCGTGAGACCAAACTATACCCTCTGTGATGTGGCCAGGCATGATGACATTTGAGACTGTTCAGTCACTAGAAACATCAAGGTCAGCATAGGCAAAGAAAAAAAAGACGACTTTCATGATTGGGTTCTCATTATTAGGGCAGTCCCGATATCACCGCCACTAGTGTTTGTTTGTTAAACATGTGTGAAGAAAAGGAGTTCACTACTTCAGCGACTTGATCAGGGAATCCCCACCTCTCCCCTCTCTACCCCCCCCCTCCGCCTCTTTCTTTCCTCACCTCCAATACCTACTTTGTAATGACTGCCTGGAGGTACGAAACCGATCGTATTGGAATGATATACTTGCTTTGGCAGATCATGCCATCTAGGACGTGTGTGTGTGTGTGTGTGTGTGTGTGTGTGTGTGTGTGTGTGTGTGTGTGTGTGTGTGGTATGTGTGTGTGTGTGTGTGTGTGTGTGTGTGTGTGTGTGTGTGTGTGTGTATGTGTGTGGTGTGTGTGTGTGTGTGTATGTGTGTGTGTGTGTGTGTGTGTGTGTGTGTGTGTGTGTGTGTGTGTGTTTAGCTAAGCGTTCGCCGAACTGTAAGGCGGACCTTCCCACCTTAATCCACCGCCGAGCTGCTCATCCCAAATGGCATCCATTTGTAGTTAGACGCTTCGCCCAGAACGCGTTTCGTGCATTTTGGATGCTTCTCTCAGCTCTATATGTTGTTTATTTATCTATTTATTTCTATCATTGATTCTTCATCAAAATTAATCGAGTTTTTATTAAAGAAATGTTGCTGCATATTCATTCCCTTATTTACGATATTCTGGGGCGGCCACAACACACTACTTTATGTTCTGACGCTCACCTGACTTGAGGATTTGCTCAATCACCTGTCAAAATAAACACACACACACACACACACACACACACACACACACACACACACACACACACACACACACGCACGCCTTTTACCCCCCCCCCCCTCCCCGCCCAAAGTTTCCTGTCGCTTATCAACACAAAATCCTCGAAATGATGCATTCTTATGCAGGATAACATCCGGTTTAAGCAGCAAGTTTGCTTTTTCTGCTTGTTTACACTTTCTCTCGTTACCCATTGTTTTCTTGGGCGACTAAAGACTCACAAAATCACAGAAAATCGGTAAAATTGTTTTCAGGCTTCGATCGCTGTGTATGGGGACGGAGAAATCCGCAAAGGTAACATGGTATTATCTACACGGAAGGAAAAACTCTGAAAATGTACCATCCTGATAGAAAACTGATGGAGTTTCTTCACATCTTATTTTCTAATTATTATTTTCTTTCAGACAAGTTCAAAGCGCAGCCTGGCGTGGTCAGTTTCATGTAGAAAGCTACAATGATGAACGATCAATGCCCGAACAGTCCATGCTGTTGATGCCTTCGGTAGAAAGCATTATTTTTAGCATTGCCCGATAAACTGTGATGCATATATAATCGGAAACAAATTTCCGTCGTATTGATCGGATAGTCTGCTATCGAAACTGTCAGTTTAACACAAGAACTTGTAATGTGTTTGAACAAAATGACACCGTGTAGATAAGTCTTCCATTTCAGCGGGCAGGTGCGTGGTGGTGGTGCACTGAAACCCCGTATTGTGCGCACTTGTTTCCCGTGTCTTTGATTCACACTCTTCTCGGAAGATCGTTGGGGGTAAACCAACAGTATGGTTGACACAGCCCTTGCCATTTTTCCTCTTGTTGCTTTTTGCGAAATACCACAAGATGACACTTTCAAACTGGTTTGTCTTGTGTTAACGAAAAAAAAAAAAAAAGAAAAAAGAAAGAGAAGAAAAAAACAGCAAAGGCAAAACGAGAACTTGGCAGACAGAAAACTCCTCCAGATCACAGACGATAAGTCAATGTTCTTTGCCTGAGTCATGATCTCATCCTCAGCGTTTGACGAATATCCTCTTCAGACTCGAACAGCACTTCCTCTTTTTCGGCGCCGGCCGCAACGCGCACATCACGCTGCCGGAAGACCTCCTGCAGTCCGCTTCCGGTAAGAGAAGAGCACTCCAAGGTAGTCCACGGCTCCGATTTTGCGAGCGGTTTTCTTGCCCTTGTCGGTCGTCAGCTTCGCAGGGCGAGAGGAGGACGAGGAAGAGGGGAGGCGGGTGTCTGGGGAGGAGGAGGGGGAAGGCGGAGGTCAGCCTGGGTGCCGACGAGGAGGAGAAGGGGGTGCCGGGGCGGTAGGCGTGCAGCTCGGGGATCCAACGGCTGCGGACGTTGATGTAGGAGTCCATGTTGGCCACGGAGAAGCAGACGATGAACACGTCTGTGTTGTAGTAGCTCAGCGTCCGCAGGCGGTCGTAGGTTTCTGGAACACGCCATCCGTATCGTCATCATCATGAACAACATCAACGTTGTCGTCGTTATCGTCGTCATCATCATCATCATCATCATCATCATCATCATCATCATCATCATCATCATCGTCGTCGTCGTCGTCATCGTCGTCGCCGTCATCGTCATCATCATCAACATCATCATCATCATCATCATCATCATCATCATCATCATCAACAACAGCAGCAGCAGCAGTAGCAGCAGCAGCAGCAGCAGCAGCAGCAGCAGCAGCAAAATAGCAGCAGAAGCACAAGAAAAAATAAGAAAAACACTCACATCGAACCTTAGCCATTGCCATCATATCTATCATCATCGTTATCGCTGTCCTCAAATTCGTCATCATCATCAATTATCAGTCCTCATTATCAGATTCACCACGAACTCATCGACATCGACGTTTCTCTCACCAACATCATTAACACTCGCGGACATTGTGATCAGCGTCAGAAGCAGCTTGGACAGAGGGCAGTATACAAGCATCATGATCAATAATGAACATCGATCATAAGCCAGTGATGACAGGGTTAGCCCGGTAACAAAGTGCTGACTGGGCTAGCAACGTTCTCCATCAGTTATCCGGAGAGCGATCGGTTTTATCAGACCACAGACCACCCCTCACATTCACGCCCTATCACCCAACCCTCCATCTACTCCCCAACCCCGCAAGCCCCACCCTTCGCTAACGAAGAGAACCTGCTACCGTGGGACTTTTACCAGCACCACAGACACAGAGGGTACACTGAGCGGATTCCTTAATGAGTGAGAAACGTCGTCTGCTCCCTTCCTTCAAGGTAAGCAGCCAAGGGAAACGACTTCTTCGTGACCTCTCCTTTTCCACTTTTGGACACCCTAAAAAATAAAAAAAAAAAAAAAAAAGGAGAGAAGAGAGAGAGAGAGAGAGAGAGAGAGAGAGAGAGAGAGCCCACAACGGGCAGAATAACGTAAAGTCGACCAGACAAATGGAAGAAACGAATAAGACATCCAATATGAAAAGGAAAAAAAAAACGGCTGTTCCCCCCCCCCCCCCCCACCCCCCCCCCCCCCCCCCCCTTCATTGATCTGATGAATCTCACCCTTTCCCATTACCTTGCTTGTGTGCAGTGGCTGTGATGTTGTGTGTGTGTTTGTGTGTGTGGTGGGTGTGGTGTGTGTGTGTGTGTGTGGTTTGTTCTCGTTGTTAGCCTACTATGCAGGTGCTGTGCACTGCATATTCTCAAATGGAATACAAAAGGTCGTTTGTGTGCTTGACGATGGGGATGATGAGATAATGTCAGTGGTGGCAACTATTGGTTATTGTTGTTGTTATTATTGTTATGATCTCAGGGTGGTGTTTTGTTTTCATTCTTGTCATTGTTATTGAGATCCATCCTTCTTACTTCGAAAATGTTGTGTGTGTGTGTTGTGTGGTTTTTTTTTTTTTTTTTTTTTTTTGCATTAGTACTTTGTGTTGGCTCATGAGTAAAGACATGTGCGCGCGTGCGTGCGTGCGTGCGTGCGCGCGCGCGCGCGTGCGTGCGTGCGCGCGCGCATGTTCTTATACACACAGGTGCATGCGCGTGCGTGCGCTCGTGCGCGCCCGCGCGCACACTCTCCTTTTTTTATGTCTTGTTATTTTGATTAGTTAGCATGTGTTCATGGCAACTTTGTTTTAGTGTGACATTGAAAAGAACTTTTTGATTATTTAATGTTGATTTCGTCTAATTTCTGTTGTAGTATTGTACTTACGCTACTTGTTAAAAAAATATAAATGAAAGAAAATGATAATTAATGTACATGCACATTTTGATCCATGTGTTCAAGTATTACTTTATGACACTTTCCCCCTCTGTCTACGGATGGATATCATAACTGATGAAGCTCACTTTTTTTTTCTCTCTCTGTACATCTTTCTGTCTACCTTTACCTCTTTCTCCCCCCCCCCCTTCTCTAATCCCCCCCCCTCTCTCTCTCTCTCTCTGTTTCTCTCTTTTTCCTGTTCAGTTTCTTTCCTCTCCTTCCCTCCTCTCTCTGCTGTCTACACTGATCTGGTTTTCTCCCTCTCCCCCCTCCCTCTCCTCTTATGTCCACCTCCTCTTTCTTTTTTCCATTTTGATGACATCATGCTACCACTTATGCTATTACGCGTACACATACAGATACGATGGGGATGATGCAGATAATATCAGTGGTGGCAACTATTGGTTATTGTTGTTATTATGTTGTTACGATTCTCAGGGTGGTGGTTTGTTATCTTTAGAGAATGTAAATATGTTTGTTCAAGACCACCCATGTTATTTTGCACGAAAACCCCCTTTCCACATCTAAATCACGTCCATCACATGTCAGTTTTGACCAATTTTAACACTGTTTTTTAAAATTAACAACAACACCCCAAAAACCTCTAAAATTGACGCAATCGACACTTTAAAAACGAGGGCTTACGTGCTAGATAAGATTGGTGATCGTGAACAAACATATTTACCTTCTCTCGAGAACATAAAATTAAGGGTTTACAGAATTAATTATTTTTTTAATTGTTGTTTTATTTGGGTTAAAAATGAAGACCGAACTAGCAACAGAGCTTATTAATATACTTTACGAGTTGGATTGGGAGATGGGAGGGCGATAAAGATCAGTTTTAAAGAACAGGTTTGAAGAATTAATTACTGATCTTTTTAAATCGCATAGACATGCGAGAAAGCGTTAAGCAGGCTATAAGTAAAATACCAGATTCTTGGCCCAACCAATATTAAAGTTATTTGCATTTTAGTTGATTATATAGCTTCTGAAGATGCTAATCTAACTGTTTCTAATGGCCCTGAAGGAGTAAAATATTTGCTTTAATGAAGATCAATTTTTACGACTAACAACAACAAAATGCTCACTGAATGAGGAGCGGCTTACTTACTTAATTTTGTATTTATGATTTTAATTTTTTGGGGGTTTTTTTTG
>CM031605.1:74029477-74041511 GCA_018398815.1 Conus ventricosus | reverse complement strand
CAATATCATTTTGATATATGCGTGTACCAATCTCATCATGGAAAAAAAGAGTAATCCACTTGTTCGTATACATTGATAGTCCTGGATAATCTGGACAGAGGAGCGGTAAGGTGGGGAAGGCGGGCTAATTTACATATCTCATCGAAAGCATGTGACACAAAAGAGATGTCTCCTCCTGTCCGATTACACACCGCGGTTAGCTTCCCGCAAGGGAAGCCATTTTCCTTCGATTTCTTTTTTGTTGTTCTGTACGATGGTCTCCCTTGGTCCTTATTGTTATTTTTTTCCCAACTAGAGTCAGTGTGTGTGTGTGTGTGTGTGTGTGTGTGTGTGTGTGTGTGTGCGCGTGCGTACGTACGTGCGTGCGTGCGTGCGTGTGTGCGTGCGTGCGTGTGTGTGCGCGTGCGCGCGAATAAATTTCAGGAAACGGTTACTTAATTGTTGGTTTTGTAAATATGTCAATAGGCCTTTAAACTGATATTTGTAAATACGTCAATATGTCTTTAAACTTCAAATGCTCAAAACATGCACGTACGCCAAGACCTCAAATTCCTCCACACTTCTCTCTGTTATTCTCTCATTCTCTATACTCCCTCTCTCTTTCTCCGTCTACCTCATAAATGCAGAAGATAAAAGATAAGCGTCTCGTTTCGGCTTCCCTCTATTCGCCTCTGTCAGAATGTCATCTGCTGGCTCATGGAACGAACGCTTCGGGCGGAGAACTTCACAATTCTTTCTTTCCTTTCTTTTCTTTAATCTCTGTTAGTCTAACTTTTGAAATGCTCTCAGCCTGAGCGCAAAGCGCAAAACAAAGATGAACTGTAAAGGAAACGAACGTACCGTCGACAAAGACCAGGTGGTTGCCAGCGTTGTTGATGCAGGCCTTAATGTGTCTCCACGGCTGCCAAGACGACCTTCCCTGTAGCTGTGCACCACACACACACTACACACACACACACACACACACACACACACACACAGAATCCAGCCGTTGAAAAATACCGCACGGTACAGTATAGTACAATATAGGGAAGTACGGTACAATACATCACAGTAGAGCATATTGTTTATCACAATACACTATGATACAACAGTACAGCGGTTAAAGCGCAGATTTGTATACTCTCTCACACACTCATGCACGCGCGGCGCGCCAAACACACACATATACACGCAGCACGCACAACACACACACACACACACACACACACACACACACACACACACCACACCCACATACCGCACGCACAAATCACGCACACACAAACACACACCACACACACACACACACACACACACCACACACACACACACGAATTAGGGATGGGGGGGAAGCGGAAGAGGTGGGGGAGTCAAAGCAGGGCTACCCCAATACCCCCAAGAAACGTGTCTGAAACATTTACACAACAAACACAGACATCACGTGCATGTCTGAAGGGGCCCATCGGGAAAGGCAAGGGGGGTAAAGGGAAGGGGATGGGGACTTCAGTCATTATTGAATCCCATAAACCCTCAGTTAAACCCTATCTGAGGTCGTCGCACATCTCTTCGTATATCTCCAAGACAATCACAGTTTGTATCAGGACGGTTCCACGTGATTTGTAGCCCCACGTCTCTACGGTACTTTGCTGGGTAGTTGCTGGGTTCTATAGCTACCCCTGTTACTGCTCATTGACTGAATAAACATCGCCCTGCCCTCCCCTTCCCTTTCATAAACGTTAGAATGTTCGCTGCACCCGGAATGCAATCTTGAATTAACTAAGTTCGAGATACAGATTCAGTGAGCAGTTTTTTCTTTTATTCAGATCGATGCTTTAAACGTCTTGCATGAAAAACCCCTTTTTTAACGATGTTAAAATGAAAAACAACAAACAAACAAACAACCACCTGGATCCTTTCCTCTGATCTAGATCCGCTTCAGTATTTAACGATTTTAGTTTTCAATGGGACTGTGTAAAGATACTTACCACCCGCACATACGTACATACAGCGGGCTCTGTAAAAAAGATACTACCACCCCACGTACGTACATACACAGGCTCTGTAAAAATACTTAAATACCCCCAGTCTTATTCACATGGGTGTCTGTAAAGATACTAACACCCATGTAGGCACATTTACACAGATCTCTATAAAGACAGTAACACCGATACGGCCCATATTTTGCATGGTTCTGTAGAGAAATCAACAGTACACAGCCATAACTTACATGGGTTTTTGGGGGCGTGGCGGGTCTCTCCTCCACTGGCGGTAGTATAGTGCTTGTTGATGGGGTCGATGTTGGTGAAGGGGTTGTCGTCACGCTGTACCGGAGGGGTCCGTCTGTTACCCGTGAGTATATGAATCCGTCATTGGAGCATTGAATAACTGGGTCGATTCGATGTGTGTGTGTGTGTGTGTGTGTTGTGTGTGTTTTGTGTGTGTGTGTGTGTGGTGTGTGTGTGTGTGCGCGTGGTGTGTGTGTGTGTGTGTGTGTGTGTGTTATGTGTGAGTGTGCGTGTTTGCGTGCGTGCGTGCGTGTGGGTGTATGTTTGTGTGCGTGCATACTTGCGTGCATACATGAGTACTGCGTGCGCACATGCACGGGCATGTGTGTGTGTGTTGTGTGTGTGTGTGTGTGTGTGTGTGTGTTTGTGTATGTGTGTGTGTGTGTGTGTGTGTGTGTGTGTTTTGTGTGATAAGATGATGAGACAAACCCGGGTTGGTTAGGAACGGAAGCCAAATCAGCGGGCCCACGGGAATGTGGCTCTGGACCGGTAGGAAGTGAGAACAAAAAAAAAAAAAAAAAAACAAAACCACCACGACACCAGGGTCCCAAAGTGCGAATCGTTTTGGGTTTTAGACTTTACCAGTACACCATACGCAAACACATAGTCTACAGACACACAATTGGCACCCATTAAACATACTTGTTGCCCCCAACCACTCCACGCCTCCCCCTGTCCCATTCAAAAAATTTCCCCAGCGTATGGGATCTTTCTCAAAACAACTGAACCCCCCCCCCCCCCCAATTCCACCCAGCCCACTCACCTGAAGCCCGATCTCTGTGTGGGAGCGAGCAGTCATGGGAGGCCTGCTGGTGCGCGAGCGGGCCTGGGCACGTGACCACCGCCACTGGGCCCCCGGGGCGACGGGGGCCTCACCATGCCCATTGGGGTCTGACGTCCAGGCACGGCATGCCCCGGCATGCCCAAACCAGCTCATCCTCCTTCAGCCGCTGCAGTCGGAATGAGTTAACATTATTTCTCACGATTACGATCGATTTATGCAAAGGCCACGCCACGGACAAGAGAGCACCGACCTGAGCCTGTCGTCGTGCCCATACGTCTGTGGGCAATCTGAACAGCCGCTGGAACACCTCAGAAAAGTGCCAGAAGCTTGCAACACTCCATGAGACCCACTGCCCTGAAGAGATACTGTTTCAAGTCGCATGCAGACGTGGACAAACTCAGACATTGCGAATGAACTGACAGAAACTAACAGCTTTTGACGACTGTGGAATGGGAACAAACTGAACAGGTATGAAAATGAATGCAAGAACGTTCCCCTTCATTTAGAGAATAGGTTTTTGAATCAGACAGGCAAATTTTGAACGGTCGGCGGTTATTGGCTGAAGCCTTTCACTGAAGAGGGTGTCATACAAAACAGTGCATAGCGAGAATTACCAACAATCAATCGAACACAAGTGCGCAAAAAAAACAAAAAACACGTGATATGTATATCAACTGTCCCCTGTTTTTTGTACCCCACGGGAACGGAAGTAACTGTCGATTAAGGGAATCAGCTTTTGTTTTTATATTTAAGTGTATATCCCAAAATTCTACGGTCTCGTTTTCACTCAATGCCCATCTTGCGCCAAATTTGACAAAGAGAATATTGCTCGTTCTTCATTTTCGTTGTCCTGAGTGTTGTTTATCTTGTATTCGTTTGTCCCAAAGTTGTTTGGCGGAGTTATTATATACACTTTCAAGATCAACATTCGTACTTTTTCCGTCTCAGCAGCCTGACAACGTACAATGAAACAAAGACATAAACGGAACAACAAAGATCCCGCTGATGTCACACTATGAGAATTTCTGATCAAACAATTATTTTTCAACACTCGTCCAAGACAAACTGTAAACTTATCAACGGTACACACTGTCTGTTCTGACCACTGGTACAAAGGCAGGTTTTAAAAATAGTCATGTCCTTTTGCAACAAAAGCCATCGTGGGTGCTGTGGTTGAATTTACTTTGTTCTAATGTTATAAAGAAAGAAAAACGTATAGGACAAAGAGGCTATTTGCCTACTCGATTCACGTGCTAGTATATCATCTGTAGCTAATCCCAAACGGGGCGAGGAAAGGCGTCGGAAAGCGTAAGTCAGTAGTACTGTATTGCATTTGTTCAGTTATGTAACGCACTCACTTTCTGCCGTCAAACAGGTTCTTCATTTCGCAGTGGTACGATAAGGTCGTAATCCAAGTGCAATAAGGAGGTGAGGTGGGGGGAGGGGGAGGGGGCACGGGGGTGGGGTGGGATGGTGAGTGGGGAGGGTAAGTCAATGCAGAATTGAGTGGAAACTGTTTGCAGAGGGCGTGACACGGTAGGCAAGGTTTCAAAGCAAGGTCACCTCCTTTCGTTACTTACGCGAGTGACGACTTTTTGTTCCATATGGCCATCCTGTTTCTACGCATTCTTTAGACGTGCATTGTGTGTGACACTTCCATTCGTGTCTTTCTCATATTTACTGGTGCAGTTATAGTCCGTATGGTCCAAACACAAAGGCAGATTTATTACATTTTGGCATTGATTTGCAAATGCTATTGGGGAAAAAAAACAAGGCTGTCTGGTAACCTGCATTCGTGTGGCTTCCTTTTGTTTCATTCTCTACGAATAATTATGTTTCATTTTATCACAATTGGCAAAGTGTATTTCTTTGAGGCCAATTTCCGTAAAAATATTTAGTAAAATGCTTATTCACAGCTGCTCGTATTTCAGGTAAAAAAAAAAAAAAAACTGCATTGAACGATCTCATCTTGAGAAAATGTATTAATGTTTTTGCAATGTTTTGTTTTATCAGGTTAGAAAACAATTCATGTAACCTCATTTCATAAAAAAGAACTTCACAGTTTTGTCGCATTGAAAGCTTTGTTGAATATATGAATCGCACTTTTACGGCCTTCATTATAAAGTGAATTCATCATGCTAGAAATGGCGGAAAAATTTACGAACACGTCTAATTCTGGAATTTTCTCACTAATTGGCTCTTGTAACTGCTGAGAAAAATCGAGTGTTAAATTTGATCACACACACACACAACACACACACACCACTCACACACACACACACACACACCACACACACACACACACACTCTCTCTCTCTCTCTCTCTCCCTCTCTGTCTGTCTGTCTGTCTCTGTCTGTCTGTCTCTCTCTCTCTCCTCTCTCTCTTCTCTCCGACACCAGTCTCCTGCCCCCACTCCTCACTGGGTGACTACACAAAAATATTCTTTGAAAACACGTGAGTCAAAAAATGCATCTAATCCTTTAGTGCAAGGCTACGAATGACATCGCCTATCAACCATCGAAACTTCATCTCGATGATGATAACTGAAACTGATGAAAGAGACACCAAATCTACAGTTAGTCAACGCTAATACACAAAAGACTACCATTTGTCATGGTAACTGTAGTGAGGTAAAAGCAACTCATTGTACGTTAGTTTAGAATATATAAAGTAACAATAAATGCGATCCGATAATTGAACTCGTATTCAGAATAAAAACTAAACAATACCCCAGAACAAGAAACAATTATAAAACGGCTGCTGTATAACTGTTGATATTAAAAAACACCTTGTAAAATTCCATTTAAAGAGCCGCCACAGCTAATGACGCTGTGCAATAGCATTAGCACACAAGGCTTCTAGGTTTCATCATCTCGGAATTCGAAATGTTGTGAGATTGTATTTTCAGCAACCGGACTGCTACATACATTATGCGTAAACTGCAAGTAAAATGTGTTGTGTAACGTATAACATAATGACATAAACTGCAAGTAATAGTGACATAAACTGCAAGTAAATTGCGATTACTGCTGTTGCCCCCCACTCTCCTCCCCCCCTACATCCGCCCACCTGTTCTGTTATTACAAACGCGAGACATCAATATTAAAACACACAATGACATGCCTGTTCAATAGCATCGCAATCGATCAACTGCATCTACCGATAAACAGGAAACAACGACACAAATAAAAACAAAGCCAAAAAAATGGGGAGATGTGCGTGCGTGCGTGCGTGTGTGTGTGTGTGTGTGTGTGTGTGTGTGTGTGTGTGTGTGTGTGTGTGTGTGTGTGTGGTGTGCGAGTGTGAGTGTGTGAGTGTGTGTGTGTGTGTGTGTGTGTGTGTGTGTGTGTGTGAAAGGTGTGGGTCTTTGTCAGGTAACAGAATATCACGAGGCTGACTATCTGAATCCACCCATTGAACACTTGTTCTTTTTCATGCATGATTATATAGTTATACTCATTCGCTATATAGTTATACTTTGTACACAAAACAAATTATATGCATGGAGGCATCCCCCGACCGCCACTTCTCCCTCCCTATGCCCTTCTGTACAGCACAAGAGGCGCCGAGAGAAGAGACAGTAACTGCAGCAGCAATAGTAAGTGCAAAAACACTGGCAAGTTTCTTCGTTATAGTAAGACTGGCCGTAACAGCAGCAATAGTAAGTGCAAAAACACTGGCAAGTATCTTCGTTATAGTAAGACTGGCCGTAACAGCAGCAACAGTAATAGTGTAAATGGAAGTGATGGTGTAAATGGAAGAGGTGGCGGAGTTGGTGGCGGTTATAGAAGTGGTAGTAATAATCGAAGTAGTAGTGTCAGCCGTAGTATTAACAAGAGAGCTGCAGCAGCTATGGTAGTAAAAGCAGCAACAACATAAATGTAGTAAAAAAAAAAGTAGTACCTATTCATTGCGCGTCGAATGATCGATCACCGAGAGCCAGGGACCAAATCGGTATCAGTTTCTTGGAAGAGATTCGGGAACGCAAAACCTCCGAAGACAATCATGTTGTATGAGCAAATATATTGGGTACCACCACGGACACGTGCAAACCCTTCATACTGCACTGTCCGTGTGCCTAACGCCTGGAATCTTGTCACAGTGAAAGTCTCTGTTGAAATGCGGGCAACTATCCCCATTAGTCTGTTGGCACATTGTGTAAATTTTCCACATAATTTGGCGTTTTCAGAAACATTATTTTAACTTTTACATGTATCATGGATGATGCGTACAGAATATTCTTTGTCTCACCCGAAAGACTACCAGGCCACCACTTAAGATCTAGCAACAAAAAAGGGGAAAAGTCCCATGGAAGACTCGAACCTCGACACGGTAGTTTCAAGTCCAAGACATGTTCATTATTCACGAGCTCCCATGCCACGCACTATCTAGGTGGGAAATAAAATGCCACTCACTATCTAGGTGGGAAAAAAAACTCTCGAATCTTGAGGCTTGGTCAAGGAGCTGAACAGATCTGTAAATGTTATGAAAGCGACACGATATCCGATCGAACAAAGGGAAATTACCAGGGATTAGCAATTGATCCTGTGATTATTAACTAGATCACTGGTCTGCTTCAGTGAGCAGCTCTGGAAGAGTTAACGTTTTGGGGTGGAAAGGCTTGCAGATTGATCTACTCTGCCCTGGGAAAGTGAAATTTATAATGGACTGCTGTTTGTCTGACAACTGAAACGCTTTAACTGATAAGCATCGTCCCTTCAGGCACTGACGTCTTAATTGTCTGTATCGGGTTTTCAGCGAAATAAATTTGTGACAAATGCTTTCTCATTATAAAAACCACTTAAGTGTGTGTGTTGTGTGTGTGTGTGTGGGGTGTGGGTGTGTGTTGTGTGTGTGTGTGCGCGCGCGCGCGCGCGCGCGCGTTGTTTTGGGGTTTGAGAGAGAGAGAGAGAGAGAGAGAGAGAGAAGAGAGAGAGAGAAGAGAGAGATTCCATTTTCCACTTACGGATTATGCAATCGGTTAATGTGCAAAACTAACCACAGTTGCTTTGTATACACATGAACAGCGTTTAAGGCAATGGCGGGTCTGCATTAAAGTTGACCTTGAGGGCTAAAGGTTTCCCCCACTGTTCATAATTATATTTGATCGTGTCTGGGTACGGAAATTTCTGCAGAGAGCCCAGCGTTCAAACCGCCCGACTTCCGAACCTTCAGCTGGGTTTGCTGTAGTGGTATACTACTGGACGGTGCAGTTTAAAATGAGATGATTCAAATATACCGTTTCAGTGGTCATTCTGGCTGCTCAGAGGTAACCCGAACAAATGATATAAGATGAGGTGATTGATTTTGCTTTAATTTAGGGGTTCATCTTCCATTTACAGTATCATGCAAGCTAATGTTGGGGTGTGTGTGTGTTTGTGTGTGTGTGTGTGTGTGTGTGTGTGTGTGTGTGTGTGTGAAAAGCACTACCAAGATTATAGCATCTATAAAGGCAACATTTGTTCACGAGCATGTTGAAATATGTTTCGGGAATCGCACTTGGTAAACATGATTTTTGTTGAAAAAAAAATATCGCAATCACCAACAATTTAACTGTGGCTGTTGTAGTGAGTTCGTTTTTCTGCTGGCAGACATCTTTATTCAAAGCGCTGACCATTTGGGGGAATGTCTAAACGTAAAATGCCTGCTTTACAATGAAACTGATTTTCATAAGGAAATAGTGCTGTCGATTTACATGATGAATAAGTAAGCTGCGGGGAAAAACATAAGCACGAAAATTTTTTTTCGTAGTCCTGAGATTAGTCAACGATCTATTCTTTTTTCACATGCGAGTGAGTGCGAGTGAGTGAGTGTATATATATATATATATATATATATATATATATATATATATATATATCTATCTCTCTCTTTTCTATTTTATAATCTATATATACATCTATATATCCATATATAATGTGTGTGTGTGTGTGTGTGTGTGTGTGTGGTTGTGTGTGTGTGTGTGGGGTGTGAGAGGAGAGAGAGAGAGAGAGAGAGAGGAGAAGAGGAGAGAGAGAAAAGGGGAGAGAGAGAAAAGAGAGAGAGAGAGAGAGAGAATTTGCACGTGCACAATTTTCCTTGATTCTTTTCTTTTTTTTTTTAAATCAAAATACGTATTAACCATATTACCTGTGTATGTAGTCACTACTCACCCCTTCCCCGTCCACCACCCATTCACTAAAGTTATCAATTCTACTGATTCCCGTTTTACCGACTTCAACTCTTTCTGTTTGTCCCAGTATGAAAAGATTAACTCCGCGACTGAATCAAAACAAAAATCACTTCGATCTGTTCCCATGAAAATGTGTTTTGAATGAAACGCTGCTACTTTTGCTGTACTGCTGCTCCCCGCCGCCCCGCTCCCGCAACAAGTTAAGGAACGCTTACAGAAATTGCTGTTAAATGTGTTTCAATACAGACAGAGCAAAACATTTACTCGAAGTTTCACCCAGTCTTTCAGCCCCCTGGGGTTACAATTTTTCAATGAAAGCCATTCACACGTCGTTGAACAATCAGTAATAAAAAAGAACACCCCCATTTAAAAAGGGTCGCAGCAGTCAATAGTGGGTGTGGCCGCCTTCTGAGCCACAAAATGCTCGGGCACCGACGCCGCATGGAATGAACCGGGGTTTGTAAGGGTCTGTTGCGGGTGGCCCTGCCTTTCCCTGCTGCAGAACTGGTCAGCTGGGCCACATCACGGGGAGGGTGTTGTCACAACTCGTCACCAGGACGTCCCACAGGTGCTCTATGGGTGCCAGGTCGGGGAGAGCGCGAGGGCCATTCCATGCGTTGGATCCCTGCTGCTGGAAGAAAGTCTCGAAACCAAAGTGGGCTCGATGCGGAGGGGGTTGTCGGCCTGGAGATCGCACCAGGACCCATGGCCTGGAACTGCTGCACAATGGGGCGGACGATCTCATCCCGATAACGCGACCATCAAAGATCCCGGATGACGTCAGGGGGGGTTCTCCATGGAGATGAAAACCCCCCACACCTTTCCGAACCACCTCCATAACGGTCGACCACAGAATGGGGGCGGCAGGAATCGTTTCTCTTCTGCGCCAACTCGTCTCCTGCATCATTGAATGAGACAGTGAAACGTGACTCATCGTAAAGAGGATCCCGACCCCTGCTGCCTGTTCCAATGCTGAAGGAGGCCACCACGCCAGGGGGGCCTGTCGGGGACCCATCAGTGGGAAACGGGGGGCTGGGGCAAAAGGAGGTCAAATTCTAAAGGGGGTTCGGACAGGGGAAACGCTGACATTGACATTTGCTGCTTGAAAGGGCGACGCCCGCATGGGGTTGTCTTTTCTGTCCCGAAATTTGACAGGAAAAGAAATGGGTCATCCCGTCCGGGTGCAACGAGGACGCCGTGCGCCCCGTTTTTCCTCCTGCCTGTTGCGCATAACTTCTTTGGGCTGTGAAAACTAACACTGGGGCCCGACACCTAAGACTCTCCCACCTCTCGAAAGACCACCCTCTGCTAGCCCGCCAACGCGCCCGCAGTCCACCCCAAACCTCTGGAGGCACCTGGTTGTGCGTTTTTAAAGCCCTTTCGAAACCCATTTTTTGGGGCATTTGGGGGACAGTTTCCAGTTGTCAGGCTGCACTGCAAACCCCCGAACGCTGCACATGCCCGGCTGGTGCAGGGGGGTTCCACGGGCATGCAATTTTCTCATTTGCACGAATGTCCCGCCGCGCGAGGCATTGATGGCAGAGTGGGATACAGGGAACAAACCCCGGGGTGCGAGCAATGTTTCAAGTACCGTTTTGCTGCATTTTTTTCCCAAAAGGGCGCCTGGCCTTTTTTACCATTTCATTTAAGAGTACAAAAAACTAGGCGTTCCTTAACTTGTTGGTGGGGGGAAACTATAAATGAACGGACCCGGGGGGTTTTGACATCAAGGGGAGGGGCAAGTATTTACACATAACAACCTTTACAAACCTTCAAAGCGTGTTTGTATACTTTCCTATTGCAAAGGATTTTCAAACACTACACGTTTCTTTAAAACCTTCTCTAACGATCCGAAATTCTTTAGCTTTCTGTCACGAGGTCCTTTCTTTTCTAAAGGAAAAACCCCCGGGTACAAGTCTCACAAAATTTCACTCATCCCGCTGAACAACCAGCAAAAAAAACACAACCCACCCAACAACCACAACCCCAAACCAGTCACTGAAACCCAAACAGTAAAAAAACAAACACACACCAACACCAAACCAACACACCCACCAACCCCAGCGGCGGGGCGGTTCACCTAAACCCCCTCTTTCACACAAAAGGGTTCGGGCATTTAGGTGGGATAGTTTACCGACCCAAAACATTTTTTCCCGGCCAAAAAAAAAGAAAAAAGAAAAAAAAAAAAAAAGAATCATGCCATTCTTTGCAATACATCTTGCTGGCTTTTTAAATTCACAATAAAATGCCCCCCCACACGTACACCACAAAGGACACACTGCCCCGATCGACGCCAACCTCGTACAAAAACAAAGAGCTCAAAAGAAAGTTTAATCGTATTGCATACATGCCTACGCAAATGCACAAAGCGGGCATGTATGCATCACACAACACAGACTTCAGATATTTAGATGACATTTAAAAACAATATCCTTGTGAAAAAGAAATACTACGAAAAAAGAGAATAAAATCTTTTTACTCAGAAACATTTCAGCATAAATTTTTATGTAGCGTTTTGAAAAAAAAGAAAAAAGTCTAGCTCTTTTCAAAAAAAAGTTTTTTTTGGTTTTTCTTGAGATTTTGACTTAAGAGAACCCGATTTCCCACGAGGTTTTCACACAGGTATTCCCCTAGCAAAATTTTTCTACCTGCTTTTTCAAAAAGAGTTCCATTGTTTGTAAGAATCCATCAAACAATTACCCCGATTCTCCACGATTTTTACGTGATAAATGTTTCCCCCTAGAAACTCCCCCAACAACGATGCCATCTTAACGGGGCATGTCGTTTAATGCACCACCTATGCTGTCATA
>CM031605.1:74011977-74024477 GCA_018398815.1 Conus ventricosus | reverse complement strand
TAGGGAAAACAGTTTTGTATTAAACTTCATTTTTTTGTAAATTCCAAATTGATAACAGTTGCAAATTTTTTTTGGGAAAAATACATTCCTTGATTTCATATCTACCCTGTTTAAGTAAGCTTTTTTTTGTTTACACCGGAAATTGAATTCTGTATTTGTATATACATAATTACGTTTTGTGAAACATAATATCATCATATATCGCCTTGTTTTTATTCATACTTAGAGATGTTTTGTGTTTATATCTGTTGACGATTCATTATGGATGATTTTGATAAATATGTTAAACAAGCGGAACGCTTGGGTTTTGAGGGAGAAAAAACTTACTAATTATGTGCAACATAGCAAGATAGGGCAGAACAGGCTAAGAGAGAGGGAAGAAAATAAACTACAGAGGAAGCTGAAGCTGAAGAAATAAACTACAGAGGAAGCTGAAATTGAAGAAAAAAAAGATTACAGAGGGAAGCTGAAGCTGAAAAGAAAATAAACTACAGAGGAAGCTGAAATTGAAGAAAAAAAGATACAGGGGGAAGCTGAAGCTGAAGAACTCCAATTTAAGTTGAGGCAGTTTAGAATTAGGACTAAAGCTGAAATAAAGAATAAGGCATGAGAGAACCTCCACCATCGGTTCGCACCATGCCCCCAACAAAACGGATATAATCAAAGTGCCACTTTTGAGAAAAAAAGGGAAGACATGATAGTTTTCTTTCCGATTGAAAGAAACGCAACGATTGTGTTGCCAAAAGGGAAAAAAGTGGACATTGTATATTGCGTCGTTGTTTAAGGTAGCGCTTTGACACTGTACCACTCACTTGCAGCGAAACAAATTTAACTTGGGATCAGTTGAAAGAGGAACTCCCTCAAGAAATTTCAATGTTCTGCGATCTTTTTCACGAACGTTCCGTTCTGTGCGCCTGAAAAAGGAGAATCGTTTCCATCGTTTCTGATCCGTATGAGTCATTGTTTGGACCCGAGGATCGATTTGTCCTAAAACGAACAAAACTTTTCAATCACTGCGAGATCTCCTTCTTAGAGAACACTTTTCCAGAGCGTGAGCAAAGATCTGGCCACTTTCCTTAAAGAAAGGCAATTTGAAAACGTGGGGGAAATGTCAGATGGCTGATCAGTATTGTATCGCTCCCCCCAGATAAGGCGTGGCTAGGAAAGGAGAATTTTCCATCTTTGAGTTCTCATGCGTCATGTACTATCCCATCAGGACAGGAAGTTACGGAAAGGAAATCGTGGGTCATTTTTGAGACCTCAAGGATATCCTATCCTAGGAACGGACAGGGATCTTTCCGCGGTTCGAGTGACTTTCGTCAATACCAGTACTCACCGCCGGAAAGAACCCGTTACTCCTCAGCAACGCCCGAGGCCCTTTGGACAACGACCACCACGTAGACCTTTTGGGCCAGTTCGTGGACAGAACAGAAGTTCACAAAATCAGTCGGCTGCCGATCAGACAATGCGATGTTTCTTTTGTGATGCAAGTTTCCATTTGAGGAAAAATTGCCCTTTCAAACCAAATGTTTCAAAACCCGCATTAGTCTCCACGATTGTGAAGAAGGCCTTGTTTTGGCCCCAAAATCAATCTGTTGATGGACTGGTGTTAGAAAACGGAGCCATCAATGGTTTGCGGGCTTCGGTTTTGCGAGACACTGGGTGCACTACTGCTGGTGTACGGAAAATTCTTTCGTCCTTCAAGCCCAGTATCTCAACACTGTCCAAAAGTGTAGGTCATTTGGAGGCAAGATTGAAAACTTTTCCCGCTGGCAAAAATTTTTCAGTCGATACACCGTACTACTCCGGTTTTCTTACCGCCTGTGTTATTGATAACCCAGTCTGCGACTTGATTTTGGGGCAATTTGCCAGGTGTCGCTACAGTACATGGTGGTGCTGGAGGATCGTTTGTTCCTGTTTGTGAGTACTAGATCCCAAAAGTCATAGGGCAGGGAAAGGCTACAAAGCCCTAAAAATCTCAAAACTGGATGAAACTCCAGATTACCCCAGATGATTTAAAAGAAATGCAGGGAAAAGACGAGACCCTGACGACAATACTTCTGCTGCTAAACAGACTGTCACTGACGTACCAACGGACAAACCAACGTACATACTGGACTCTGACATTCTCTACAGTGGTACCTGGGCAGGACAACAGACAAGTTGTGGTTCCAAAACCACTTAGAGAAACAGTACGCACACGGCTCTGAGCATTGTTCGCTGGTCACTGCGGAATCAAAAGAACATTAAAAAGAGTTCTTGATTCTTTTTATTGGCCAGGTGTCCAAAAGGAAGTTACGAAATACGCCGCTCATGTGACCATCAGCCAAAAGACATCTCAGAAAGGGCGCGTCCCATGTGCACCTTTGCCACAAATGCCTCTCATTTCCGTTCCATTTCGGAAAGGGAGCTATTGATCTTGTTGGACCGCTACCACTGTCTTCTTCGGGATATCGCTATATCTTTACTTTGGTGGATACCGCAACAAGGTATCCAGAAGCGATTCCACTGAAGAAAATTGATACAGTATCTGTCGCTGAAGCCTTACTTGCAATTTTTTTTCCAGAGTGGGTCTTCCAGACGAAATTCTCTCGGATTGTGGAACGCAATTCATTTCTGATCTCATGAAAAAAATTTACAACTGTTGTCAATCTCTTCCATTTCAACCACGCCATACATCCCCAATCGAATGGCATGGTTGAACGTTTCAATGGAACGTTAAAGTCCATGTTGAGAAAGGTTGCAAGGCAAGAGCCCCAGGAATGGGATCGTTTCATACCGGCTTTGCTTTTTGCATACAGGGAAATGCCGAACGAAACGCTGGGGTCCTCCAATTTGAGCTTCTTTTCGGACACTCACCAAGGGACCTTTGGATCTGTTGAAGACACAATGGACGGAAAAGACGGACATACCTGACAGAAAACTGTTTTACCAATACGTTTATGAACTGCATAATCGTTTGAAGGATGCATGTGACTTGCTCAACAGTCAGCTGATAGAAAAAACAGATGTGTACAAGGTCTTTGCAGACAGAAAAGCAAAGGCACGTTCCTTCAGTGTAGGGGATAAAGTCCTTGGCTACTAATGATGAACATAACAAGCTTCGTGTTATGTGGAAGGGTCCTTTTCAGGTGGGCGAAAAACTTTCTGAAGTAAATTATAAGATCAAAATGGCAAACACTGAGAAGGTATTTTCATGTGAACATGTTGAAGAAGTATGTTGAACGTACAAATGTTGCCATCAACCAGTCGGGTTTAGTGGATATTCCTGTGTCAGAAACTGATGTCAACATGACAGACATTATCAGGATGAATTTGTAAACCCCAAAGTAACGTACAGGACGATCAAAGGTTTTTGAAAAAAAGCAAATGTAGGAATGTTAACATCTACCATACAGATGATGTTGTACCCCTTCCTATTCTGTCTATCAAAGGGGAAACCTATGAGGATGTGGTTCTGTCGAATGATTTGTCTACAAGTCAAACAAAACAGCTCAAAGACATTTTGAAAGACTTTTAGGATGTGTGACGGAACCCCAGGTACAGTAACTGGTATTGAACCCCATAGTATTCATTAACTTCTGAAGAACCAGGCAATACGCCAGTAAGAAGTTCTCAAAGGGCACAGGAATATTCCATATTGAGAGAGAGTGCTATGGCTATTGTAGGGCTGTGGAGAAGTTCGCCAGGTTCTTGACTTTAAGAAAGTTTCAGTTACAGATGCCATTAGGCCACTGAAAGTTCTTGAAATCGTCAAAACTAAGTAACAGGGAGGTTATTAAGATGGTCCTTTGGCATTGCAGGAATTTCCTTTATGGGGAACCAGTGCCTGGAACACAATGTCATGGCAGATTTGGTTGTCACGTGCGTGAATATTCATGGACAAAAAGTAACTGTCTTCAAGGGGAAAGACCTATTACTGTTTTTGTCTTTCTTAATGATTACGGTGTGATCACATTGACAGTGCATTGTATGTACTGACGATTTAAATCAAGGGTATTTATGCATAATTTGCTTATTGAAGTGACTATATGTTTTGCAAGCAAACAACTACTTGATGTTGATGTAATACATATTTATTTTTGGTAAACAATGGAAAAAATCAAGTACTATTTATTTCTAATTTGCTTGTGAAGGGTAATCTATAGTATGTGTGATGGCAAATAACTCTTTAGAAATGATATACACATGTTTTGATTGTGCAATGAGACAAACCAATTGTTTTCATTTGTCATTGTCAACAATGAAAGCATGTGACTTTTTTAATGGACTATAACACTACATGTGGGAAAAAGAAACTATGTTTAAACTATGTTTATTTTGTTTTACATTCTATTGAGAAACATGTACACTTGAAATATTCTCATTTTTATGAGGGTTTTGAAACATATGATGGAGACAAAGATCAAGGGAAAATGTGCTTCACATCTTAATGTATGAACACAATTTGTGCTTTGAATTGTTAATATCCCTAATTGTTTTATCCATGTAATTTGTGAAATGTATCTTATGAAATATGGTGATCAATTATGATGTTTTTTTTTAGAAAGATGAAATTTGAAATATGCTATTTATGGTGGATCCCTGGTGATTGATTCTATACGTTTATTATTAATTTGGTGAATCATGTGCGATGGTTACACATTTTGAGATTCATGGCTGAAGATGTGTTTAAGTGAAGTTGTATATCCTTTAAAAAAATTTTCTGGAGAAAATTTTTTCATCCCAGGGTGGGGGGTGTTTATGTGACGAGCCTCAATCAAGGGATGTGACGCTCCATCACATGTAGTTAGTGATATGAAATTTATTTCCCCGTGCCACAATTAAAGGAAGAATATTCATGTGGGTTGACTAAGTGTACGGGCGTCCCCAAAAAAAATTGTGAGTGTGACTCATTCAAGAAACGAAAAGTGGTCATTGGGTGAAAGTGACCACTGAGTGATAGTTTAAACAAGGGCTGGTAAGGTAAGGTGCGGTCATGTGTTTTGAACACTGAGTATGCACTCACTAGGGGAAGGGGGGAAGAGTCAGTTTTAACCCAGCAGATGGCCTAGAGACTCGAACCTGTCAGGACGGTGGTCCTCGTTGCTGACCAGTCATTACCAGGTGAGCGATAGATAGTTGGGAAGCTACAGGGGGAAAACTTAAAGAAGAAAAAAGAATTCATATGTTGAATTGAGAAGCAGGTTTCTTACACGAACCTTATTCGTGTTTCAGCCCTTCAAACCCCTTTACCCTTCACCCTTCACCCGTCACCCTTTACCCTTCGCCCTTCCCCTTTCAACCCGTGAGTGGTTGAAGATGGCCATGGTGTGGGGGGAAAACACCGGTAAATTCAGCCCCAGCCAGTACCAACTCCAGGGAGAGGAGTTGAAGCTCGTCATTTCGCAAGAGACAGAAGAAGTCGCGGAAGAGAAGTCGAGACTCGTATCTCCAGGGCGGGAGAGTTCGAGGGGGCAGTAATTGTCTCAGAGAGACAGGGAATTGAGAAAGCAGGAAAACTTTTACTTGAGGCAGCGGTCCTCGGTGATTACGGGAGTTAAAGTAATTTTCCTGGTCCGGAAAATTTTGTGATAACGGAATGTGAAAGGGCCCTAGCTTTATAGAAGCGGAACAGATATTTTATCTCTCAGTGTAAAGAGAGATACCATGTGAAGACTATTTTTCTCTCAGTGTAAAAGAGAATACATGTGTGAAGATTGATTTGTCTCTTGGTGTGAGGAGAGATACATGTGTGCAGATTTATTTGTCTCTCAGTGCGGAGAGAGATACAGGTGTCCAAAACTGTTTACAATTGTTGTTGTGACTCAGTAAAGTGTTTTCCCTGAAGGAGGGGGAGAAGAAAAAAATTCGGTAGTGCCCCCTTTTGGGGGATTGGAAAGTTGCGTGTGCGTAAGGAGTAAATGCTGTCATGAATGCGGGTAGCAAGAGTGACAGTGTGACAATATCCCAGTTTTTAACAGCTATTGAAAACAGTTTCGTTCAAAATACTTTATGGCGGTAAACTGGCATTTTTGATCGTGAATTCCATCGCATTTCGTTCGTACAGATGTTCATTCAAGTGATCCGTACGACAAAACAAAGCCTTGAAGTACTCAAATATGGCCACAGATACGGCTTTGGGGGAAACGCCTGTCCCTGACTTTAACAAAAGACCGTGCCAAACAATAGGATCGGCATTATTTTGCACTTAAACTGATCAACGGGCCTCACTTTATATTTGCGTCTATGCATAGCAAGTCTAGGGATCCTTCAGGAGCCCACAAACTCAGAACGCTCAAGGACAGCCGAGGGGGTAGCGTTTTTTTTTCTTCATTTTTAACCCCTGCGGTGCCAGCCTGGTACTTATCGATAGAGAGAACGGATTTCTACTCAAGGGCTTACCAGGGTACGTGATCCTGATCTCGCCTCTGGTTGCCCTGTCACGCGTACTGTTTCTGTGAGTCGTCTCATCTGTAGGCTGCCTTTCCTCCATGCAGTGCTTCAGTCTGTTTCTCAGGCGGCTAATCCTTGTTTCTGAGCAAATGAACGATCAACCGAACGTACACAGCGAGTCCCCGGGGGCTCACTATGCATGGCTAATCGCCCTACCGGGTTTTCCATAATGAAGTAGGAAGCAAGCTGACCTTGCACGAATGGCGCAAAAATTTTAAAATGTCCACACGCCATGGATTCAAACAAGTCATCGGCAACCTTCTCTAACTCCTTTTCTGCAAAGTACTTCTTTTACAAACGGTTTTTTCATTGCTTTTTCCCTTTACTGCGTTTGCTTTTTCATCCCCCATTTTTACAATTGTGGTTTTAGCGTTTGTACGGTCTTGATTGTAGCGTTCGAATTTTTTCCCTTCCGGCCTCGCAAAAACCGGCAAAAATGAAGATAAGAGTTGCTTTCCCAAACTCACAACCCCCCCCCCCCCTCTCTCTCTCTGGTACAGAAAAGAGATAAAAATCCAAAGGGAACAATTTAAAAAAGGCCCCAAATTTTGGGTTTCAATTGCCTGTCAGGGGGTATAGACTGCAGGTGGTGGGGGGTGTTGTGTGTGTGTTGTGTGGTGTGTGTGTGTGTGAGGCATACGAGGCATATTTTTTTGAAAAAAAAAACGGTTTAGCCCCTTCTTCGTTTCAACTTTGTTTTCCCTCCCGTCACGACTGATTCAAATCATCCCAACTTTGGGGTCTTTAAAATTTAAAAAATGAAATTTTTTTAAAATTTCCCTAGTGCATTTTAACATAAGGAAAAAAATTTTAAAAAAGGGCCTGTAGGCCCTTTTTTCATTAAAAAAATAAATCGTCTTCCCCAAATTTTGAAGGGAAAAACGAAACACAGGAATTAAAAGAACCCCAACTGTTTAATGATTCTCCCTGCCCCATCCTCCCTCAAAGGGCAGTTTTCTCAGTCAGAAGGGTCCTGCAAGTGAACCATTCCGTTTGGGGTTTTTTCTGCCCGACTTGCATTAAAATAAAAAAAAAGCTTTCTCACCTCGGGTTTACTCCGTTTGTTCATTTTCAAAAAAAAAAATCAAAAAATGGCAACCCATAGGTCCAACCAAACCCTTTCTAACATGAGAAGATTTTACATATTGTCGCCAGCCAACTATTTTGTTCTAAAGGGAATTTTTTTTTTTTTTTACCAAAGGGGCCTTCAAAATAGTAATAGCTGAATTTTTCATCCCAATCACCCTTGTACCCCCCTACTGAAGATGCGTGTTTTTTTTTTTTTTTTTTTTTTTCTTTCTTTCCTTTTTTTTTTCTTAAAAAAAAATTCTTACTTCTCTCCAATGATTTTACAAATGGGGGGGAAAATTTTTCAATAAACATAAAATCCAGTGTTTTTGATAACAATTTTAATCCAATAAACACAATCCCTGAAAACGATTCTTTTTTGTTTTTAATTTTCCTATATTTTAAAATCCCCATCCGCAGTTGATTTTTCGGTTGACCGTGGTTAATTAATTTTCCGTAAATCATCCATTTTTTTTTTCTTTTTAATTCAGACAAATGATTCCCCTTTTTCAGTTATTGAAAAGAAAACCAAAAAACAAGCAAAAAAAAAATTTAGGTTATTTAAATTTTAATAACTCACTCTCCGTAAATCGTAGGACGGGGGCCCGATGCTCTGGCGAAACGGTTTTAGGGGATTTTTTTTTTGGTCCTCGAGTTTGCCTGTCTGTCGTCTCCCAACCACCCACCCCAAAATCGTTGCTGCTTGCACCCCCAACCCGCGAGAAGGGGGACTACTTTCTTTGCGCATTGAAAGCTCCCACCTATTCAGCGGGTTGCTAGGGGGTTTTAAACCTTCCGACCCGGGGGTGGGGGTGGTGGTGAGGGGTGGTGTGTGTGTGTGTGTGGTGGTGTGTGTGTCCCAACGATCATTTTTCGTTGCGGTTGTGGTTTGGTCGGCACGCGATCGGGGCGCGCGCGCGCCGCCGCGACCCACATACTTAACGCTCAAGAACCTCGGTGGTCAAATTTTGTGCTGAGCCGATCTGTTACCATTTTAAAACAGCACAACGACAGAAGCTTACGGGCAATGTTTTTTGTGTTTTTTTTTATTTGGGGGGGATAAGCAGGCTACACCGATCGAATCACTCCCACCTTTTTTTTCTTTCCCCCCTTTCCCCTTCCCCCCCCCACCTAGCCTGCGGTTGCCTGTGATTTGAGGACCTACCACTGTCATTCAAAAAAAAAAAAAAAAAAAAAAAAAAAAGCAAACGCAAGCAAACTTTTCCCTACAAGACCGGAGGCAAATAAAACCCGGGGTAACAGAGGCAAACCAGCCCACAGACAGACAGACAACAACAGACCACACACACACACCACACACACAAAAGCCGCTCGCACACCTCACGCAGGACAACACACCACACCCCACACACACACAACACACACCACACACACACACACACACACACACCACCATTTTTGGAGAGCCAATGGATTTGTTTTTGACCCTTTGGTTAAAATACCCAGAATCATAGACGTGGTACACTTTCAATCCAAAGGGAACACCGACACAGTCCCTTTTCTCACCGATGAGTCCCAATCAGGGGAAAAAGGGCCCCTAGGGTAGCAATAGAAATAGTTCTGTTTTCGGATGGACAACGAGGCCCCCAAGTGCCTACGAAGGATTTTGCTTTATAATCAAACGCCTTAAAATTTAATTCCTGTTTTCTTTCTCTCACGCCCCCCCACCCCCTTCTCTTTTTTTTTTTTTTCTTCATCATTTGCCAAGAAAAGACAGGAATTGTTAGTTTTGCACTTGTACTGATTTGTTCACACACCGCCACGGGGATTTTATAACAAAAACAAAATTAATATTTAAAAGTTTGGCATGGGACAAAAAATTCTGTTAAAAACCGCTTTTGGTAAGATACAAAATAAAAAAAAGAAAGAAAGAAAAAAACGAAAACACCCCCCCCAAACCCCCTTCATACAATTTAAAGATATTCATCTGGTCAAAATACGACGCAATTAAAGAATTTGGCAAAAGGGATTCTAGTTACACCCCCCCAAATCAATGCCTATGTGGGACAAGCCTAGATATGTATCAAAATGGCATAATCCCCTTTTTTTTTAGCTTTCTCAAAAAAAGATTTCTTCGTTTCTGTGTGGTCCATCAAATGCCAACTCCTCGATCTTTCTCACCCATCAGGAATTTGTAAAGGGAAGCAATTTTGACACAGCGGAACAGAAGCAGCATTGTCAATAATCGTCCCATCCAACTTTTCGGGGAATTTTCGACTGGTTTTTTTAAAACGTTTCGTGAATCTCAACTCTTCATCGCTCGTTGTTGCATCATTTGCGTTCCCCTTCATGTCACTTCTAGCCCGAAAAAATTTCGAAATTTTTGATTTTTAAAAGAATCTGTGACCCGTAGTGACGGCTTTTTTGGAAGGAGGGGACGTAAGTTTAAAGACATTATATTGAAAGTAGAAATCAGTACGTTTTGTGGTTTATATTTGGGGTTGGTTGGTATCTTCAACAAAATTTTAAACAGGGATGAAGTGAGAACGATTTTTTGACAAAAGGGGAAACACAGGGGCGGGTGTCGAAAACGTTTTCAGTAAACTCAATATATTTTTGGTCATGTAGACAACCATTTTTGTTGCTTGCTGAACTTTTTATCCACAGCAACGCAACATCAACACCAATATTCAGAGAAGAAGAAGTGATGATGATGAAATTTTTTGGTTGTAGTTGATGGTGAGATGAGTAAAAAAGATGATCATAACGACAATGAAATTATTTTATAAAGCAAAAATTTGGGCCATTTCAAAGTTTTGCTCTTTTTTCTTCGAATACAACCCAAAAAAAAATTCCCTTCCCCCCCTCCCTCTCCCCGTAAACCCCCCCTTCCCCCCCCACCCCCCCTTACCCAATAAGCTGGACGCACAAATGCAGTTTCTTCTTACCCACCCCTTTGTACCCCCAAAAGCTGGCACGCACAAATGACTTTAATTCTTCCACCCACCCATTTGTCCCCTAATGGGCAGCACAAATGACAGTTCAATTCTTCCCCCCACCCATCTTGTACCCTAAAGCTGGCACGCACAAAACAGTTCATTCTTCCACCCCCCCTTTTACCCAATAATGTGGCACCACAAATGACGTTCAATTCTTCCACCCACCCCTCTTGTACCCCTAAGCTGGCACCCAAAAAGACTTTTATTCTTCCACCCCCCCCATCTGGGACCCAAAAATGCTGGCACGCACAAATCGTTCAATTCTTCCACCCCCCATCTTGTACCCAATAATGCGGCACGCACAAAATTCGTTCAATTCTTCCACCCACCCATCTTTTAAACCCCAAAAATGCTGGCACGCACAAAAAGAAGTTCTTCTTCCACCCCCCCTCTGTACCCCCAAAAATGCTGGCCGCACAAATTTCAGTTTATTCTTTCCCCCCACCCTCTTGTACCCATAATGCTGGCCGCACAAAAGAAGTTCAATTCTTCCACCCACCCTCTTGTACCCAATAAAGCTGGCACGCACAAATGACAGTTCAATTTTTTCCACCCCCCTCTTGTACCCCCAAAAATGGGCACGCACAAATGACAGTTCAATCTTTCCCCCCACCCATCTTGACCCAAAAAAGTGGCAGCCAAATCAGTTAATTCTTTCCCCCCACCCACTGTACCCCAAAAATGCTGGCACGCACAAAAGACAGTTTTTTCTTCCCCCCCATCTTTACCCAATAATGCTGGCACGCCAAAAGACAGTTCATTTTTACCCACCCACTTGACCCAATAAAGCGGCACGCACAAATTACGTTTAATTTTTCCACCCACCCTCTTGTACCCAATAAGCTGGCACGCACAAATGACATTTAATTCTTTCCCCCCACCCTCTTACCCAAAAGCTGGCACGCACAAAAAACAGTTCATTTCTTCCCCCCCAGCCCTCTTGTACCCAATAATGCTGGCACGCACAAATGACGTTCAATTTTCCACCCACCCATCTTGTACCCAAAAATTGCTGGCACCACAATGACAGTTCATTCTTCCACCCACCATCTTGTACCCATAATGCTGGCACGCACAAAAGACATTCAATTCTTCCACCCACCCATCTTGTACCCAAAAATGCTGGCACGCACAATGACAGTTCAATTCTTCCACCCACCATCTGTACCCATAATGCTGCACGACAAATGACAGTTCTTCTTCCACCCCCCATCTTGTACCCAATAATGCTGGCAACGCACAAATTACAGTTCAATTCTTCCACCCACCCATCTTGTACCCAATAATGCTGGCACGCACAAATTACAGTTCATTCTTCCACCCACCCCACTTGTACCCAAAAATGCTGGCACGCACAAATGACAGTTCAATTCTTCCACCCACCCATCTTGTACCCAATAATGCTGGCACGCAAAAATTGACAGTTCAATTCTTCCACCCACCCATCTTGTACCCAATAATGCTGGCACGCACAAATGACAGTTCAATTCCCCCCACCCACCCATCTTGTACCCAATAATGCTGGCACGCACAAATGACAGTTCAATTCTTCCCACCCACCCATCTGTACCCAATAATGCTGGCACCAAAAAATGACATTCAATTCTTCCACCCACCCATTTTTGTACCCAATATGCTGGCACGCACAAATGACAGTTCAATTCTTGATAACAAGAGAATTTCACATGAGGATAAAATTCTCCGCGTGCATTTGTTTGTTTTTCTGTCGATAGTCACAAATTTCTTCAATATTTCAGACAACAGCGATTTGTTCAAGAACTACAGGTAATCATACAATAGCTACAAAATCACAGTGGGGCTAGTTCCACGCCCAAAGCAGTACGTCGCATTTGAACGGGGCCTCGTGGGTGATGTCCCGCGTACGTGGATCACAACAGGCACCACTGAACACCTTCCAAAGTGACTCGACTGCAGCGCTGAGTCTTCTGTGGTGAGTGTCCTCATGACGACATGATATGGTGGGGGTTTTGTGTGTGTTGTGTGTGTGTGTTGTGGGGTGGTGTGTGGGGTTTTTGT
>CM031605.1:73972159-74010977 GCA_018398815.1 Conus ventricosus | reverse complement strand
AATCAGCACTAAAATGTTTGTCATTCATCAAGTTCCTGGATGTACGTTCAACAGAGTGGTCTTTGTTCTTTATGAACAGGCTGCTTGTTTTTCCTTTTCTTTTACTCTTCCTTTTTTTTTTGTTTCAAATGTCGGTCTCGAGGTAGATAATACCACATTATGTGTCATTCATAGTGAGAAAGTGTGGCAATGGTGGTTACCGTATAATCCGATTCATACATTAAACGTCTGTCTTTGTGTCCATCTGTCTGCCTGTGTGTTTACGTACTCCACATACAAATCCTGACATTTGTTAGTCAGATAGTCTCCAGACCGTGTAGATCAATAGCACACCCACTTTGTGCTAGAAAGTCGCATAATTCGCACTTTTAATTGAGGCCATACAGCGAGGCGAAGCGATGTTAGGATTTGAGCGAGTCAGACATGCCTCGCATTTGACGTTCATACGGGTTAAAAACACTGTATTCACTCTCAGCCCGACATAGCTCAGTCGGTGAATTTTAAAGGTCCCAGGTTCAGGTCCGGGTTTAAATATTTCCTTTCCTCTCACCTCTCCACCCCCCGCTTTTATTCAATTTAATTTCTGTTTTCCCTTTTTTTTCTCCTTCAAGGGTTAAAGTGTGCGTAAGGCGAAGGGCGGGGGGAGGGGGAGGAAGGGAAACAGGGAGGGAGGAGGGGGGCAGAAGAAACGGGGGGGGGGGGGGGGGAGAAAACATGGGGAAGGGGGTGACGAAGGAAGAGGGAAAGAGCGTAATAAGAAAAGAGAAAGAAACCGAAAACAAAGTCTGTGTGTCCTCTTATTAATTCATTTCATTGTTGATGCTTACGGAGTAAGCAGTTTTAAAGGGATCGATGCCCCATAGATTTTTCTTTTTTTCTTTTTTTTTTTTTCTTCTTTTTTTAGAAACTACGGCTTTTTTTTTTTTTTTTGCTTTTTTTTTTTTGTTTGTTTTGTTGCGCTTTCTCTTGGGGGTCTTGTATACCACCGCTCCTTTGATTGGAACCCATTTTCAGCGACAATTTCGAACTCCTGGCTGGCCAGCCTCCGATCCATCAACCCGCAGGTTCAGGACTGTCTGCAGGACTGTCTGCTGGATGATCTGTCGAGACTGTGTCCCTCTGTTAACCCGGAATTGCTTCCTTGCCACTGCCGTAGAGTGTCGTTGGCAGTTCACTTTGAAAGCTGTAGTAGTTGGGGTAAAACGCAAAGACGGACAAACAGTGCCGGACAGATTCGAGCGAGTTTTGTGAGTGGTGATATACTACGTTTGTTATCTGCACCATGCCAGAATCGTGTCATGATTTTTGGGGAAAGAGTTGCGGGCCTCGTTTGGGGTTTAATTAGCTTGTGGTTTTGTGTGGGGTGTGTGTGTGTGTGTGTGTGTGTGTGTTTTTTTGGTTGATTTTGTGTGTGTGTGGTGTGTTGGGATGGTTGATCAAGTGGGAGGATAGTATGGGTTGATTGATTTAGTGGATGTGTGTAGTGTAGGTTGGTTGATTTAGTGGTATGGTGTGTGGGTTGATTAAGTAGGTTTTAGTGTGGGCTGGTTGATTTATGTGTGTGTAAATCGTGGATTGGTTGAGTGTGTGTGTGTGTGTGTGTGTGTGTGTGTGTGTGGTTTTGTGTGTGTGCGCGTGCGTGCGTGCGTGCGTGCGCGCGCGCGCGCGCGCGTTGTTTGCTCACACTACCAAGGGTTTGTGCGTGGGTTAGCGGTTATTGGCTAGGGTGGGGGGTGGATGGATGAATAATTTATTTTGAGATAAGGTTCGTGTGTGTGTGTGTGCGTGTGTGGTACACTTGTTAATTTATTTGAAGGCGGAGGCAGCGAAGGTTGGTTACTTTGTTGGTGTGTGTGTGTGTGTGGCGCGCGCGTGTGTGTGTGTGCATGTGTAAAAGCTACATAGGTCGACAAACGGAGAGCATGCCAGGCAAAATATCAGTCATCAACAATTGACACAAAGGTCCCTGTGCCGATTGAACCTTCAATCGTGATAGAACAGTGATCCTATTCCTAAAGACATCCATAGCTTGACAGTCGTACCATCGAGGTTGTCCCGGGCACGTGCACAACGTCTGGCGATGGGACCCCCCCGTGAAGTTGTTGGAATGTCTGCATGCTACCGACCCTTGTACTGATCCCTCTTGACGCCAGCTTCCTGTATTGTCCACTCCCACCAATCCCGTATCGCCCCGCCCCCCTCCCCCCCCCCCCCCCCCCCCTCCCTCTCCCATCAGCCTTCCGACAGAAATAGGTGTGAAGCGTAGCTGAAGGGAGTAGCAGAACACTGCATAGCTCGGAGACATTGTTTTTTTGGTTATGATCACTGTTAAAAACCCGTTGCCGATGGCTACGATTTATGACGATAAGCTAGAATTGGTTCGTCTCTTGGTAAGATGCTTGAGTAGACTGTGTGTAGTGAGTTTGTGTGTGCGTGCGTGTGTGTGTGTGTGCGTGCGTGCGTGTGGTGTGTGTGTGTGTGTGTGTGTGTGTGTGGTGTGTGTGTGTGTGTGTGGGCGCGTGAGAGAGAGAGAGAGAAAGGTGGGATGGTAGATAGATAAAGAGGAATGGTTTCTGTGTAGGGCCTGGGGGAGAATTGCATGACCATGAAAGCGGAGCTAAGATCCGAATAATTTTGATCATGAATTTTTATTTCCTCTCTTACATCTGCCTCTTTTTCTTCTTTCCATCCCCACCCAAAACCAATCCTCCTGCCTGCGCCCCCCCCCCCCCCCCCCCCCTCCCCCGCCCAAGACACTGTCCTCTTCCAGAATCTTTCAGATTTTTTAAGGTTAAAGAATCGATTTCTTAATCAGTGTGCCCCGTTATTTATTTGTGTGATAGTATGGGTGTGTGTGTACGCGTGTTTTTGCGTGCGCACGTGTGTTTGTATACGCGTTTATTCTTGAGTGCCTTACTAGACAGCGTGATACCATTGTGCTATTCCTTGATTTCTGTCTCTTGCCTCGGTTCTAGTCGAGAAGTTTCAAACTCGCTTGACTGTTGTTAACTCTCTCTCCTAACCGCTTGTCCTTACCCACCGTACTCCCTTCTTTAGCTACGCAGAACTATCTCGTCTGCTTCCAGTTCCTTCTTTCCTGCTCTTCCATCCCAAAGGCAGATCCACAACATTGTGTATTGAGTTAAGTGCTTCCACCCGGTACCCTAACCCCACCTCTTCGCGTGACTACTCATGCTGGTAACATCTCACAATTTGAGTTAGGGGAACGAACAATACAGCTCGCCAGCTGCCTGCCTTACCACTGAGGGAGGAAAGGATCAAAGCAATTATTGTCTGGGATGCTCCTCTTGCGTCGTGTTGCCCTTTTTTTTTTTTAGTACGATCCAAGTGTGATTCCATTAGTGTGTGGATATTGGCCTGGTGTTGACTACACGCCCTGTGCGCAAATCAGACAGCAGTCGTCGTTTGAAGCTGGCCCTGCCTGTACACACTGTCCAGTTTATGTCTCAGCATGGACTTTTTCATCTTTGACACGCCGTAGTTTGCAAAATGACACTGGACGTTAAGTTGTGAAAGCACTGATAGAATGCAAATCGTAAAAATGCAGCACCCTTCTCGAAAAATGTCACAAAAATGCAGTTTTGAGGTGTGGAATCCACTAGCACTAGAACGTGAGATATAAACCTTTTTGTGCAAAATCAATAAAGAAGATAAGAATAGTTAAAATTTCCATACATTAAGCTCAAAACCATTACACGTTGTTACTTTTTGCATGAAGAATGCTACTATCAGCATTTTTTTAGTGCAGATATTTTTTAGGAAATCAAAATCTGGGGGCAGTGCGACGTTGGGAAATCATGAATACACTTGTCAATCGTTTTTCTGATGTTTAATTTATGTCATAGGTGTCAACCTATACGGTTTTCCCGTATTGCTGTACGGGAAACCTACGATTTCGGGTCTATACGGCCGTACACAAGTTTCAATACGGTAAAACTGATTTAGAAACTTTGGTGATCACAGTAAGACTTAGTAATGATGTACTCCTGACTTCAATGGACTAATAATGTTGGTAGGAGTGGAAAGTGCATAGAACAAATTGGTTTGTGACTTTGATGGACTCATGATATTGGTAAAGTGGAGGTGTGTGTAAACAATGGGTTTAATAAACAGTTTTAATTCTGCATCATTGTCAGTTTGATCTACAAACTGTCTCAAGTGATGCATTCTGCTGGAATGAAAGAGGAGGTTCTGATGGATGGGTAAGTGTTATTGTTATTCATAAACTGTCTTAAACTGCCATTTGTTTCAAGAAGTTCCGCCTGATACTGAGTATTACATTGTATTCACAGCAATTTTTGTGTATGTTTTTGCGTTTTCCGTAATGTATAAGGTTTTGGGGCTCGGAATAAGGGAAAACGTACTTTTCAATATGGGAAGTTGTAAAATGAGGAAAATTGGGTTGTCACCTATGTTATGTAGATGTTCACTTTGCCTGACACTACTGATGATGAGTGTATGTTATTCTAGTGAACGGCAAAATGTACCCAAAAATTGCTAACATTTGACCAGTAATGAAGAGTTCAGATAGATAGGAATATTTTTATTTGTTTCCCATCAACAGTAAAAGGTTTAAGTCTTAATATTCCATTACTTAATGTCGAGTAGTTATGATCGATTGATCGATAAACCCATTGAAGGCGTCAGTCTCAGCAAAAACAGTTAGAAAAAAATTGATACACTGAATGTATGTTCAGGACGCGAAACGTGATGCTTGTTACAATTTCCGTGCATTATACCTGAAAGATATGCATTGTTACATTTTTCGTTCATATTTGAGCATTGTTACACTTTTTATGGGGGTTGGTGCATTTTCACATTTTACTTGGAAATTAGTGCATTGTTATATTTGCATGAGGCCGGTGTATTGTTTACGTTTTTCATGGAGATTGGTACATCGTTACGTTTGAATAGAAATGATGTATTGTTGCAACTTTTTGTGCAGATTGGTACATTGTTACCCTCTGTGTATCGATTGGTGCATTGTTCCATTTTGAATTGTATCGAAGCACCACTTTGACATTCCTATTGCTGGATGTCATGAGTAGTCAGTCAACTCTGCGTCATGTGCCACGATAAATCCGTCAACGAGTTGTCGAGAAAATTTTTCAAAGACGGAAACATATTTTTCGCTAGCGACCGAAATCAGTTTGAAGGTTTGAAAGCGTCACTTAATAGGTTTTGACAGTCCACAAAAAAGGTCGTTGTGAATCAGTATTGTTTTCTTTTTTTTTTTAAAAAGAAGATATTTAAACCCCTCCAGATAACTGCTTTAAATGTTAAACATTTTGAGCCATTAAACATGTCCCTTTCACAGGCATGATTCATTTTATTTAAGCTTTTCCCAAAATGATCTCAGTTCAGCCATTTTTCCACACACCTTCGCCTTTTTCCTGCCCCTTTTCTCCCCCCTTTCTCTTGAAACGCGCTACTTTTAAGGGAAGTGGGGGGTTCTGAACGACCCTCTGTTACGGTTTGATGTGGCTTGGTAACATTTGTACCAACCCCCCCGGTCAAAGATCAGACGGTCCCGGTGCTGGCACTACCACTTCAGCAGAGGGATTGGGCTTCACTGCTTTGGCTTTGATATTGGCTCCCCCGGCTCTCGGGACCGATCAAACGGTGTAGAAACGGCTGTCATCCTGTTTTTTGGGGGTGTTTGGGGCGGTGGTCGGATGTGGGTAGCTCCAGGGAAAAAACGGAGAGACCCCAGGGGTGTTAGAGGGACGCCCGACGGGGTTGGGGGGCTGGTGAGGGGCGGGAATGTGTGCCGTCTGGCAAGGCTTCACCGCATTTTACGCAGTTGATTTCCTCGGAGAAAGCCCGTGGTGGGGGGAAAAACCCTTGAGGTCTCTGAGCCATATTGTCTTCTCCTTCCGCCTGTCTTCATGCCGTCTCTCCGGGTTTTTGTACCTCCCCCCATCTGTCCTCTTTCTCCCCTTTTCTGCTCTTTTCTCTCTCTCTGTTTTTCTGTCTCTCTCTCCCCCTTCCACATCTCCACCCCCCCCCCCCCCCCCCCCCACCCCCACCCCCGCACATCTCCTTTTGTCCTTCATTCCCGGGAAGAAACCCATGATGGAAAAAAATCCCATGATGTTTAGTCTCTGAGTCTTCGTTACCTCCTGCCGCCTTCTCTCTTTCTTCTCTCTCTCTCTCTTCTCTCTCTCTCCTTCTCTCTCTCTCTCTCTCTCTTCTCTTCTTTTCTTTCTCACAAATTTTACATTGCCCAAGCGCCCGCGCGGGGCGCACGCACACCCACAACAAAAACACACACAAACACACCAAAAACGCACCACACACACGGAAAACAGACGCCGTTAATTCCTTGTTTCTGCTGTGCTATCCTATGAAGGCACAACATGCTTGTAGCGTTGCCCCGTCGCCCTAGTAGCATTTGGCTGTGCACCCTTTTCACGCCTGCTTGTTGCAGCCTGGCTTGTTGCAGCCTGGCTTGTTTCAGCTGTGCTTTTGGAAGCCGGGGCCCCCCCTCACTCATAATTCATTAACGGGGGTCTCACAGAAAAGGGGGCCCTGGCACAAAATTTTTTTTTCAGTATTATATTTTCTTTGTGCTTGGTTACCCTGACGTGTGGTTCCTTGATAATAGCGAGAAAAAGATCCTTCATCCTTCTTAGTATTTATCAATTAGTTATTTGGAAAATTGTGAGATAATAACCAATAAAACCTGACTGTATCTAGTCGGATACTATTGCCCTGCAGCTATAAAAAATTTACATCCTTTTCTTTTTAATTGTACTGTTAAAAGTTATAAACGAAATCGCCCACAATGATGTTGTCTAAAATTGGCCTCGCTGTAGCGTTACTTCATTGGTCGGGGTAAGGAAGAAGAACGACTGAACAAAAACCGGTAAATCTTTCAAATGTGTTTACGACAGCAGCACTGGGAAAGGGTAATATTCTTTAACTCTACCCCAGCGTTTTACTTATCAGTAACGAATAAGAAGCCCAAAAGGGGTCGAAATGCATCGTGTTAGCCCTGTGTCTGTTTTGTCTGGGGAAATAATACTTTCCCCTTTGTAAAGAATAATTTAAATTCGCGGGATTTGAAATGAGATTGACCCCGGAACGCTGTCTTATTTCTGGGGGCCCATGTCGCCTTCTTTGCCCAAACCCAAAGGGTCGGATTTCAGCCCGAAGGACTAAGTGCTTCCATACACACCCTCCCCCCACCTCTACCCGTTTCTCTTGCCTGTAATACCTCCCACATATGACGCAAGGGGAACGAGCATCACAGTTTCCCAGCTGTCTCCCTCACCAGGGAACAGATCAAAACAATTATTGTCTGCATTCTTTCCCCTTTGGGCAGTTACCCCCCAAAGTGCGTTCGTCCAAATGTGGGGCCATTTTGTGCATGGGTGGCGGTTGGTGTGGTACCTACACCCCCCGTACGCACGTTGATTGGCTCATTAAACGCCTATTTTTTTTCAGCTTGTTTGTTTTTTTTTTTGGGGGAGCAGAGAGAGAGAGGGAAAGAAGGCCCGGGTGGCTGGGAATGGGAAGAGATTTGGGGAACGACATCAGAAACACTCCTTCCATTCATTTTATCAAATTCATTAAAAAAATGATTGCAAAGTTGATATCTCTGATCAACACAAATGTAACAATGTCAGTCTTACAGAAAAGTAACAGGCTGCAGTACCATGGAAAAGTAACGTGTACAAACTTGGAAATTTTATTCACCCCGACTGTAAAATTGTAGAGTTTTTGTGTATAACCATGAAAAAAAGTAAGAACTATTTTTCGTACAATAATCATGCACATACAAAATGTTTTCTTGGGGGAAAAAACTGCATTTGCATTCTCCAGGGACAGTGTTACGAAAATTAGAAAAATTTGGGGCGGCACGATTTAAATTAAGAAACCGGAAATGCCTCCCAGTCATTTTCTAATATTTCGTTTTTATATTTTTAACCTTTTACAAGGGTTTCTGTTATGTGAAAAAACTTAGAGAGTTTTAAGTGTAAAGTTAAAACAGATACAAAAAAACAATTTATTAGTCATCAAAAAACCCAAAAAATGTTCAATATTCCCACCGGTTCAGTTAGTACAGTTATGAAGAAAGCAACTATTTAAAAAATTGGGTTGTTGTTTTTTTTAAAGAAATTTATACATTGTTCTAATTCCAGGGGAAAATGGTAAAAATTGTTTCAGTTTCTGCCCAAACTGGTATGAAAGGTTCAGGTTGTTTGTTTTTTCCCACACACGTTGCCCATTTTGTCAAGAAATTTTTTTTTTCCACATTTACGTCATACAGGGGACCCTTTTCAGATTCTAGGGTTTTTAGGGCACCGGTGCTTTTTTCCCTGCCACCACGTCTGCCCGACGGGTTTGATAAAGTGCCAAAAAGGCAAAAACAACAAACCCAAAAAACCCATTCTTCTTTGAAGACCGAAAAACCTTCTGCTTGTCAAAACGTCACCAATTTTTTTTGACCCTCAATTTTTTTGAAGGAATGAACTTTTAAAGATCATCAACTGTTTTTTGTTGAAAAATAAGTGATTAAACATCTTGCTCAAAAGATTTGAATTTTCGGGAAAATTTAAAAAAACGGTTTTCCAAAAAGGTGGTGCGTTATATCGTAAGTCTTTTTCCCATACCCCGTCCGGCCAAAAAGTTTCCCCACCCCCTTACCCTTTCCCCCGTTTGCCCCCCCCTTCTCCCCCTTGTTTCACTCTGAGGCGGCTAGTAGTATATTATGTTGAAATCGACCCTCTGCGGGGCGGATGGAAAATCTGGAAAGTATGCCACAGAAGTGAATCGGCGGAATGACCCTCTTCCCCGGGAAGTGCATCATCCCGGAATGACATCGCGGAAAAGACATCATCCCCGGAAACGAAGTGACAGGAAGTGACATCGAGGGGGAAAAGACCTCAAGGTGTCGTGACCCCGGACTACGGTCGGGCATGGGGAAAAGGGGGGTCACCCAAATTTGTCGAGCGAAAAAAAAGAGGGTTTGAAACAAACGGGGGGTGTGGGGGGAAAGGGGAGCCACGGTTCCAAAAAATTAGTGGACGAAGGGGGGAGTGACCAAAAAAACAAAAGAGGGATTGAAAGCAAGCAGAGCGGTAAAGAGGGGGGGGCGTCCCCCGAGGACGGGCCTTCGGAGCAGAGGTCTCGTTGCGCTTTTGTTTTTCTTCAGATAGGAAGTTCGCTGGGACACAACCAACCCTTTTACTTGCGTCATAGCGGGTCCCTACGCATCAGGGAAAACTCATTATTGTTAAAACGATTTTAAAAAATTATCAAAATTGATGGTACCGGATACCCGAAGAAAATAATAAGGAGTTTGGGAGAATGGCAAACTTGTCGTAACACGAGTTGAGAGGGGTGAACCTTTACGGAAGGGTTACCGAATAGACCGCGTGGAAGGGAGACCGTAATGTTTTAGAGACGCTCGCAAGATAACGCATCCGGCGAAACACATGTTTCCTGGGAATATCAGATATATCCAACAGGATTTAAAATCGCAACGTCCAAAGGCGCCACATATAAGCACATAGCTCCCCCCAATTAAACAATGTTTTGCTATTAGAGTCATGTTTTGTTTTAACCTATTCTTTGTTTTTGTCTTCCTCATGCTTATTTTTCTTGTATACATTTTGGTCTATGTTAATGTTGTACTGGAGAAAATCCTGTGGTTTGAATGAGATGCCGTTTTCCCTCAGTAGAGAGATAAGGTGAGGCATTTTGTTTGTCATTAAAGTAATGACGATCTTGTCTTATTTACTGCCTGAATTTCGGGTAGATATTGTGTCCATTGCAAGATTATGGCGTTTTCTGCCTATATTTGTGTTGTTTTCTGCCTCCACTTATAAAGATATAACATGATTAAATAGGTAAGGTTTTTGTTCAATGAACTGCTGATGCCTAGCGGATCAAAAAAAAAAAAAAAAAAAAGAAAGAAAAAGAGGAGGTATGTGTTTGGACAATTTAAGAAAAGCGTTTTTGATGTATCTTTTACATGTACCCATTTTGACCCCAAGCATGAATGTTATCAAGCAGAATGGGTTTATAAAACATATTTTGTATCATATATGTCCCATGCAAGAGGTGGTTACCATTCTCTTTAACCAATGATTTTGAGTTTGTGTACAAAATAGGTTGACAAAGAGATATATGTGGAGAAACAACAATTTTCTGCTGTTGGTACTCCATTTTGGCTAAAGATATATTTGATTCATAAACCTTTAGACCAAATTATGATAATCTTGCTTTTTTTCTGTTTTTATTTTTTGTTTTTTGTTGAGTGAGAGATAATACTTAAGGATTAGGGTGTTGAAGATGTTGTAATTGGAGTGGACTGGAACCCACGCACAAGTGTTTTACAATGGATTATTTTAATCATAAGCAGTATGCAATGTTAAAGCACAACAGCAAAGTTTTGAAGACATGAGCTAATTAGACCTTCTTACAGAAATATGGAGAAATGTTGAAACCCTGTATTAAAAGATACGCATGGAACAGATCCTCCCCCCTGCAGCAAATAGTGTTGATTTTTTTTTCCTAGTTTCAGATTATGTGTCCACTATTGTCACGGAAGTCAGATATTAAGGCATAGTACAGGGACAGACCATTCAATGCTTACTCGAATTTAAACCTTTGCTAAAGAAACTAAACTATAACCCTCTTGGAAATTTAAGTGTTCATTGTTGAATGTGAAGGTAAACAGTACAATTGAAGAATTAACGAAGAAATTAAAAGTTTGTAATACAAGAGCATGCTGTACGCCCCAATCACGGGAACAGGCTCATTAATTGATCATTCAAAAATTTGAGTTTACTACTACAGATCATCTTTTTTTTAGGATGTTTTTATTTAATAAAATAAGAATTAACAACTATAGCACTTTGCAACAGAAAAAAAAAAAAACCCGCAGAAGTAACGAAAAGCAGAATTGTTTAGAACTGAATATTTGAAAAGTTAGAGCGACGAAGGACAGTTGACCAGAGATGACGAAAGACATGATTAAGAGTCAGGACAAAGAGGAACAAGTTCACTTAGGAAGCACAAATGCAGGGGGTTTTGATTCGATCGCGAACTACGTTGTTGGGATAGCAGAAGGTGAAAAGGTCCAACAGTAGATTTTTGTTCCATGATAACAGAAACTTCTTAAACCAAAATATGACAGAGTTAAGATACGATGATGTTTTAGCTCGCTGTGAAAACAAAGAAACTTACTTAAACAAAAATATAACAAAGTTAACATCAGATGATGGCTTAGAAAATATTTCAATGATGAAAGGATCCAACGTGACGTGAAGAAAGTTTATGAAAAAAAAATCGTACCGATACAAAGGAAGTTTTGGAGGATTACGAAAAAATCTCAAATGGTTAATGTACCTCATGAATTAGAAGGAGAAATGACATAGATGGAACTGGCTATGCACTAAGAACAGATAAAACCAATAAAAGCCAGGGATCAGACGGATTTACTGTCGAGTTCTTTAAATTGTTTCAAACCATCACTTGGAATATTCGTCGTTCGATCCTTAAATGAAGGTTTTAAACTGTTCGAGTTGTCCACCATACAGAAGAAGGAATCAAGTTTGTATTCCTAAAGGTGATAAATCTTGAGAACGCCCATTAAAAACAGAAGGCCAGTTACTCTTTTTAAATGTTGTATAAATAAGATAGGTACGTACGTGATGTGAACAGACTAAAAACATGGTTCTTCCAAGTTTGACAACGAAGACCAAACAGGATTTATGGCCAACAGATATATCGGAGATAATAAAAGACTGATCTATGACTGAATTAACTATTCACAAACACACCCGCTGCCTACTTTGCTTTATGGTTAGATTTAGAGAAAGCCTTCGATTTACCTGACAGGGGATTCATGAATAAAGTACTTGTAGAATTCGTTTTTGACCCAGACTATACATAATGTATAACTTCCTTTCTAGAATAATATTAAGTCAGCGTACTTGTGAATGGCAGGCATCTGGATTTGGTTTCTGTATCGTGGGCGCAGCAGGGTGACCCAGTTTCACCCTACATATTCATTTTGGTGTGTAGAAAGTCCTTGCCATTATTTTGATCGATATTAGAAATATAAAAAGGAATCCAAACGTAACAAGCAGAACAGAATTGCACAATACGCGTACGATGAAGAAATTAAGTATGAAATGACAAGGTGTCATGTTTGAGGGATTTCTGATAACATTATAGTTTGGAGAAAATCAAGTTTGATATTAAACACAGAAAAAAAAACAAGTGCTCTATGGAAGGAAAAAGAACCCCGACGATTTGCTACGATGCAACATTTACGGTATTCACTGGAACCCACCACAATTCAAAATTCTGTGTATCTTATTTACAACTGATTCTTGCTGACCTGTTCAGAAATAAACATACAGGCTAATTTCTTGACAAATGAATGTTATAACAAGGTAATGGTTAAAAACAGATACCACCCACTAGGCAGTGTGGCTGTTTTTAAAGCTTTAAAAATTCTTGGTCCCAACACGAATTCATCACTGGATTTTACTTCCAAATCGTCCCCCCAATGATGTAATTAATGCGATTCAAAACTCCAGATCATTCGAGTTTTGGGGGATAGAAAATGAGACTGTATAAACATCAAAACTGATGTTAAAAACCATAATGAATGGAGGACTTGGTGTTGCCAAGAATATAAGGAATATATAGTTGCATTAGAACTAGCATGGAGTATAAAAATAGAAGATCGTCCACAAGATGGCAAAGTATTACTGCTAGTTGTCCAAGAAGACCTTCATCGGTAAAAAAAAATGGCGTAGTCTTCTTCTAGGCCAATTATTAAAAAAAAAATTAGGGCTGACCGTATTTGAGGCATATAAAGAATTTTTGGCAATGGATTCTGCCATGCATTCTGAGAAATGTCTGTACTGAAAATGTAAATTATCATGAAAAAATTAAGTTAAAAACAAAAACAAAAAAGAAAAACTGTTTTTTTTCTAATCAAAAGTCTGTTCATCAAACGTAAAAAATAAAAAAAACAAATAATACACATTGGACACATTATAAAGAAGCTAGCACGCTTTTGGCAAACAGAGAGAGTATCAATAACAGTATGGATTTTGCATTGACTATATTTCGAATACTGGATTTGTTAAGGGGAGTAAACGCGTATATTCGAAAAACTGCGGATAACAATGACAAATAACAAGAATGAAAAGAAACAAGGAACTAAAATGTTGAAAACATGTCTGTTCAGTCACATAGGGGCCACGTGTTTAATAATGATGCCTTCTGTGTGACAACATACAAAACCTCTTTGCCGTTGAATCAAAAACTTGAAGAGCAAAGTTGAATGAAATCTCATCATCAAAAAGGTCCAAAAAATAAACGAAATAAAACTTAAATGGAATTCAAGAAAAGAGTTCAACACTATATATTGGGTACAAATATTGTGGTTGTCAACTGAGAAATGCACTGAAAGATCATGTACATTTTGTAATATCGAGAAAGGGAAATCATGAGCATCTATTTTGGTTATGTGAAACGCGGCATTTTTTCACAAGCAACTTTAAAGCAAGCAATAAGAGAAAATGTCAGCAGTGGGCTTCTTTAAATTTGTCTGTTGAATAGTATTATTTGGGCATTCAAAGCATTTTCAGGGGAAAGAAAGCCTTGACTTCACATTACTTCAAGACAAATATTTTAACTATAAATGCAACGCGAAGAAAAAACTTTTAATTGTAATAAAAATTTCTTCTTTATTTAAAAGACAAAGATGTAATTTTGAACAGCAAGTTTGCGAAAACGCAAAAACTAGTCAAAAAAAACTTGCAATGACAAATGGCAGTTATTACCAAGTCTTTGATAGACGTGTTACTTTTGGACTTGAAGTACTGTATGAGGGACGAGTCCTGCTCCGTTCACATGAATAGCATGTATATTTGGGTCCCCTGGGTGGCTTTGTCTGTGTCCTATCCTCTCTCTTTCAGAGAACTGTCAGTTGTGGCACAGCTCATGACTTTATGTTGAAAAATATTCCTTCAATGTAAGAACAACCAACCACACATAGTGTAGTAGTATTATGGTATACCCGACTATCCCAAGGCTATTACAAAAGTTGCCTGGGCATGATTTTTATTGTCCAGAGAAATGTGTTCCAATCTGACTTGAAGTTGATAGCTCGTTTTGACATAAATGGAAGTCGCATAAACTTTCACAGCTGTTTGAAAAGGAAGAAATTAAAAACCTAAGAGTCAAGTGAACTAGTATTTTAATCTTGTTGTTATAACCACAAGAAATATATTTTCTACTTTGCCATTGACATTTCTGATAAACCAATAGAGCAACGCGTGATAGCCGTTAGCGTGAAGGGATGTGGGATAAAACGCTACTGTATGGGGGGAGCATCGAGCGTTGAAAAAAAAAAAGAAGTAAATCATCAGCAGGAAAAATAGGACCGTTTTTTTGTTTTAAGGCCTACCAAGAGTGCTATGTAAAGTCCTTGAGTATAGTTTTGTAAGAGATGCCGGTATTTTAACCAATATGATATCCAATGACTTTAGTTCTAATCCTATTGTTTTAGACCCAGACGTTCTTGCAATGACTCCGGGAATAGAGTGACGAAGAACTGATGAACAAATGTGAATGACAGAGAATCTCTTGACGTTGTCACCATGGACCCTTTAAAAAGGCTTTTGATACTGTCCCCTCGAGAACATGAACTCTCACACAGCTTCGATCAGAATGGAGTAATTGTCAGTACTTTAAGATGGGTTTATGGTTGCCTCAAAACAGAACACATGTGTATAAAGAGCATTGGAACCTTACTCCTTGGAATCTGTAGTTTTAACTGTATCCTTCAGGAAATCTTGCTTGGATTCTTATTAGAGATTTTTGTCAATGTTACAGATGATGTTGGTAGTCCAATTATAAAGCCGTTTTGTTTAAACCGTAGGTTTAGTTTGTCATACATGGTAAGAAAAACCCAAAACCAAAACATTTACATTGTTAGCCACATTGTGTGCATGCAAACGGAACCTTACGATGAAGATATACCCGACGTGCATACCAGTGAATTTATCAAATTGTATAACTTGTGCATGATTTTAAAAGAAACAGAGCAAAGTAATGTCACACGACAGGAAGAATGTGTTAATAAAATAGCACATACGAGTTTGTAACAAACTTACAAAAGCCAAAATAAGACCATTGTGGACATAGAAAAGTTTTTGATTGTAGCATCTAGCAGACATTGATTTATTCTCCAGGTCTGTTGCTTTTTCTTTTCATAACCTGGTGTTTTTCAGATTGAGCAGAAATCCCAACCTCGCATGTTTTACAGGGTTTATCATTTGCAGCATGTGCACATGTGCATAAAAAGAACTACGGCTTTTCATTTGAAACTGAAATTTTGCGTCGTCTTGTGTTCCAACTTCTGTGCCCTTTATCTGTGGCTTTCTATTAAAATCATCAGTGTAAGCCATGATCTAGCCATGCGCTAGTATATTGCTATCATTCATTACTTTGCATACTGCCCATAAAAAAAAAATCACTCGTTCATAACCAAAAATACCCCCTTCAGATTTAGTATCATCACAGACATGTTCAAAGTTCTGGATTTGGTTGGTGGTAAACGCTTAAAAGTACTGAAAGAAATCTAAGTAGTGTGTCTATTAACACTTTCGTTTCCTCCCATTAGATACTTGATCTTTCCTATTGGTTGGATGCATGTGCATGAAATTACAGAGTTGCTTCAATGGCATCCTGGGAGTCAGGTGTTGAGAGAACGGGTCCTGGAGCTGCAAGTTGGTGGCTAGTTACTAACGATTGCTTTGTTTTTAGAACAAGTATTAGCTTAAAAATGGTCGATTGTTGAATGTTTGTTGATAAATGAATGCCTTGATCAGAAACAAAACCGAATAAATTCGTTAAGTCATATTTGATGTGATGAATATTGATTTCAAATGATGTATGATCACAACAAGTGTTATGCACGTGTATAATGTAGATTGGTAGTTTGATGAATGTTATTGTTTTTCCAAAAGAATGCTTGATCATTAAAAGGAATACTTTGTGAATTGTAGTTTGATGATAATTGTTTTCAAATAATGCTTTAATCATTGATAGTAATACTTTACAAATTGCAGTTTGATTGTTTGTTTTCAAGAAGTGCTTGAATCATGAAACAAAATGACTTTCAGAGTTGTAGTTTTGATGAAAAAGTGTGTTTTCCCTTTGTCTGCAAACACCTTCATCACTTTACAGTTTGTAGGTACTCTGGGTCCTCTCTCTAGGTCCTCCTCTCTCTCTCTCCTCTCCTCTCTATCGAGCTCTCTCTCTCTCTCTCTCTCTCTGTACACACACCCTCCACACACACACAAAGTAATATTGGCAAACCTTGGTAACTTCCTCTGTTGACTGAAAAAAAGAAGAAGATCGGGTCCGTTTATACCACCTAATACCAATCCCTCCTACGTTTATACCGGTTGATGACCGTCAGTACACAACCCACAATCTGTGAGGGTCCAAAAGGAACGTACACACCGGATTAACAACAGACACGGCGAGACGATCAGCGACAGGAAAAGGAAACGGACCTGGCAGAGCGGAGCTGATCTCCAGTCACGCCGTGTCTGTGTTAAACCGAGTGTGACGATCCTTTTGACCCACACAGATTCGTGTACGGTGTTACTGACGTCAGTCACCCGATAAACGTAGGAGGGATTGGTCCATTCAGGGTGAGTGTTATAACGACCCGATCTTTCTTCTTTTATTTCCGACAACCAGGAAGTTACAAGGTTTGCAAATATTACATTGTGTGTGTGTGTGAGTGTGAGACCAGAGAGAGAGAGAAAGATAACCTAGAGAGGAGACCCAGAGACAGAGACTACAAACTGTAAATTGAAGGTGTGGCAGCCAAGGGAAAACACACTTTTTTCATCAAAACGACAACTCTGAAAGTCCCATTTTGTTTCATGATTAAGCACTTCTTGAAAACAAACAAACAACTGCAATTTGTAAAGTAATTAATATTCAATGATAAAGCTTATTTGAAAACAAAAATTTCTACAAACTACAATCCAAAGTATACCTTTTAATGATCAAGCATCATTTGAAAACAAACATTTCATCAAACTACCAATCTTACATTATAAACACGTGCATAACACTTTTTAGTGATCATACATCAATTAGAAAATCAACATTCATCAATCAAAACTATGATACGAAGTTATTCTTTTTTGTTTCTGATCAGCATCATTTTTATCAACAAACATCAACAAACGACCATTTTAAGCAATACCTTTGTTCAAAAAACCAAAGCATCGTTTTGTAACTAGGCCACCAACCATTCCAGCTCCGAGACCCGAACTCTCCAAAACCAGACCCAGGATGCCATGAAGCAAACCTCTGTTAATTTCAACACATGCATCCAACCAAAGGAAAGAACCAGTATCTAATGGGAGAAACGAAAGTAAATAGACACACACTTAGATTTCTTTCAGTACTTTAATGGTATACCACCAACCAAATCCAGAACTTTGAACAATGTCCCTGTGATACAAAATCTGAATGGGGAGTGTTTGTTATGAAGAGTGATTATTTTTTTATGGCAGTATGCCAAGTAATGAAAGATAGCAAAAATACTAAGCGCATGGCTCAGATCATGGCTACACTGATGATTATAATAGAAGCCACCAGATAAGGGCACAGAAGTGGGAACCAAGACGACGCAAAATCAGTTTCAAATGAAACCGTAGTTTCTTTTTTATGCACATGTGTACATGCCAGCAAAACTGATAAAGCCTAAAAACATGCGAGGTTTGGATTTTCTGCACCAAACAGAAAACACCAGGTTATGAAAAAAAAAGCAACAGACCTGGAAAAAATCAAATGTCTGCTAGATGCAACATTCAAACTTTTCTATGTCACAATGGTCTATTTGACTTTTGTAATTTGAAACAACTCGCAATGTGCAATTTTAATTAACACTCCTTCCTGTCGTGTGACATGTACTTTTGCTCTGGTTTCGTTTAAAACTACATGCACAAGTAATCCAACTTATGATACATTCACTTGTCTCACGTGAGTTATATCTTCATCGTTAAGTTCGTTTGCATGCACAACAATGGTTTGCTACAATGAAAATGATTTTTGTTTTTGTTTTTTCCTTACCATGTATGACAAACTAAACCTACGGTTAAACCAAAACGGCTTTACAATGACTACCAACATCATCTGATAACCATGACAAAAATCCTAAACAGAAACCAAAGCAAATTTCCTGAGATACAGTTTTAAACTACAGATTTCCAAGGAAGAACGAGTTCCCAGCTCTTAACACATTGTTCTGTTTTTGAAGGAAACCATAAACCCATATTACAGTACGACAAATACTCCATCTGAACGAAGCAGTGTGAGGAGTCATTCACTAGGACAGAACTCAAAAGCCTTTTTAAAGTCCATGTGACAACGTCAAGAGATTCTCTGTCATTCACATTTGTGCACAGTTCTTCGTCCCATCTAATACCCGAGTCATGGCAAGAACTCTGGTCTAAAACAATAGATACGAACAAGTCATTGCATCATGTTGGTTAACACTGCATCTCTTACAAAATACTCAAGGACATTACATACACCTTGTTTAGGCTTAAACACTGGTCCTATTTTTCCTGCTGATGTTACTTCCTGTATTTTTTTTTCAAAGTGAGCTTTCCTGAGCTTTTTTATCCCCAATCCTAAGGAATCACGCGTTTCTCTATGTTGTTATAGAAAATGTCAATGCAAAGTAGAAAATATTGTTTTGTGAGTTTTTAACAACCAAGATTAAATATTAACTAGTTTCACTTGACCTTCTCGGATTTTAATTTCTTCCTTTTCAACAGCGGTGAATGTTATGCAGACGTCCATATGGTTCAAACGAGATATCAACTTCAAGTTACAGAAAAGGAAACATTTTTCTCTGTACAATAAAAACAAGCCAGCCAACTTTTGTAATAGCCCTTGGGCTAGTCCCGGTTATACCATAATACAACTACACTCGTTTGGTTTGGTGTTCTAATTGAAAAATAATTTTCAACATCAAAGTCAAAGAGGCTGTGCCACCAACTGACAGTCCTCTTAAAGAGAGAGGAAGGACACAGACAAAGCCACCAGGGACCCAACTATACATGCATAAACAAGTGACACAGAGACAACTAGTCCCCGCCAACATGTACATCAAGTCCAAAAGTAACACGTCTATCAAAGATTGGTTAACTGCCATTTTTCATGCAGTTTTTGACTATTTTTGCGCTTTCCGAACTTGTGATGCCAAATTACCTCTTGTCTTTAAATAAAGAAGAATTTTTATTACAATTAAAAGTTTTATTTCTCGCGTTGCTTTATAGATAAAATATTTTCTAGAAGTAATGATGAAGTCAAAGGCTTCATCACCCCTGAAATGTTTGAATGCCCAATCATCTAATTCAACAGACAAATTTAAAGAAGCCACATGCTGACATTTCCTCCCTATTATTGTTGCTTAAAGTTGTTGTGAAAAATATGCCGCGTGTTCAACAAACCAAAATAGATCTCAATGTTTTCCTTTCTCGATATACAAAATGTACAAATGATCTTTCAGTTCATTTCCATGTTTGACCTACACAATATTTGTACCCAATATATAGAGTAGAATCTTATCTTGAAGCCAATTTAATTTTTATTTCGTTTATTTTTTGTACCTTTTTTGATGAAGAATTCATTCCAATTGCTCTTCAAGTTTGTTGATTCCACTGCAAAAAGCAGGTTTTATGTTGACACACCAAGAAAGGCAATCATAATAAACCCGTGCCCCTCTGTTGACTGAACAGACAAGTTTCCACATTTAGATCTTGGTTCATCTTGTTATTTGTCCCCATTGTTACCGGCCAGTTTTCCGACTATACGCGTTTACTCCCTTAACAATCCGTATAGCGAAATAAAGTCAATGCAAAATCCATACTTGTTATTGAACTCTCTCTGTATGCCAAAAGCGTGCTTAACACTTCATAATGTGTCCAATTGTGTATATACGTTGATAGGCAACAGCCTTTGATTGTAGAAAAAAAAAGTTTTCTGTTTTTGTTTTTTGTTTTAAACTTAATATTTTCATGATAAAATACCATTTTCAGAAGCCATTTTCTCAGACTGCAAGGCAAATCCCTTGGCCAAATTTCTTTAATATGCCTCAAATACGTCACCCATATTTTTTTTTAATAATTGGCCTAGAAGAAGACTACAGCCATTTTTTTTCAGATGATGTCTTCTTGGACAACTAGCCAAAGTAATTACGTTCCACTTGTGAGACGATATTCTTATTTTTTTTCCTACTCCATGCAAGTTCTAATGCAACTATAATATTCCTTATTCTTGGCACACAAGTCCTCATTCATTCTGTTTTTAACTTCAGTTTTTGATGTTTATACGTCTCATTTCTATCCCCCAAAACTCGAAAGACTGAGTTTTGAATCGCATTAATTACATCTATGGGGGGATTTGAAGTAAAATCTAGTGATGAATTCGTTTTGGACAAATTAAAGCCTTTAAAACAGCCACCCCTGCCTAGTGGATAATCATCTGTATCTTTAACCATACCTTGTATACAATTCATATTTCAAGAAATCTAGCTGTATGTTTATTTCTGAACAGTCACAAGAATCACTTGTAAATAAGATACACAGAAATTAGAATTGTGGTGGGTTCCCATGAATCTAAATGTTGCATGTAGCAAATCGTCGAGTTTTCCTACCTTAGCGCAACTTGTTTTTTTTCTGTTTTAATATCAAACTTGAATTTTCTCCCACACCTATCAACTGTAACAGAAAGAGGGGCATCAAAAGACACTTTGTCATTTTCAAACATAATTTCTACGATCGTCCGCGTATTGTGCAATTTCCGTTCTGCATTGTTAGTTTTGGATCCTTTTTTATAAGTCTATTATCTCTCAACATAATGGCAAGACTTTCTACACACCAAATGAATATGTTAGGGTGAAACTGGGTCACCCTGCTCGCGCCCACCGACCTACAGAAAACCAAACCAATAGCCTTCTCCATTCACAGACAGCTGACTTAATATTAATTATAGAAAGGAAGTTATCCATTTATGTATATCTGGTCCAAAACCGAATGCTACAAGTACTTTAATTCATGAATCCCCTGTCAGTAAATCGAAGGCTTTCTCTAAAACTAACCAAAAAAAAGCAAGTCAGGCAGTTGGTGTGTTGTGAACTAGTTAATTCAGTCATAGATCAGTCTAATATTATCCGATATACTGTGGCCAAAAATCCTGTTTAGGTCTTCGTTGATCAACTTGGGAAGAACCCTGTTTTAGTCTGATCACAACACGTACGTACCCTAACTTATATACAACATTAAAAAGAGTAACTGGACTTCTCGTTTTTAATGGCGTCTCAAGATTTTATACCCATTAGGGAATTAGCAAACTATGATTCCTTCCTTCTGTATGGAGGACAACTCGCACAGTTTTAAAACCTCATTTATGGATCGAACGACGACATATTCCAAGTGAAGGTTGAAACAATTTAAAGAAAACTCGACAGTAAATGCTCTGATCCCCTGGCTTTAATTGTTATTCATCTGTTTAAGTGCTAGCCAGCTTCATCTATAGGAACATACTCCTCTAATTTCCATGAGGTAAATTAACCACTTAGAGATATTTCGAATCTCAACTTCCTATATCGCGGTACGATTATTTTTTCTAAATTTCTTCACGTCTCGTTGGATCCTATCCTCATTGAAATATATTTCTAAGCATCCTCTGATGTTAACTATGTTATATTTTTGTTTAAGAAAAGTTTCTTTTTTTTTCAAGCGAGCTAAAACATATCTAATCTTAACTTTGTCATATTTTTGTTTAAGAATTTCTGTTAACAAGATAACAAAAATACTGAGTTGACCTTTTCCCCTTCTGCTCTCCAACGTGCCTCGCGATCGAATCAAACCCCCCTGCATTTTAGCTTCCTAAGTCTAACTAGATTCCTCTTGTCCTCTCTAATCATGTCTTTCTTCATCAGTCAACGTTCCCTTCTTCGCTAACTTTTCATATCCAGTTTCTAAACAATTCTGCTTTATTCATTACTCTGCGGGTTTTTTTTTTTCAGTTGCAAATGCTAAGTTGTACTTCTTATTTTATTAATAAAAACATCTAAAAACAAGATGATCTGTAGTAGTAAACTAAATTTTGAATGGCTCAAAAATGAAACCATGATCCTTGAACTGGCAGAACAGCCTGCTCTTGTATTACAACTTTAATTTCCTCGTTAAATTGTCATCAATGTACTGTTTTATCCTCAACAAAGAACACTTAAATTTCCAGAAGGGTTATAGTTTAATGTTTCTTTAGCAAAGGTTAAATTCAGAGTAAGCATTGAAATGGTCTGTCCTGTAACCCTGCCTTAATATCTGCATCCGTGACAATAGTGGACACATAATCCCTGAAACTAGGAAAAAAAAATCAACACTACTTTTGCTGCAGTGGGGAGGATCTGTTCCATGGCGTATCTTTTCCAATTCAGGGTTTCAACATTCACATATAACTTAAGGTCTATATTAAGCATCATGTCTTCCAACTTGCTGTTGTGTTTTTAACATATGCTATACTGCTTATGATTAAAATAATCCAATTGAAAACATCTTGTGCGAGTTCCAGTCCACAACCAATTACAACAATTTTCAACACCCTACATCCTTAATATTAATCTTTCTAAACTCAACAAAAAACAAAAATACAAAACAGAAAAAAATCAAGATTATCATAATTTTGGGTCTAACAGGTTAATGACAATATCATCTAGCCAAAAGGATACAACATCAAAAATGTAGTTTCCACCTATATCACTTTGTCAACTTTTGACACAAAACTCAAAATCATTGTAAAGAGAATGGTAACACCACTTGAATTTGACATTATGATACAAAATAGTTTATAACCCCATTTTCTCTGATACACATTTCAAGCTTGGGGTCAAAATGGGTACCCTCTGTAAATATACATCAAAACGCTTTTCTTAAATATTCAAACACATCCCTCCTCTTTTTCTTTCTTTTTTTTTTTTTTTTTTTGATCCGCTAGCCTCAGCAGTTCATTGAACAAAACCTTACATATTTACTCAATATATATCTTTATAATGGAGGCAGAAACCCACAAAAATAGAGGCAGAAACGCCCATAATCTGCAATGGACACAATATCACCCGAAATACAGGCAGATAAATACAAGACAAAATCGTCAATCCTTTAATGACAACAAATCTCATCATCCTCTCCCACCGAGGGAAACGGCATCTCATTCAACACAGGATTTCCTCCATTTGGTTCAACATAACAAAGACCAAATGTATACAAAAAAATAAGCATGAAGTAAGACAAAACAAAGAATAGTTAAAACAAACAAGACTATAATAACAAAACATTGTTTAATTTGGGGGAGCTATGTGCTTATGCGGCGCCTTGGACGTTTGCCTAATGTTGCCCTGTATCAGCTAGTCGACAGATTAGTTGATAGAGGCTGGTCCCAAGCCCAGACAAAAAACAGAGGAGGCAATCAAAATTTTATTTTCTATTCATTACTTCCTCTTTCGCGTTAGTTATAGTTTCCCTTGAGATGAAGTCGTACCTGGGGTGACCTCCCTTTCCTCAGCACCGAATGACCCGTCCTTGGGTGACGCCCCCTCCTTTACGCTCCGCTTGCTTTCAATCCCCTCTTTTGTTTCTTTTGGTCACTCGCCCTCAACTAATCGGGCCCCTTTACCCTGCTCCGACACGTAGTCAACAAGGTCACGACCCTTCCGGGTCATTTCCCACTGATGTCATTTCCTGTGATGATGTCACTTCCACTTCCGGATGATGTCACTTCCGCTTCCGGGATGATGTCACTTCCGCCGATGTCACTTCCTGTGACGTCATACATTCCAGACATTCCATCCGCATCCGCATGGGTCGATTTCAACATAATATACTACTGACACACAGACAAAGACACACAGACAGACAGAGACAGAGACAGGCAGAGAGACAGACAGAGAGAGCACAGACAGACAGACAGACAGAAAGTAGCAGCGGGACCCCACCTCTGAGTTCCTCGTATCGCTCTGTCTGTGTTCGTCGCTCGCTGCAATGAGCAGACAGTGAGTCCGAATAACGTGGACGTCGTGAGCACGGTGAGGAAGAGAGGCGTGGCGAAGGTCACGGCGGACACGATCCCCGAAGTCACGAAGCACATGCCCCGTGCGCGCGCGTAGCCCGTGCCTCCGGACAGCCAATGGCTGGCCAGAACATGGGCAGCCACCACGACTAAGGGCGTTCCCATGGCGACCAGGCAGTAGGCCCTGACCCGGCTGCTGGTTTGGATGGGAATCTGGAAAAGACAGACGTATCTGAAAGTTGAGAATTAAAGTTCCGTAGCCTAATGGCCATAGAAGCAATTAGCCGTGGCCTAATGGCCATAGAAGTAGTTAGCCGTGGCCTAATGGCCACAGAAGCAGTGAGCCGTGGCCTAATGGCCACAGAAGCAGTGAGCCGTGGCCTAATGGCCATAGAAGTAGTGAGCCGTGACCTTTGGCCATAGAAGCAGTGAGCCGTGGTTTAATGGCTGTAGAAGCAATGAGCCGTGGCCTATTGGCTATAGAAGCAGTGAGCCGTGGCCTAATGGCCATAGAAGCAGTGAGCCGTGGCCTAATGGCCATAGAAGCAATGAGCCGTGGCCTAATGGCCATAGAAGCAGTCAGCCGTGGCCTAATGGCCATAGAAGCTATGAGCCGTGGCCTAACGGCCATAGAAGCAGTCAGCTGTGGCCTAACGGCCATAGAAGCAGTCATCCGTGGCCTAATCGCCATAGAAGCAGTCAGCCGTGGCCTAATGGCCATAGAAGTAGTGAGCCGTGGCCTAATGGCCATAGAAGCAGTCAGCCGTGGCCTGATGGCCATAGAAGCAGTGAGCCCTTGCCTAATGGCCATAGAAGCAGTCAGCCATTAGCTATGTAAAGCACAGCACTACGGAAGACGGAGCCCACCCCTCACGATCCGTCGACTTCACCTTCCCTGAACTGTATTGGCACTCACTCACTTCTGGGTGGACATAGAGGTTTTCAAGTCGGAACGAAATTACACCTACAGGCGTTTTGAATAGACCTGTTCCGCACAAACGACAACAACAACAACAACATCAACAACAACAACTAGGGGAAGATAACACCTGTCTTTAGATTGCACACACAGCTATACTTTTCTGAGTTTTGTGTCTTTCCATACTTCTGCTTTAACTACCTTTTGAGCGCACATGTCTGCTCTTCGAAATGGTCTGTCTCTGATTATGGCCGGCGAAAGATTCATGTGAGTGTATCATCTCTAATCCAAAGTCAAACTCCTATTTCATTGAAGAAGAAAAAAATCAACAGCACGATGTCCTCTCTAATCCAAAGCAGACACCCTCTAAAAGGTAAGAAAGATGGAATAAAGAAAGAAAGGAAAGAAGGAAGGATGGGAGGAAAGAAAGAAAGAAAGAGAGAAAGGAAGAACGAACGAAAAAAGAAAGGAAGAAAGAAAAAGGAATGAAAGAAAGAAAGAATGAATGAATGGATGAATAAAAGAAAGAACGAAAAGAAACGAAAAAGAAAAAAGAAAAAACCACCGGCAGGAAACTCACGTGCACCGCTCGCAGGACAAGCCGGAAGCTGTGGAACATGTGACAGGAAGCGATCATCATCCAGGCGAAGACCTGCAGCCAGAAGTAGTGCAACCACACGGCCACAGCGCTGCACCACCAGGGATGGGGGGCCAGGGAGTGTGGGGGCAGTGCCAGCGGCAGCTGGCGAACAACATGGCCAGGGAGAGGAACAACAGGTTGTAGCCAGGCACCGTGCGAAGCTCCGGGGACACCACGAGGGTTAAGATGGTCAACAGCAAGCACAACAGACCCACTGACTGCACACCGAAAACAAAACGAAACAAACAAGAACCCCTGACTACATCTGTGTGGCTTGGGATTGGTTTGAAAATCAACTGAAAGTTTTTTTGCACAATTTATGGATGTTGTAAGGCTTCAAAGTTTAAATCTTACTTTTTGATAGATAAAGTCTTTTTTTTTTATTTTCTTTTTTTTTAGAGAGAGAAAACCACTACCAAGAACGGTAATTCTACATTTCGGTGAATACAACATATGCAGATGATTTTTTTTTTCGTGATCAACAGGCGATTTAACAGGTCTTCCTACCGATAAAAAAAACCAGTTATTAGCCGTCAGTGCGCAGTGTTTGCATCGGGATTCCTGGCTGCGAGGACGTGTGTTCGATTCCCATCAGAGCCATTCATGTCTGTGGTATTTTCTGGCCCATGACTGGCTCCCGCCCAGAGCTGAGTCTGCTATGGGCTCAACTGGGAAGACTGGATCCACACAGTCGAGTTTCTTCCACTTAATGCATGCGTCTCCGAGTGTCGCTCAAATTTCCTGACTAACATTATAGGTGTCTGTATCTCTCGGGCCTGGTTAACGCCGAGATAGGTTGTAGAAGTAAGCGCAAGGTACAGCCCTGTCATGCAGTCTCAGATCAAAATGGAACTCCACGGCATCATGTTAGCATTCTCATCCTCATCGATCACAACAACAACAAAAAGTTCCAGACTCTGGTCCTACATGCCCTACTTTTGATTCCCCATGTGGATCGCCTGTTCCGGGTCTGTAATGGGACCAGCCAGGTGTGACTATGGACATGGGCTGGAATTCACAGAATTCGGCAAATTACGTATAAAAAATAGAATTTCAACAACAACAACAACAACAACAACAAAAAGAAATGAAAATGAAAGATGAAGCTTGAACAATTTTTCTTTTTAATTCCGCTTCGGTCCGTTTAAATCCCGCTTTATGTTTTATAGAAACAATGTGATAGTTGGCTTTCAGAGCACGAGGTTAAAATGCGAATCTATTTCTAAATTCTGTTAAGCCATTACTTCTCCCAAAGCACTGACTGAGTGGTACGGAGAGCGGTCGGAAACATCACTGTCGACGTCTCTCTCAGTGATGGCACTGTCTCAGTTCCTAAACCAGATCCCCCTACTTCCAGTTTCCTCCTCTCCACCATTCACAGGGACATCCAGACTTGTCCTGTCCCGTTCCCAGTGCCAGCAGTTACAGAGAACTAGCCGTTTAGAATCACTAGAGGCTGCCTAGAACAGAACCTGCACTACAGCCGATTTACGTTGGACTTGCCCCAGTTGTGCTTTACTTCATTTACAGAAATGATGTAATGACAGGCGGTGTGTCTGTCTCGTCATTTAAACAGACACACTGGACAACAAACTTGTTGTTGTTGCTGTAGTAAGCACAGCGTTCTTAATCATAAGGACTTTGAGCATCATCACTGGAAAACATATTCCGACCCCCAGCACCACTTGAAATCCAGGTCTTGGTGCAGCCTGCAATGCCAGAGAAAAAGTTCAGTGACAAACCACCAACACTGGATGAGGTAAAGAAAGTGGTTCTAGAGCCAAACCTTCGCCTGGGTCCAACAGAATACTATATCTGCTGTTCATGACATGTTTAAGAATGGAGCAAGCGCACATCGACAAGTCTAAGAAGTATGCTAGTCTAGCCGGCAGCTTGAGGGAATCTGGCTTCTAGGCCCAGGTTCTCGCCAGAGAGGTTGGAGCAAGGGGATTCGTGGGCTCATCAGCCTATGATCTCATGAAACAGCTGGGGATTCCTGGTAAGAAGGGGACCTGAACCCTGAAGGCAATGGCAGAGGCAGGTGAAAAGACTTTCAGCTGGATCTGTTCAACAAGGTACAAAAGTGAACTTCATATGGCTTAAATTTACCAACATAGAACAGGTGTCCGTTAGCAGTGGGGTAAGACATCCGTCTAAAAAAAAAAAAAGGCACGCCGTAAGACGCCCAACCTTCCAAAGGTTGCGGGTTTGAATCCCGGCAGCCTCATAAAAAAAAGTTGGCAGTAAGAATGACACCTGGGAGTCATGACCCGGATGCGGACAGGTCCCTTAGAGTGTAAGGAGTTCAGGGCCGAAACACTTGTCTGAGGGGTTTCCTCTCTGAAGACCTTCTGCTCTCAAGCTCTCCCTAGAGTTTCTTCCTACCGCTTGCGATGCTTTCGTGTAGGTTTTCGTTTGTTGCTCTGTTAACTAGTTGTGAGTGCCTACATTTATCTAAGTCTGGGATGTTCAAATGCCTACGAGTTTGTTATGTGCGACTGCTGACGAAATCTGTAGCCTTTACTCTTTTTTTTCTATTTTTTTTTTTTGTGCCTGAAACTTATTTTCAGATAGGTTACTTGTGAAAGCTTACATAGATCAAACCAATAATAATAGTCGACAATTTGACAGACAGTTTAACACACATACATACAGACGGGCGGTAAGATAGTTCCAGTTTCATCAAGGTGTCACTGCGTGCGGACTAGTCCATATACGCTAGACCACATCCGCTGAGTGTCGAAACCTCACTGCGCATGATTTAAAGCTGTAAGATAGATAAACAGGTGAACAGAGAGATCAGGACTTGAACAAGGTGCGGGAATAAAAAAAAAACAAGCAGGGTTAAATCAGATCAGAAGAGCTGAATCTTTTTTCCCCCTGCCTCATCTTCCGTCCCGCTTCACTGGCATTGCCCCCCCCCCCCCCCCCCCCCCCCCCCCCCCCCCCCACCACTCATTCTGGCTCCCGTCCACAGCCACAGCCTGGCATGTGCCACTACAGCCCCAGCACCGGCAATGCACATACAGCAATCTGACTAAATACTAATAGACACAAGACACGACCTGGTAAGTCCCCAGGACGATACGAATCGCCCTGTGGCACTGTCAGAAAGAGTGACCGCGTGTCTCTGGGACAGAGGCCCACACTGTGTTCTGTCTGCCAACAGCCCAGACTTCCATGAGGTGGGTAATAAAGACAAGTCACCACTTGGCGTGAAAGGTAAGTGGCATAGTTCATGCTACTGTGATTTCGGGGACAAAAGGTAAGTGGCAGACTTCAAGATACTGTCATCTTCGGGGACAAAAGGTATGACTATGATCCTACGGCACACCATGTTGGTCTAAGACTACATTAACTGTAGGCATCTTTTGAAAATGAATATTGTGACAAGAGAATTCTCTCTAAATGTTCCCCATCATTTCATCAAAAACTTATTCTATCATGTTTTGTTGGGGAGGTTTGACAGTGGAGGTGGAGGTCTGGGTTTTTTCTTTCTTTTTTTTTCTCACTTATTTTTCTTTGTTAGGATGGGGGGGGGGGGGGGCGTTATTTATCATTATTATCTAGCACATCAACAGCACAATGAGGTTCATCTGTAGGCAACAGGCGCAATGACCAATAACCCCCACTCCCACCCCCAACCCCAGCACGCGAGCCGATTACCTGCATCAGACTGGTGATGATCAACAGAGGACGACCCTCCCCCATCTTCCCGGCCTTCTCCCCGAACCCAGCCGCCATGGGGGTGAAGCTGTCCACGCAGATCAGCAAGTCGCCGTCTGGGAGGAGCTGGACGAACTCCTCACCAACGCGGGCGTCAAAGACGTGGACCAGAACCTGCCCGTTCTTCAGGACCGTGAAACACCCCGAACGGATCCGGACGGACGGGCACGTGAGGCGAGAAAGGAGAGGCACAGGATGGGACAGCATTCCGGGCTTCACTCCCTCTCTGGATGCCGGCCACTCCATGGCGAAGACCACCGTGTGTGTCTCTTCCTCGTCTTCGGCCTTCATGGGAGTGTGTGCGTGACTTTGTGCGGATGACATCCACTTGCCGGGGACGGAGTCTTCGCTCTCCTTGATTACACCTTCTGATGATGGCTTCCCAGTTTCAAAGCCCGGTTTGGCAGTGGCTGATCTGGTGTCCTGATCTTGATCCCTGGATCTCACATTCAGAAACGATCCCTCACCGGTCTCTTCGGTTGAAGATCGTGGAACCAGAGTTTCGTCAAAACTTGAAAGTTCTGTTTCTAACAAACGTGCTCTGACGAAGATGGAACGATCTGCGTGTAGAACCAGCGACATGTTACCGGTGAACGTGTTGAACAAGGTCCCCAAGGTTACGTTCGGGTCTTCTGGCTCTTCATTTCGTACAAACATCGTGATGCTGAACCGCTTCACTCGGAATTCTTCGCTTTGCCTTGGATCGTTGACCACCTGAATACCTGACTGGCTTGAGCGATTCAGTGTGGTTTCGGTGAAGGTATGAATACGTATAAATGATACCACAATGTCACCTCTTTTGAGTAGTTCAGTTTTCAGCCAGGCCACTACCTGCAAAAAAAAAAAAAAAAAAAAAAAAAAAAAAAAAAATTCAAAGACAGAAAGAAAAGAAAAAGAAAAAGGAAAAGATATTTAAATGTTTGATAGATTAAAACTTAAATCCTGTTTGTTGCTAAACGTTACCCCAGCAACGTTTGTTACTTTAACCGTTCTGTAAACTTGCGATCGTATCTACAGCGATACGACATGTGTGATATTGTGTCAATTCGAACATCATTCTGAACAAGTCAAAAGACAAGTGTCACAAGTTATCTTCTTCTTTTTTTGTTTGTTTGCTTGTTTGTTTGTTTGTTTGTTTGTTTTGGGGGGGTTGCGAACCAGGCTCATGAAGAAGGGGTCGAAATATTGACCTGTTTAGATGCGTGCTATGTGTTGTGATGTATTTATCATGTATTCTCGTTGATCCTGTTAGCCATCTTGTCTCTGTCTTATCATACGGCGGACCCGTTTATTTCCCGCCCTTTTTACAGATTGTTAAACAAGAGTTGTCGTTCCTTTATATGTTGTTGTTGTTGTTGTTGTTATTGTTGTTGTTTTTCCCCTTGCAGTTGTGCCTTAACTGGGCTTTACTGAAATTTGATCGCTCCTTCTTATTATTTACGCTTCTGCTGTGAATGTTTCGACCACTTGAAAATCTGAAAGTTACCGGAAATCTATTCTGTCAAAAGAGCATAGGCAACAGTAAGGTAATCACAAAAGCAGTGTTTGTTACTGATTTGACATGAAACAGCTATTATCACCGTAAGAAAACGGTAATTAGGACATGAAAGCAGTATTTTTCGCGTTAAAAAAATCATTTTCACTGGCTTCAACGTTTATCAAGCATCAAATAACAATCGGAAGAAAGAATGTAAATCTATGACTCTAGTAAGCTGTGAGCAGTGAAAATAATTATGATAACCGTTATTTCCAGCCGTTGGCTTTCTGTGCCGTGGCAAGGCAATATTCTACAGACTTACAGTCGGTGCAGTGATACTAATACTGCCAGTCTCCCGTACACGGATCATCGTTAGTTTTATGTGTCATAATTATCTGCTTCATGAGTGTAAATTATCTGTTTCTTTTTAGGCATGATTACCTTTCTTTACTGAATCATAACCCCAGTTTTCATGGTGATCACGACTGCCCTTAACACCAGGCTAAAAACAGAGAAAAGGAATTATTGTAGCACAATAACATCGGAAATTGTTAGGAAAATAACGCATATCACTGCTTCCTTGAAAACAGTCGATGTTTTCACTGTTTTTAAAAAATATAAAAAAAAATCACTGGTCATAACAGGCATCAGAAGAGAGGAAAACTCCGACTGGCAATAATAACCGAGTTTCAGCGACAGTTCTCTGGTCACGATGCTACGCAGTGACCCGACACTTCCTACACCACCAGCATCCAGCACCGCCACTCATAGGGGAAGAGACAGACAGACAGACAGGCAAACAGAGGCAAACAGACAGACAGACAGGCTGACTGACAGACATAGGCAGACAGAGAGAGACTCACTCTAGAAGCGGTGGCGTTGATCCGGTCGCGCGACACAGTGACGTCATCGCGGGGCGACGTCCCCTGCACGTGCAACCCGACCCGCACGTGGATGTTGATGCCAGCCATCTGGCAGAAGACCCAGTCACAGACTATGCTGCCGTCTGCTCGTCTCACCGGCTCCCTGTAGGCAGGGCACCAGATCCGCTGGCAGGAAGCCTGAAAATTCCGCGACAACACCCTTCATGCTGCCGTCACGTCAGATCCGGGGGCAGAAGAGGGAGGGATGGGGGGAGATAGAGAAGGAGGCGGGGGGGGGGGGGGGGGGAGGGTAAAGAGGGAAACACTTTTCACGCAGTCTCAGGTTCCCTTCGATGCAAACTGCGAAACATCATACAATGCTTTCTGTAAGGACTGGATGTCGAAATGGAAACCTTTTCTTTGCTTGTTGCACGGCTTCGTTTTAGTAAGCTAGTCACAAAAAGTTAAGGGCCGCCTTAGATTTTGGGGTACTCTAAGTAATGGGTCTGAATGCTCGTAAAACAAAGCGCAGCGTGTTTCATTCTGAGCTATTCTGACAGCTCACACACCACACTGTATGACCGAAATAATCTTTCAGACGACGCATTTTTCGGGTCAAGAATATGCACTCAGCCAAAACACCAAAAATCCGTGCATAATGCATGAAGTTTGGCCGGGCGCAGATTACACAGCAGTTTTGAATTGAGAAATCGGCACAGTGCACGTGCAAGGCCTGCCTATGTTGAACACTTTTCAATGACAATTTGCCTGCGGTGGGTATAAAATGACCGCTAATGGGGGCTGCAATAACCATGCCTCCAAGACGAAAACTGTCAACACTAGATCGCGGCTGGGCTCTGGGATGGCTCCAAGATGGCATTTCTGGAAGAGAGGTGGCAAGACGTCTGGGAGTGAGCCACTCAGTCATTCAACGCCTTCACCAGCGATACCAAGACACTGGAAGAGCCGAGGAACGACCACGCTCAGGGCGGCCAAGAATCACCAACGGGCAAGACGATCGCTACTTGATGCTGACAGCAATCCGCAGCAGAACCATCAATGCAACCACTCTGAGACAGGAGCTGAGAAGAACGACTAACATCAACGTAAGTCGCCAGACCGTCCAAGGTCAACTTCACAGTTTCAACCTCCGCTCAAGAAGGCCCGCCGTCCGTCTCCCACTAACACAGCACCATCGACAGGCCAGAAGGAGGTGGTGTCGACGTCATCAGCGATGGACGAGGCAGCAATGGAGCACCATCCTCTTCACCGATGAGTCAAGATTCTCCCTGTCCCGAAATGATGGCCGGGTACGCGTCTGTCGTCGTCCAGGGGAGAGGCTTGCTGATGGCTGTGTTCGTGAGCACGATCGCTATGGAGGCGGCTCCCTGATGGTATGGGGAGGCATCCACCTTCATGGCAGGACACCCCTTCACCTTGTGCCAGGCAGACTTACTGGCGTAAGGTACAGAGATGAAATCGTGAGGCCGTTGATTATCCCCACTCTGCAAGCCATGGGACCCGGTGCCACCCTCATGGACGACAACGCCACTCCACACCGCGCCCGTGTGGTGAACGACTACCTGAGGCAGCAGCAGGTTCCACGACTGGACTGGCCATCGCGTTCGCCTGATTTGAACCCTATTGAGAACTTTTGGGACCATCTGGAACGCCGCGTCCACGACAACCACCCTCCTCCTGTTGACCTCCACCAACTGTTCCAATTTCTGCTGCAGGAGTGGAACGCCATGCCTCAACAGACCCTTGTGACTCTGATCCAGTCCATGAGGCCTAGATGCGTGGAATGTGTGAGTGCAAATGGCGGACATACGCACTACTGAAGCTTTTCAATAAACTTTCTTGTGAATTGTCAATTTTGTGATTTTCAAAAAGAGGGGTTATGATGTTTGATCCTTGATTTTGTCCAGAAAAATTGAATTGACACAATTGCAATGGCATTGACATGAAAGCTAAAGACATGAAATAAAATACGGTTTAAGCTGTTTTCCTGTGCGTTATGTCGTTTTATTTTGGTGAGAGTTTTTCTGTCTGGCCCTTAACTTTTTGTGACTAGCTTAGTATCACACACACACCACACACACACACACACACACACACCAGACGGCTCTCCCATTCCAGCCTTTCAGGAGACGTGCAATGACTTCACCATTGACGTCATCTATGACGCAAGAACCGTGCTTTGTAAGAATGACAGACAGATGGAGGGGAAGGGGTGGAGTGTGGGCGGGGTTAGCCCCTGGCAGCTCTGGGAGATGGGAACACCCTGCACCACACTTCATGCACCGCGCACTGCTGCCGCGGTTTCTTCTTCTTCTTTGCGCTCGGCTCTCAGACAGGAGCCCCAAAGGCACTGACGAAGGCTGTTGTACAGCGGAGGCCCTCCAGAGATCCATAGAGCTTCTCTCCCTCATCGATGTGTCAGCAGGCCAGGTCTCTGCTCCTAGCTTTTGATGTGTGGGACAGTCCTGCAGGAAGTGTTCCACAGCAACATGGGCACCCCTGAAGACTCGCGGCCCAACTTGCAGCCCTTCTGATTGGGAAGAGGATTTGGACCTTTCACCATCTCACCCGTCTTTCATCCTTAATCAACAGTTCCATCCATGCCATAGCCTGCCATGTGTACACGATAGTAGAAAGGAACTCTGGGAACAGCTTGACAGCAGAAGGACTTCAGAAAAGGAACCCCTCAGACAAGTGTTTCGGCCCTGTACTCCTTACACTCTAAGGGGGCCGGGCCGCATCCAGGTCATGACTCTCAGACGCCCTTCTACTGCCAAAGTTTTTTTTCTCTGTCTCTGTCGCTGCCTGATTCGCATCCCGCAACTTTTGGATCGGTGGGCGTCTCGAAGCGTGCCTTTTTTAGACGGATGTCTTACCCCACTGCTAACGGGATACTTCTTCTAACTTGGGGAATTTAAGCTTTATGAATGCACTACAATATGATAAACCAAAAGGCACATAAACATACAACACGCAAAAAAAAATGCAAAGAAACGTTTATTCAATACACAAAACCAAGTGATATTTTCGACAAATGTCTTTTTCAGACGTGACAAACAAACAGAAATAAAACGGGCGCAAAACGATACTCCCCAATTCGCAGTCAGCATGGAAGTGAGTCTGCACAGGTCTCCTCGCAGTAAGACATGCCTGTCTCCTGAACCATAAACACACTCTTCTCCTCAGGTGACGACGGTTAGCCATCACTACAACGACATCAGCCACGGTATAGACCAGCATCTGGGAGTCATGACCTGGATGCGGCCCCTGCCTCCTTAAAGCGTAAGGAGTTCAGGGCTGAAACACTTGTCTGAGAGGGGTTTCTTCTCTGAAGACCTTCTCCTGTCAAGCTCTCCGATCTCGCGCCGAATTGGATGAAGGTAAGTGATTGCTCGTTCTTCATTTTCGTTGTCCTGGGTGTTGTATATCTTGCCTGAATAAGACCCAATAGGTCGAAACGCGTCGTGTTTTGTCTTGTGATTCGTTTGTCTACGTTTTTCGGCGGAGCCTAATAAATAATTTTTTCAAATTTGTTTAGATTTCCGCCTGCAGTTGCCTCACTTTGCAACAAGAACTGGTTTCCATCAGGTGTCGAAGATCCGTATGAGGTAGCCTCGGAGGGATCTGAGTGCTTCTGTCTTAGAGACGGTGTAGCCCAGAGGACCACCGCTGTGGGGCTCGCTGTTCTCCTGGCGTTCCCCCACCTGCGGAGTAAAGTCTCCGGGACGAGACTGTACCTATGCTAACTGTGAGCAGTTTCTCGCAGACACCCGTTCCTCAGTCGTTCCTGAACACCAATGGCAGTAAGACGAATGATCCCCACCCATCGTGAGCTGCTGGCTGGTCCTGGGGAACCTGATGTTCATCGGTCACAATCTTCAGCACCGGGGGTCACGTTGAATGTCAGACAGTGCTGTCCAGTTCTGCATGGTATCATAACGGGTTTCTTTGTTGTTTGTTAGTGTGTTTGTTTGTGTGTTTTAAAAGTGTGTGTGTGTGTGTGTGTGTGTGTGTGTGTGTGTGTGTGTGTGTGTGTGTGTGTGTGTGTGCGTTCGTGCGTGCGTGCGTGCGTGCGTGCGTGCGTGCGTGCGTGCGTGCGTGTGTGTGTGTGTGTGTGTATGTGTGCGTGTGCGTGTGCGTGCGTGCGCGCGCGCCCCTCTGTGTGTGTGTGTGTGTGTGTGTGTGTGTGTGTGTGCAGGGAGAGGATGCTATGGATATGTAAGATAGAGAGAGATGAGGATTGAGAGACAGACAGACAGACAGACAGACAGACAGACAGACAGAGGTAAACAGTACGCATGCGCCTATGTGTAAATGAGCGAGTGTATATGCGCGTCTGAATGTACACACATACGTCTAAACGGGAGGGATAAGGCTGTACACATGCCCTTTCAATCTTAATAAAGACCACTGTTTACCTCACTGGGATCGTAAATGAAGTCAGGTCGGCATCTAGCAGCCTCGGACCCAGCCCCACCTGTGGGCTCTTGCACTCCTCCTCCTCCTCCTCCTCCTCCTCGTCCAACCTTGGGCAGAAAGCTCAGCAAGGATGACATCATGGTCATCCAACGCCGCGTGGTTCTGTCTCCCCGACAGCCCCCCGTCCCAAGGTCCTCCTCGAGTCATCCGTTGCACAGGTAGCAGAAGACGTTCCCATAGACCTTCCCGTGAACGTGGAAGGGGTGCGTGTAGGCTCGGCAGGCCTGACGAACCAAGGCGGAGCTTGCAGCATCTGCACGTGCAGCTCCGGCTTTGGGGCAGTTCCTGATGATGGGTTCTTCACGGGACAGGCACGTGCAGGGCCGGATGGTGGGAGGAGGGTGGTGATAGACGTCGCACGAGGCCTCGTGGAAGGCGTGCTGGAGCAGCTGCGTGGTGTTGGTGAAGGGAGGGAGCTGGGTGTGTTCTGGGCATTTCACCCGCACCTGCAAGCAACCCCACGAACGTGAAAATGATATACATGCTTGAAGCTCAAACGCTCTCTCTCTCTCTCTCTCTCTCTCTCTCTCTCTCTCTCTCTCTCTCTCTCCACACACACACACACACACACACACACACACACGCGCGCGCGGATTCAAAATTGGCCCTGATGTCTTCCATCTCCATGAAAAGTTCAATGCAAACATCGAAGGCCATCCCAACGATAACATATCAATTTTAACAGACAGGTCTGCGTAGAGAGGGAACGGGGCACGTAACAAAGGTTCTTCGCAGAGTGTTCCGCACTCTTTGAAACACCTCCACTAGTGAGGTCAACAGGACCCAGCGACAGTATTGTTCCAGACCGCAGTGAACCTACCGGACTTGTCGCACCTGCTACTGGATCCTGTTCACCTGAGGACTACTGCATCTGCTGACGAGAAACTGTTACACACAAACAGACACTCCCCTAAATGCGGTAGATCTTCCTGCCTGTAACGTCTTCACACACACACACACACACACACACACACACACACACACACACACACACACACACACACACACATAAAAAGAAAGAAAAGCAGAGATGAGCACTTGTTAAAGAGAAAATGAAGAATTTTGATTGAAATGATTGATGAAAATTTGTCCAGAAATCGAAAGGTGAAAACGTAAAACATAGCTCTCATGGATACCAAGAGTCAGGAATGAAAATCCACAAAGACCGGGGGGGGGGGGGGGGGGGGGGGGGGGGGGGACAACTCTTGTATACAAAAAAACAAGAACAACAACAACAACAGCTAAACTCCACAGACAGAAGGGCTCAAAGAATGATGCATATCATATCATGCACAACTAAAGACGACCGTAAAATCTGGCCATGGCGCCTTCCATCTCCATAGAAAGATTAATGGAATACCCGAGAAAAGCTGCTATAAATCAAAGAAACATACAGCTTAGCTTCTATGGTTAAAAACACTGATGAGCGTGAAGAGAACATCCCTGGGTGTCTTATCGACCCACTGTGTACGAAGTTGTTGATTGCAAGAGGGCGGGGTCGTCAGGAGCATACAAAGAAAATTTCGTCGATGCGATTGCGACCAGCGTGTCTCACCTAAAGAATGCTGCATTTTTCACAATGCAGTTGGTTGGTTTTTTGCTTGGCTCGTTTGTCGGATGGTTAGTTGGTTGGTTGGTCAGCTGGTTGACTTTTGTGGGTAAATGTTTTTTTTTGCTGTTGATATTGCTACTGCTACTGCTGCTTCTGCTGCTGGTAGAGCTGAGGGTTGTAATAGTGTGTGTGTGTGTGTGTGTGTGTGTGTGTATGTGTGTGTGTCTGTGTCCGTGCGTGCGTGCGTGCGTGTGTGTGTGTGTGAAAGACCACTACCTGCCAGAAGACCATCTCAAACGCCGGTACGCCGTGGCACAGCGCACAGTGCCGGTTTCTGTAGGTAACATTCCGCCCTCCAGGGACAGACACGGTGACGGGCGACAGAGAAAGTGGGTCATCTCGCCACGCCTGTCTGCACCGAGCGGCACGTGCCGGGCTGTAGCCGACGTGGTGTTCCCCACACGTGTCGCGCGTCCAGTAACTTCCTTTTCCGACAGCCGCGCATTGAACACCTTCGGGACTCCCACCACCCGATGAAGGAGTTCTGGCACTGAAGAAAAGTCGGCTCCGATTGCCCACGAGGACACCTGTCTGTGGGGATGAATCTTCCAGCTTCGGCTTGTCGTGGTTGATGGTATTGATGGCAGCCAGCGTCTTGCAGCCCGTCTCGCGTTTCAGCTTGTTATTCTCATCATCACTGCCGGTGCCATCGCCTTTTTTTATCGGCTTCTCTTTCGCCCTCTTTGATTCCCACATCACTGTTTTCTTCTGCGTTCAAGACTTCATTCACTTCGTGTTGTGTGTCTTCTGTGAGCGGTGCGGACGTGTTGTGGCGTGTTTCAGGAATGAGCTGTTCCTGCACGTCGTTCCCTGACTGATTCCCATGGCCTTGTTCACACCCAGCTCCTGCCACGTTCACACAACGACTGGCGTTCTTCCTCTGGAGGAGACTGCTGTCAGAGCGGTTCTCTGC
>CM031605.1:73949659-73967159 GCA_018398815.1 Conus ventricosus | reverse complement strand
ATTGGGTACAAGATGGGTGGGTGGAAGAATTGAACTGTCATTTGTGCGTGCCAGCATTATTGGGTACAAGATGGGTGGGTGGAAGAATTGAACTGTAATTTGTGCGTGCCAGCATTATTGGGTACAAGATGGGTGGGTGGAAGAATTGAACTGTCATTTGTGCGTGCCAGCATTATTGGGTACAAGATGGGTGGGTGGAAGAATTGAACTGTCATTTGTGCGTGCCAGCATTATTGGGTACAAGATGGGTGGGTGGAAGAATTGAACTGTCATTTGTGCGTGCCAGCATTATTGGGTACAAGATGGGTGGGTGGAAGAATTGAACTGTCATTTGTGCGTGCCAGCATTATTGGGTACAAGATGGGTGGGTGGAAGAATTGAACTGTCATTTGTGCGTGCCAGCATTATTGGGTACAAGATGGGTGGGTGGAAGAATTGAACTGTCATTTGTGCGTGCCAGCATTATTGGGTACAAGATGGGTGGGTGGAAGAATTGAACTGTAATTTGTGCGTGCCAGCATTATTGGGTACAAGATGGGTGGGTGGAAGAATTGAACTGTCATTTGTGCGTGCCAGCATTATTGGGTACAAGATGGGTGGGTGGAAGAATTGAACTGTAATTTGTGCGTGCCAGCATTATTGGGTACAAGATGGGTGGGTGGAAGAATTGAACTGTCATTTGTGCGTGCCAGCATTATTGGGTACAAGATGGGTGGGTGGAAGAATTGAACTGTCATTTGTGCGTGCCAGCATTATTGGGTACAAGATGGGTGGGTGGAAGAATTGAACTGTCATTTGTGCGTGCCAGCATTATTGGGTACAAGATGGGTGGGTGGAAGAATTGAACTGTCATTTGTGCGTGCCAGCATTATTGGGTACAAGATGGGTGGGTGGAAGAATTGAACTGTCATTTGTGCGTGCCAGCATTATTGGGTACAAGATGGGTGGGTGGAAGAATTGAACTGTCATTTGTGCGTGCCAGCATTATTGGGTACAAGATGGGTGGGTGGAAGAATTGAACTGTCATTTGTGCGTGCCAGCATTATTGGGTACAGGATGGGTGGGTGGAAGGGGAGGGTTACATGGAGAGGGAGGGAGGGGAAGGAATATTTTTTTGGGTTGTATTCGACTAAGTAACAAGTATGCAATACATTGAAATGCTGATCCAAGATTATTGCTTTATGAATAATGTTCATTGTCGTTATGATCATCATTATTATCATCATCATCACCATCACAACTACAACCACAATAATCATCATCATCATCATCTTCTTCTTCATCATGAATATTGGTGTTGATGTTGCTGTTGCTGTGGATAGAAAAGTTACAGACAAGACAAACAAAAATGTTGTGGTCTACAGTGACCTTTTAAATATATTGAGTTTACTGAAAACGTTTCCTTCGACACCCGCTCCTGTGTTTCTCACTTCTGTCAACAAATCGTTCTCACGTTCATACCTACGATTAATATTAGTTGAAGATACCAACACAACTCCAAATAGTAAACCATCGAACGGTACTTGATTTCAGTACTTTCCAAGTATAATGTCTTTGAACTTACGTCCCCTCCTTCCAACAAAAGCCGTCACTACTGGTCACAGATTCGTTGAAAATCAATAATTTCGATAATATTTCGGGCTAGAAGTGACAGTGAATGAGACGCAATATGATGACAACAACGAGACGATGAAGATGTTGAGATTCACGAAACGTATTTAAATCAAACCAGTCGCAATTACCCGTAAAGTTGGATCGGACGATTATTGACAATGCTGCTTCTGTTCCGCTGTGTCAAAATTGCTTCCCTTTACAACATTCCTGACTGGGTGAGAAAGATCGAGGAGTTGGCATATTTGATGTGACACACACAGAAACTGAAGAAATCGGTTTTTGAGACAAGCTAAAGAAATCGGAGTTATGCCATGTTGATACATATCTAGGCTTGTGCCACATAGGCATTGATTTTGGGGGTGTAACTAGAATCCCTCTTCTGCCAAATTCATTATTTGCGTCGTATTTTGACCAATGACTGACATATCTTTAAATTGTGAATGAACGGGGTTTGGTGTTTTCGTTTGTTTCTTTCTTTCTTTATTTATTTTGTATCTTACCCAAAGCGTTTAACAGAAGTTTTAGTCCCATGCCAAACTGTTAATATTTAATTTTGTTATTGTTATAAAATACCCGTGTGCGTGTGTGTCGAACAAATCAGTACAAGTGCAAACTAACAATTCCTCTGTCATTTCTTGGCAAATGTTAAGAAAGAAAGGAACAAAAAAAAGAGAAGGGGGATGGGGGTGTCGTGAGAGAAAGAAAACAGGAATTAAATTTTAAGGCGTTAGATTATAAATGCAAAATCCTTCAGTAGCAGCACTTGGGGGCCATCGTTGTCCATCTCGAAAACAGAACTATTTCTATTGCATACTCATAGGCCTTTCGTCCACTGATTGGGACTCATCGGTGAGAACACGGCTGACTGTGTCGGTGTTCCCTTTGGCATTGAAAGATGTACCACAGTCTATGATTCTGGGGTATTCTAACCACCAAGGGTTCAAAAACAGAATCCATTGGCTCTCCAAAAGTGGTGTGTGTGTGTGTGTGTGTGTGTGTGTGTGTGTGTGTGTGTGTGTGTGTGTGTGTGTGTGTGTGTGTGTGCCTGCGTGAGTGTGTGCGAGCGTGCATGTGTGTGTGTGTGTGTGTGTGTGTGTGTGTCTGTCTGTCTGTCTGTCTGTCTGTGTGTCTGGTTTCTGCCTATCTGTCTACCGGTCTGTATTAGCCTCCGGTCTTGTAGGAATAGTTTGCTTGCGTTTGCTTTTTTTTTTTTTTTTTTTTTTTTTTTGAATGAGCATGTAGGTAGGTCTCTCAAATCACAGGCCAACCGCAGGCTAGGTGGGGGCGGAAGGGGAAAGGGGAAAGAAAAGAGGTGGGAGTGATTCGATCGGTGTAGCCTGCTTTATCCCCCCAAATAAACACACACAAAAAACATATGCCCGTAACGCTTCTGTCGTTGTGCTGTTTTAAAACTGGTAACAGATCGGCTCAGCACAACACATTTGACCACCGTATGGTTCTTGAGCAGATTAACGTCATGTGATCGCGCGCGCGCGCGCGCGCGCCGCCGATCGCGTGCCAGACCAACACCACAACCGCAACGAAAGTGATCGCTTGGCACACACACACACACACACACACACACACACACACACCCCTCCACCACCACCCCTACCCCGGCTCGGTAAGGTCTTACCCCATAGCAACCAGCTGAAGTAGTGTGGGAGCTTTCAATGCAGCAAAGAAAGTGACGTCCCTTCTCGCGGTTGGCGTGACGAACGCGAGCAGACGATTTCTGGGGCTGGGTGGTTGCAGACGACAGACAGGCAAACTCGAAGGACCAAAAAAACTCCATAGAACCGTTTCGCCATGATGCATCGGGCCCACACGTCCTACGATTTCTACGGAGAGTGAGTTATTAATTAAGTATACCTAACATTTTATTTTTGCTTGTTTTGTGGTTTTCTTTTCAATAACTGAAAAAGGCAATCATTCAGTCTGAATTAAAAAGAAAAAAACCTGGTATGATTTACGGTAAAATTAATATAACCATCTTGAGATCAACCGAAAGTCAACTGTCGGATTAGGTTATTTCAATAATATAGGAAATTAATAACAAATGATGAAATCAGATTTTCAGGAGATTAGTGTGTTTTTGGATTACTTGTTATCAAATTCACGGAGTTTTTCATGTATATTGAATATTTGCCGCCATTTGTAAACTCATTGGAGAGAAAGTAAAAATTTTTCTTTAAGAAAAAAAAGGAAAGAAAAAAAAAAAGAAAGAAAAAGAAAAACACGCATCTACCAGTAGGGGTGTACAAGGGTGATTGGGGTATGACAAAATCCAGTTCTAATATCTATGTTTGACAGGCCCTCTTGGTAAAAAAAAAAATTTCTTTATCGAAAAAACTAGTTGGCTGGCGACAAATGTAACGTTTCTCATGATTAAACAGTGGTTTGGTTTGGGAAACCTATGGGTTCGCATTTCTTGATTTTTTTTTCTGAAAATGATACAGAAACGGAGTAACCTGCAGGTGAGTAAAGTCGTGTTATTTCAATAGCAAGTCGGTCAGAAACCCACACGGAACTGGTTCACTTGCAGGACCATTCTAAACTGATGAACACTGCCATTTGAGGGGAGGATGGTGGCGGTAGAAATCACTATAGAATCAGTTGGGGTTCTTTAATTTTCCTGTGTTTCCGTTTACCGTTCAAAATTTGGTGGAAGACGAATTCTATTTTGAAGGGAAAATAGATTGGCCTACAGGCCGTTTTCAATTGTCATTTCCTTATGTTACAAGACGCACTAGGAAGATTCAAAATGATTTCATTTTATAAGTTCAATGACCCAATGTTGGGATGACTTTGAATCAGTCGTGCGGTGAGGGAAATCATACAGTTGAACACAAAAGAAGGTCTAAACCGTCTGTTTTATTCATAAAAGTATGCCATCGTATGCACTCACCCCACACACACACACACACACACACACACACAACACACACACACACACACACTGACGTTTTATACCGCCTGACGAAGGCAATTAAAAACCGAAAATTTGGGACCTTTTAAACTTGTTCATTTGGATTTTTATCTACTTTTACTGTACATCAGAGAGAGAGAGAGGGGGGGGGGGTTGTGAGTTGAGGTAAGCAACTCTTATCTTCAGTTTCTGCACGGTTTAGCGAGGCCTGGAAGGAAACATTCGAACGCATAAAATCAGAGACCAGTACAAAGCATAAAACACAAAATTTGGGTAAATGCTGGCGTGATAGAAAATAGCAAACGCATGTAGTGAAACAGCACATGAACTACCGTTTGTAAAAAAGAAGTATTTTTGGCAAAACGGAGTTAGAGAAGGTTGCCGATGCTTGTTTGAATCCATGAGCGTGTGGACATTTGAACATTTTTGCGTACCATTCGTGCATGGGTCAGCTTGCTTCCTTACTTGCACTTTGGAAAACCGGGTATAAACGATTAGCCATGCATAGTGAGCAACCCGGGTACTCGCTGTGTACGTTTGGGTTGATCGTTCATTTTGCTCAAAAACACAAGGATTAAGCCGCCTGAGAAAAACAGACTGAAGCACTGCATGGGAGAGAAAGAGCAGCCTACAGACTGAGACTGACTCACAGAAACAGTACGCGTGACAGGTCAAACCAGAGGCGAGATCAGGATCACGTACCCTGGTAGTCTTGAGTAGAAATCCGTTCTCTCTATCGAAAAGTACCAGGCTGGCACCGCAGGGGGTTAAAAAAATGAAGAAAAAAAACCGCTACCCCCTCGGCTGCTCCTTGAGCGTTCGGGAAGTTTGTGGGCTCCTAAAGGGATCCCTAGACTTGCGTTTTGCATAGACGCAAAAATAAAGTGAGGTCGTTGATCAGTTTAAGTGCGAAATAATGCCGATCCTAGTTGTTTGGCACGGTCTTTTGTTAAAGTCAGGGACAGGCGTTTCCCCCAAAGCCGTATCTGTGGCCATATTTGGTACTTCAAGTGCAGGGGTTTTGTCGTAGGGATCACTTGAATCTGAACATCGGGAAACGAACGTATGCGATGGAATTCACGATCAAAATGCCAGTTTACCGCCATAAAGTATTTTGAACGAAACTGTTTTCAATAGCTGTAAAACTGGGATATTGTCACACTGTCACTCTTGCATACCCGCATTCATGACAGCATTTACTCCATACGCACACGCAATCTTTCCATCACCCAAAAGGAGCACTCCCGAATGTTTTCTTCCCCCCCTCTCCTTCAGGGAAAACACTTTACTGAGTCACAACAACAATTTGGGGTAAACAGATTTGACACCTGTATCTCTCTCCCGCACTGAGAGACAAATAAATCTGCACACATGAAATCTCTCCTCACACCAAGAGACAATCAATCTTCACACATGTATCTCTCTTTACACTGAGAAAAAAATTAGTCTTCACACTGGTACCCTCTCTTTACACTGAGAGATAAAATAATTATTTCCGCTCTATAAAGCTATGGCCTTCACATCCGTTACCCAAAATTCCGGACCAGGAGAATACATAACCCCGTAATCCCCGAGGACCTGCCTGCCTCAATAAAAGCTTCCTGCTTCTCAATTCCCTGTCTCTCTGAGACAAATACTGCCCCCTCGAACTCTCCCGTCCTGGAGATACGGGGTCTCGACTTCTCTTCCGCGACTTCTTCGTCTCTTGCGAAATGACGAGCTTCAACTCCTCTCCCCTGGGTTGGTACTGGCGGGGGCTGAACTACCGGTGTGTTCCCCACACCATGGCCATCTTCAACCACCTCACGGGTAAAGGGTGAAGGGCGAAGGGTAAAGGGTGACGGGTGAAGGGTGAAGGGTTGAAGGGTGAAGGGCTGAAACACGAATAAGGTTCGTGTAAGAAAACCTGTTTCTAAATTAAACATATGAATTCTTTCTCTCTTCTTTAAGTTTTCCCCCTGTAGCTTTCCCCAACTATCTATCGCTCACCTGGAAAATGACTGGTCAGCAACGAGGACCACCGTCCTGACAGGTTCGAGTCTCTAGCCATCTGCGGGGTTTTAAAACTGACTCTTTCCCCCCTTCTCTAGTGAGTGCATACTCAGTGTTCAAAACACATGACCAGCACCTTACCTTACCAGCCCTTGTTAACTATCACTCAGGGTCACTTTCACCCAAATGACCACATTCGTTTCTGAAGGGAGTCACACTCACAATTATTTGGGGACGCCCGCTACACTATCAACCCACAGGAATATTCTTCCTTTAATTGTGGCACGGGAAATTTGATTCATATCACTAACTACATGTGAGGGAGCGTCACATGCCTTGATGTGAGGCTACGTCACATGACCACCCCCCATCCTGGGATGAAAAAATTTTCTCCAGAAAATTTTTTTAAAGGATTACAACTTCACTTAAACACATCTTCAGCCATAAATCTCAAAATGTGTAACCATCGCACATGATTCACCAAATTAATAATCAACGTATAGAATCAATCACCATGATCCACCATAAATAGCATATTTCAAACTTTCAATCTTTCTAAAAAAAAACATTCATAATTGCACCATATTTCTAAGATACATTTCACAAATTACATGGTAAAACAATTAGGGATTTTAACAATTCAAAGCACAAATTGTGTTCATACTTAAAATGTGAAAGCACATTTTCCCTTGATCTTTGTCTCACATCATAGTTCAAAACCCTCATGAAAATGAGAATATTCCAAGTGTACAGTTTCTCAATAGACATGTAAACAAAATAAACAAAGTTTAAACATAGTTTCTTTTCCCCATGTAGTGTTTTAGTCCATTGAAAAGTCACATGCTTTCCTTTGTTGACAATGACAAATGAAACAATTGGTTTGTCTCATTGCACAATCAAAACATGTGTATTATACATTTCTAAAGAGTATTTGCTCATCACACATACATATAGATTCATCTTCACAAGAAAATTAGACATAAATAGTATTTGGGATTTTTTCCATTGTTTACCAAAGAATAAAATGTATTACATCAACATCAAGTAGTTGTTTGCTTGCAAAACATATAGTCATTTCAATAAGCAAATTATGCATAAATCCCACTTGATTTAAATCGTCAGTAGCATACAATCCCACTGTCAAATGTGATCACACCGTAATCATTAAGAAAGACAAAAACAGGAATAGTCTTTCCCTTGAAGACAGTTACATTTGTCCATGAATATTCACGCACGTGACAACAAATCTGCCAGGGACATTTTGTGTTCCAGGCACTGGTTCAACAGTAAACGGGAATCCTGCAATGCCAAAGACCATCTTAATTAACCTGCTGTTCTTAGTCTTTGACGATTTCAAGAACGTCAGTGGCATGGTCAGTTTTGTAACTGAAACTTTCTTCCAGTCAAGAACCTGGCGAACTTTCACATGCCCATACAATAGCCAAGCACTCTCTCTCAATAGTGGAATATTTCTCTTGTTCTTGAGAACTTTTACTGGCGTATTGCACGGGTTTCTTCAGAAGTTAACGGGAATACTATGGGGTTCAATACCAGTTACTGTACCTGGGGTATCCGTCAACACATCCTAAAAGTCTTTCAAAATGTTTTTTGAGCTGTTCTTTTTGGCTTGTAGACAATTCATTCGACAGAACCCAAACATCCTCATAGGTTCACCTTTGATAGACAGAATAGGAAGGGGTACAACATCATCTGTACTGGTAGATGTTAACATTCCTACATTTGCTGTTTTCATAACCTTGATCTGTCCCTGTACTTACATTGGGTAAAAATTTTCATCACTGATAATGTCTGTCAGGGTTGACATCATTTCTGACACAGGACTTTATCCATCAACGACGGTTGATGGCAACATTTGTACGTTCAACATACTTCTTCAACATGTTCACATGTAAATACCTTTCAGTGTTTGCCATTTTGATTTTATATTTTACTTCAAAAAGTTTTTCGACCACCTGAAAAGGACCCTTCCACATAACCAAAGCTTGTTATGTTCATCAGTTAGTAGCACAAGGACTTTATCCCCTACACTAAGGAACGGGCCTTTGCTTTCTGTCTGCAAAGACCTTGTACACATCTGTTTTTCTATCAGCTGACTGTTGAGCAAGCTCACATGCATCCTTCAAACGTTATGCGGGTTCTAAACGTATTTGGGTAAACAGTTTTTACTGGCAGGTATGTTCCTCTTTTTCCGTCCATTGTGTCATCAAACAGATCCAAAGGTCCCTTGTTGATGTCCGAAAAGAAGCTCAATGAGAAAATACCCAGCGTTTCGTTCGGCATTTCCCTGTATGCAAAAAGCAAAGCCGGTATGAACGATCCCATTCCTGGGGCTCTTGCCTTGAAAACCTTTCTCAACATGGACTTTAACTTTCCATTGAAACGTTCAACCATGCCATTCGTTTGGGGATGATATGGGTGGTTGAAATGGAAGAGATTGACAACAGTCTGTAAATTTCTCTCTGAATCAGAAATGAATTGCGTTCCACAATCCGAGAGAATTTCGTCTGGAAGACCCACTCTGGAAAAAATTGCAAGTAAAGGGTCAGCGACAGATACGTATCAATTTTCTTCAGTGGGAAACGCTTCTGGAACCCTTTTTGCTGTATCCCCCAAGTCAAGATATAGCGATATCCCGAAGAAGACAGTGGTAGCGGTCCAACAAGATCAATAGCTACCTTCCGAAATGGAACGGAATGAGAGGCAATTTGTGCAAAGGTGCACATGGGACGCGACCTTTCTGAGATGTCTTTTGCAGATGTCACATGAGCGGCAGTATTTCGTAACTTCCTTTGGGGACACCTGGCCAATAAAAAGAATCAAGAACCTCTTTAATGTTCTTTTGATTTCCCAGTGACCAGCGAACAATGCATCTAGCCGTGTGCAGTACTGTTTTTCTAAGGTTTTGGAACCACAACTTTTCTGTTGTCCTGTCCAGGTACACACCTGTAGAGAATGTCAGAGTCCAGTATGTACGTTGGTTTGTCCGTTGGACGTCAGTGACAGTCTGTTTTGCAGCAGAAAGTATTGTCGTCAGCGGGCTCGTCTTTTCCCTGCATTTCTTTTAAATCATCTGGGGTAATCTGGAGTCATCCAGTTTTGAGACTTTAGCGGGTTTGTAGCCTTTCCCTGCCCTATGACGTTTGATCTAGTACTCACAAGACAAGGAACAAAAGATTTCCTCCAGCACCACCATGTACTGTAGCGACACCTGGCAAATTGCCCAAGATCAAGTCGCAGACTGGGTTATCAATAACACAGGCGGTAAGAAAACCGGGTAGTACGGTGTATCGACTGAAATTTTCGCCAGCGGAAACGTTTCAATCTTGCCTCCAAAAGACCTACACTTTTGGACGGTTGAGATACTGGTCTTTAAGGACGAAAGATTTCCGTACACCAGCAGTGTGCACCCAGTGTCTCGCAAAAAACCCAAGCCTGCAAACCATTGATGGCTCCGTTTTCTAAAACCCAGTCCATCAACAGATTGATCTGGTGCCAAAACAAGGGCCCTTTTTCACAATCAGTGGAGACTAATGCGGGTTTTTAATCATTTGGTTTGAAAAGGGGAATTTTTCCTCAAATGGGAACTTGCCATCACAAAAGAAACATCGCATTGTCTGATCGGCAGCCGACTGATTTTGTGAACTTCTGTTCTGTCCACGAACTGGCCCAAAAGGTCTACGTGGTGGTCGTTGTCCACGACCTCGGGAACGTTTGCTGAGGAGTAACGGGTCTTTCGGCGGTGAGTAGGTATTGACGAAAGTCACTCGAACCGCGGAAGATCCCTGTCCGTTCCTAGGATGGTATATCCTTGAGTCTCAAAAATGACCCACGATTTCCTTTCCTGTAACTTCCCCGTCCTGATGGGATAGTACATGACGCATGAGACTCAAAGATGGAAAATTTTTCCCCTTTCCTTTGCCACGCCCTTATCTGGGGGCGATACAATACTGACAGCCATCTGACACATTTCCTCCACGTTTTCAAATGCCTTTCTTTAAGGAAAGTGGCCAGATCTTTGCTCACGCTCTGGAAAAGTTGTTCTCTAAGAAGGAGATCTCGCAGTGATTTAAAGTTTTGTTCGTTTTAGACAAACGATCCATCGATCCAAAAAATACTCATACGGATCAGAAACGATGGAAACGATTCTCCTTTTCAGGGCGCACAGAACGGAAACGTTCGTGAAAACGATCAGCAGAACATGGGAAATTCTTGAGGAGTTCCTCTTTCAACTGGGTCCCAAGTTAAATTTTGTTTCGCTGCAAGTGAGTGGTACAGTGTCAAAGCGCTACCCCTTAAACAACGACGCAATATACAATGTCCACTTTCCTTTGGCCAACCACAAGACGTTGCGTGACTTTCAAATCGGAAAAAGAAAACTATCAATGTATCCGTTTTTTCCTCAAAAGGTGGCAACTTTGGAAATATGCCGCTTTTGGTTGAGGCATGCTGCGGAACCGACTGGTGGAGGTTCTCTCGATGCCTGTATTCTTCTAATTTCAGCATCAGTCTCTAATTCTAACTGCCCAACTTAAATTGACGTTCTTCAGCTTCAGCTTCCCTCTGTAATCTTTTTTCTTCAATTTCAGCTTCCCTCTGTAGTTTTTTCTTCAGCTTCAGCTTCCCTCTGTAATCTTTTTCTTCAATTTCAGCTTCCTCTGTAGTTTATTTTTTTCAGCTTCAGCTTCCCTCTGTAGTTTATTTTCTTCCCTCTCTCTTAGCCTGTCTGCCCTATCTGTGCATTGTTGCACATATTAGGTAAGTTTTTCTCCCTCAAACCCCAAGCGTTCCGCTTGTTTAACATATTTATCAAAATCATCCATAAAGAATCGTCAACAGATATAAACACAAAACAATCTCTAAGTATGAATAAAAAACAAGGCGATTATATGATATATTATGTTTCACAAAACCGTAATTATAGTATAACAAATACAGAATCAATTTCCGGGGGTTAAAAAAAAAACAGCTTACTTAAACAGGGTTAGATATGAAAACCAAGGAATGTATTTTTCCAAAAATAATTTGCAACTGTTATCAATTTGGGAAATTTTCAAAACAAATAAGTTTTAAAACAAAACTGTTTTCCCTAAGAAAAAAAAAAAAATAACACAATAAAGTTTTCTGAAAATAAATTCTTTATAAAGTTTTAGTTCTCAAATGTTCTTGTTGTCAGTCTTTCTTTCTTACTTAAATTTTAAACGAATTTACAAAACAAATGTACCGCCTTATACAAAAAATGAATATAAATTTACAAACAAAAGGAATCACAAACAATTAAAAAGGGGGGAAGAAACACAATTAGCGGAAATCCTACCTAAAAGATGAAAATTTGAAAAGAAAACTAGATTAGGAGCCTATTGAGGAGAAGGTTTAAGAGGTTTTGAAAAAAGGGGGTGAAAAGGAAATGAAAGGATACACAGGACCGGAATAGTGAGCCCGAAATCAAGAAAAGCAAAAGAAGTCCACAACAGCACCCTATGGTCACTGTCTCCCGTGAACTGGAGACGGGAAAATAAATCACTGCACAATATACACCACACTACCGTAAAAATACAAAATACTAAACAATCAATCAAAAAATGCACATTCACCCAAACCAAAAAAAATCCGCACCACACCCAGAAAAAAAATAAACAAAAGATAAGATTTTATTTGGGCAGAGCGGTAATCAACTCCACCACCTACACTACTAGCGTGACGGAGGAGAAGTTGATCCCACACTCTGAGGGGCAAGGGGAAAAATCAAACTGAAACAATAGGGGAAAACGAAAGAAATAGATATTTATGAGAAGGGAAAGACTATTGACTCCCCAACGCATGTCCCCCTGCTAAACGCAGAAGAGGTTGGGGCTATCAGTCCTGGGAAAGGGGCAAAAATACTAATCCTCTAGGGAAGGACAGCGATTCCTCAACGCCCTGCCCCCTTGCTGCCAGGTTCGAGCAAGAGGAGGGTTTAGGCTATCGGTCTGAGGTGGGGAAGGGTCAAAAAGAATCCACCAAAAAAAAACCCTTAAAAAAGGGGTAGAGCAACCAAAGAAATGTCAACCACCCAAAACACATATAGAATAGAACACACACAAAAATGCAAATATTAACACAATAAATAATTAACTTTCTTCTTTTTTTTTTCTTTCCTCAAACCCTTGAGGGGACAAAATAGAAATTCCGAGGTTACAAATAGAAACCTTTCCTTTTTTTTTTTTCTTCCTCAAAAACCCCTTTAGGGTACAAATTTTTTTTTTTTTTAAACCCCCAAAGGGGACAAATAGAAATCTTTCTTCTTTTTTTTTCCCGGAGAAACAAACGGCAGCTAACCGATGAAACTGGAGTCGGGGTCCCACTGTCACTGTCACTCTTGCATACCCGCATTCATGACAGCATTTACTCCATACGGGACACGCAATCTTTCCCAAACACCAAAAGGAGCACTACCGAATGGTTTTTCTTCTCCCCCTCTCCTTCAGGGAAAAAAACTTTACTGAGTCCCAAAAAACAACTTGTAAACAGATTTGACACCTGTATCTCTCTCCGCACTGAGAGACAAATAAATCTGACAACATGTATCTCTCCTCACACCAAGAGACAAATCAATCTTCACACATGTATCTCTCTTTACACTGAGAGAAAAATAGTCTTCACACTGTATCTCTCTTTACACTGAGAGATAAAAATATCTAGTTCCGCTTCTATAAAGCTATGGCCTTCACATTCCGTTATCACAAAATTCCGGACCAGGAGAATACATAACTCCCGTAATCACTGAGGACCTGCCTGCTCAAGTAAAAGCTTCCCTGCTTTCTCAATTCCCCGTCTCTCTGAGACAATATACTGCCCCCTCGAACTCTCCGTCTGGAAGATACGAGGGCTCGACTTCTCTTCCGCGACTTCTTCTGTCTCTTGCGAAATGACGAGCTTTACTCCTCCCCTGGAGTTGGGACTGGCTGGGGCTGAACTACCGGTGTGTTCCCCACACCATGGCCATCTTCAACCACCTCACGGGGTGAAGGGTGAAGGGCGAAGGGTAAAGGGTGACGGGTGAAGGGTGAAGGGTGAAGGGCTGAAACACAATAAGGTTTGTGTAAGTAACCTGCTTCTCAATTCAACATTATGAATTCTTTTTCTCTTCTTTAAGTTTTCCCCCTGTAGCTTTCCCCAACTATCTATCGCTCACCTGGTAATGACTGGTCAGCAACGAGGACCACCGTCCCGACAGGTTCGAGTCTCTAGGCCATCGGGGGGTTAAAACTGACTCTTTCCCCCCTTCTCCTTGAGTGCATACTCAGTGTTCAAAACACATGACCACACCTTACCTTACCAGCCCTTTTAAACTATCACTCAGTGGTCACTTTCACCCAATGACCCATTCGTTTCTTTGATGAGTCACACTCACAAATTTTTTTTGGGGACGCCCGCTACACTAGTCAAGCCACATGAATATTCTTCCTTTAATTGTGGCACGGGGAAATGATTCATATCACTTAACTACATGTGAGGAGCGTCACAGGGCCCGGGTGGAGGCTACGTCACATGACAGATATGTAGATTAATCGCATCTGTCCCATGTGAACTGTCATGTGCAAATTCTTTCCCTTTTTTCAGCCCCTGTGGAGTTAATATGTAGACTTGTTCAGAAGACTCTAGTTACAAAGACCGACAAACTAGAATTACGTTTGTCTGTCGAAATTTAGTTAACGATGCATCACTGATATATTACTGAAAATGATTTTTAAATGACGCTATGAATTTCAGTTACTTATGGTTGAAGGCATGGTGCACGTCAGAACTGTTTTGAGTTCGCCCAAAACAATTGTAACAGTTACATGAAAAACAAGGGTACATGATATGTGCACACATTATTTTTTTTCACACACAAAAAAAAACGCGCGTGCGCGCGCGCACACGCGCACACGCACGCACACACCACACACCCACACACCCCCACACACACACACACACACACACAAACGCACGCCCCGCGAAAAAAACCCCACACATGCACGCACGCATGGACGCGCGCACGCACGCACACACACACACACACACACACACACACACACACACACACACACACACACACACCACACAATACTGTATCAATTGATCGGTCCAGATAAAAGCAAACGAGCGCACAATTGGTGTGCGTGAGAAACGACCCTCTCCCCGCCTTTCCCCCTGCCCTCCTCGCCCCCGTCCCCTCCCCGACCCCTCAACACTCCCAACCCCCCCCCCCCCTCTCCCCTCTCTCTCTCTCTCCTCTCTCCTCTCCCCCTCCCCTCTCCCCTCTCTCTCTCTCTCCCCTCTCTTACTGACTAATTAACGCAGGCAAACAAAAGCAAGTCAATATTCCATCCCGTCTGTTTTCACTCTCTTCAACACGATTGGTATTGGTATTCCAATACTTTATTACTTGAAAGAAATCTCATATTAAATTCTAATACCAAAAGTCTGCATAGTTGCCATAAAAATTTCAGCACATGATTTTTTAATATCTATTCTCTATCTGATCGATGAAACGCTGTAAACTGTGCATTCAAGTTCATTGTCTGGCTGGCTCTCTCCCCTTTTCCCCTCTCTCTCTCCTCTCTCCTCCGCCTTGGCCTAACCCTTTTAGTCAAGACATGCATTTCAAGTGAAAGCGGTACAATCGCATGAAGTGGATGAGATAGTAACCCCCCCTGACACTTGTCCTTGAGCGTGTCAGACAACCCTTTTCGCCTCCCTCCACCGCCCACCCTATCCTCCACCACGCATAGGCTTTCACAAAAGCACAGATCACTCATGCAAACACAGACATCCACCCACGCCCCTCATACACACTATATGTGCGCATCCTCCCTCCCTCCCTCCCCCCCCCCCCCAAAAGCACACATACACACTCACGCACACACAACACACACAGAGCTCGTAGCCCACAGACTCATTCAATCACGCATACGCGTGCATACAAGCACACACACACACACACACACACACACACACACACACACACACACACACCACACACGCACACACACACACACTGCGACTTACGATTTACCGTCACGTTTTGATAGGGGTTTTATAACGGCACCAGTTAGCATCCCGATGGGGTTCATCAAAACAAATGAACCTCTACTAAAGTCACTGTGCCCGATCAAACCGCATGTACATAGTGAGCAATAGGCCTGTCAGCCAGCAGCGTGCTGGAATCGGTTCCAAGGGCAGTCGTGGACACAGAGGATGGAGCAAGAGGGGGTGTAGGCTCATCAGTTTGTACTTTCATAAAAACAAGCAGCTGGTCGAGGGGAAAAAAACAAGTGAGCTTCCTAGTCATATATCTTCCAATTTAGAAGTCCGATAGCAACGTGCGTAAGACACCATTAACACGGCATACCTGGGGATGCCCAACCATCCGAGACCTTACAGGTTTGGATCCTGAAAGAGCGGAAAGTGTTTCTGACGCAGAAGGGCTACAGGAGTTATGATGTGGATGGGGGACGACCCCTACACTGTGGGCCGAAACACTTTCCTGTTAGGGGTTTCTCCTCTGAAGATCTTCTGATGTCAAATCCTCGCGCTACACGCTGTCTGATCTCTAATTTTCCGGGAAAACATCGAAGTCTTTCTGTAATTATCGGGGATGAAGTTCAAAAAATGGTTTACAGGAAAAGCTGACGTGGAAACCCATGCACAGAGACTTGAACCAGGGGAACTTAAGTAACCTTTACCATCAGACATGGGAGCACGCTGAGATGGGCAGTGAAATATTAACGTCCGTGACGTGGTAGAAGGAATAAAAAGCCGTTCGGGGCAGGGAGTAGGGGACCAGTCTTACACAACATCCCCTACCACAACGACCACGTAGTGAATGGGGAGCGAATTTGTCCAGTTCTGTGTTGAGCGCAACTGGTAATCGAACGTCGATCTCTGACAGTGAATTCTTCGCTCTACCGCAGAACCAACCAGCCACCGGTCAGATTCGCGGTGAAAGGGACAGTTTTAATGGGCCACCCGGGTATGGACCTCACAACGTCTGTAGTTCGCTGGTTTACGGATGTACCCGACACTGCTTGATAGCAAACGTTCAGTAGTTTTTTAATGGAGGGATTTTCGACTCTGAGTTCCCCAGTTCCATTAAGAGAGAGAGTCATGACAGCATAGGTGGTCGCATTAAACGACATGCACACCGTTAACAGTATGGCATCGTTGTTGAGGCGATGTTTACTAGGGGAACACATGTATGCACGTAAAACTCGTGGAGAATCGAGGGTACTTGTTAGCATAGGATTCTTTACATAACCAAATGGAAACTCTTTTTTGAAAAAGCAGGTAGCCAAATTTGCTAGGGGAATACCTGTGTGTAAACCTCGTGGAGAAATACGGGTTCTCTTAAGCTCACAATACTCAAGATAACCAAACGAAAACTTCTGTTTTGAAAAGAGCTAGACTTTTTTCTTTTCTTCTTCAAAACAGCTACATAAAATTTCATGCATGAAGTGATTGCTGAGTAAAAAGATTTTAGTTCTCTTATTTCTGTAGTATTTCTTTTTCACAAGGATATCTGTTTGAATGTCATCTAAATATCTAGAAGTCTGTGTTCGTGTGTATGCATACATGCCTGCTGTTGTGCATTTGCGTAGGCATGTATGCACATACGATTAAGCATACATATGAGCTCTTTGTTTTTGTACGAGTGTATGGCGTCGACTCGGGGACAGTGTGTCACTTTGTGAGTGTACGTGTGGGGTGTGCATTTTATTGTGAATTTAAACGCCACGCAAGCATGTATCTGCAAAAGAGAATGGCATGACTTCTTTTTTTTTCTTTTCTTTTTTCTTTTTTGTAACATCGGCCAGGAAAAATGTTTATGGTGCAGGTCAAACTATAAAACGCACCGTAAATACGCACAGAAATCCGGTTAGTGTCGAAAGAGAGAGAGAGTTAGTGTGTAAGCGCGCGCGCGCG
>CM031605.1:73924659-73942159 GCA_018398815.1 Conus ventricosus | reverse complement strand
TAGTGTGACATCAGCAGATCTTATGTTGTACCGTTTATGTCTTTGTTTCATTGTACGTTGTCAGGCTGCTGAGACGGAAGAACGTACGAATGTTGATCTTGAAAAGTGTATATAATAACTCCGCCAAACAACGTGGACAAACGAATCACAAGATAAACAACACTCAGGACAACGAAAATGAAGAACGAGCAATCACTTCTCTTTGTCAAATTTGGCGCAAGATGGGCATTGAGTGAAAACGAGACCGTAGAATATTGGATATACACTTAAATATGAAAACGAAGCTGATTCCCTTAATCGACAGTTACTTCCGTTCCGTGGGGTACATAAACAGAAGACAGTTGATATACATATCACAGTGTTTTTTGTTTTTTTTGCGCACTTGTGTTCGATTGATTGTTGTAATTCTCGCTATGCACTGTTTTGTATGACACCCTCTTCAGTGAAAGGCTTCAGCCAATAACCGCCGACCGTTCAAAATAGCCTGTCTGATTCAAATCCTATTCTCTAAATGAAGGGAACGTTCTTGCATTCATTGCATACCTGTTCAGTTTGTTCCCATTCCACAGTCGTCAAAAGCTGTTAGTCTTCTGTCAGTTCATTCGCAATGTCTGAGTTTGTCCCACGTCTGCATGCGACTGAAACAGTATCTCTTCAGACAGTGGGTCTCATGGAGTGTTGCAAGCTTCCTGGCACTTTTCTGAGGTGTTCCAGCGGCTGTCAGATCTGCCCACAGACGTATGGGCACGACGACAGGCTCAGGTCGGTGCTCTCTTGTCCGTGGCGTGGCCTTAGCATACTCGAATCGTAATCGTGAGAAATAATGTTAACTCATTCCTGACTGCAGCCGGCTGAAGGAGGATGAGCTGGTGGACATGCCGGACATGCCGCTGCCTGGACGTCAGACCCCAATGGGCATGGTGAGGCCCTCGTCGCCCGGCGGCCCCAGTGGCGGTGGTCACGTGCCCAGGCCTCGCTCGCGCACCAGCAGGCCTCCCATGACTGCTCGCTCCCACACAGAGATCGGGCTTCAGGTGAGTGGGCTGGGTGGAATTGGGGGGGGGGGTGGGTTCAGTTGTGTGAGAAAAGATCCCATACGCTGGGGAAATTTTTTGAATGGGACAGGGGGAGGCGTGGAGTGGTTGGGGCACACAAGTATGTTTAATGGGTGCCAATTGTGTGTCTGTAGACTATGTGTTTGCGTATGGTGTACTGGTAAAGTCTAAAACCACAAAACGATTCGCACATTGACCCCTGGTGTCGTGGTGGTTTTGTTTTTTTGTTTTTTTTTGTCTCATCTTCCATACCGGTCCAGAGCCAACATTCCCGTGGTGCCGCTGATTCTGGCTTCCCGTTCCTAACCACACCCGGGTTTGTCTCATCATCTTATCACACACACACACACACACACACACACACACACACACATACACAAACACACACACACACACACACACACACACACACACACACATGCCCGTGCATGTGCGCACGCACGTACTCATGTATGCACGCAAGTATGCACGCACACAAACATACACACACACGCACGCACGCACGCAAACACGCACACTCACACATACACACACACACACACACACACACACACACGCGCACACACACACACACACACACACACACACACACACACACACACACACACACACACACACACACACACATCGAATCGATCCAGTTATTCAATGCTCCAATGACGGATTCATATACTCACGGGTAACAGACGGACCCCCTCCGGTACAGCTGTGACGACAACCCCTTCACCAACATCGACCCCATCAACAAGCACTACTACTACCGCCAGTGGAGGAGAGACCCGCCACGCCCACAAAAACCCATGTAAGTATGGCTGTGTACATGTTGATCTTCTCTACAGAACCATGCAAAATATGTCCGTATCGGTGTTACTGTCTTTATAGAGATCTGTGTAAATGTGCCTACATGGATGTTAAGTATCTTTACAGACACCCATGTGAATAAGACTGGGGGTATTTAAGTATTTTTACAGAGCCTGCTGTATGTACGTACGTGCGGGTGGTAAGTATCTTTTTTACAGAGCCTGCTGTATGTACGTATGTGCGGGTGGTAAGTATCTTTACACAGTCCCATTGAAAACTAAACTCGTTAAATACTGAAGCGGATCTAGATCAGAGGACGGATCCAGGTGGTTGTTTGTTTGTTTGTTTGTTTTTCATTTTAACATCGTTAAAAAAGGGATTTTTCATGCACAGACGTAATGCATCGATCTGAATAAAAGAAAAAACATGCTCACTGAATCTGTATCTACGAACTTAGTTAATTCAAGATTGCATTCCGGGTGCAGCGAACATACTAACGTTTATGAAAGGGAAGGGGAGGGCAGGGCGATGTTTATTCAGTCAATGAGCAGTAACAGGTGTAGCTATAGAACCCAGCAACTACCCAGCAAAGTACCGTAGAGACAGTGGGGCTACAATCACGTGGAACCGTCCTGATACATCTGTGATTGTCTTGGAGATATACGAAGAGATGTGCGACGACCTCAGATAGGGTTTAACTGAGGTTGATGGGACTTCAATAATGACTGAAGTCCCCATCCCATTCCCTTTACCCCTCTCTGCCTTTCCCGAATGCCCGTTCAGACATGCACGTGAATGTCTGTGTTTGTATGTGTAAATGTTTACAGACACGTTTCTTGTGGGGTACTTGTGGGTAGCCCTGCTTTGACCTACCCCACACCTCTTCCGCTTCCCTCCCCCCATCCCTAACTTCCGTGTGTGTGTGTGTGTGTGTGTGTGTGTGTGTGTGTGTGTGTGTGTGTGTGTATGTGTGTGCGTGTATGTTGTGCGTGCGTGTATGTGTGTGTGTGTGTGTGTGTGTGTGTGTGTGTGTGTGTGTGTGTGTGTGTGTGTGTGCGTGCGTGCGTGTATATGTGTGTGTGTGCGCGCGCGCGCGCGTGCATGAGTGTGTGAGAGAGTATACAAATCTGCGCTTTAACCGCTGTACTGTTGTATCATAGTGTATTGTGATAAACAATATGCTCTACTGTGATGTATTGTACCGTACTTCCCTATATTGTACTATACTGTACCGTGCGGTATTTTTCAACGGCTGGATTCTGTGTGTGTGTGTGTGTGTGTGTGTGTGTGTGTGTGTGTGTGTGTGGTGCACAGCTACAGGGAAGGTCGTCTTGGCAGCCCGTGGAGACACATTAAGGCCTGCATCAACAACGCTGGCAACCACCTGGTCTTTGTCGACGGTACGTTCGTTTCCTTTACAGTTCATCTTTGTTTTGCGCTTTGCGCTCAGGCTGAGAGCATTTCAAAAGTTAGACTAACAGAGATTAAAGAAAAGAAAGGAAAGAAAGAATTGTGAAGTTCTCCCGCCCGGAAGCGTTCGTTTCCATGAGCCAGCAGATGACATTCTGACAGAGGCGAATAGAGGGAAGCCGAAACGAGACGCTTATCTTTTATCTTCTGCATTTATGAGTAGACGGAGAAAGAGAGAGGGAGATAGAGAATGAGAGAATAACAGAGAGAAGTGTGGAGGAATTTGAGGTCTTGGCGTACGTGCATGTTTTGAGCATTTGAAGTTTAAAGACATATTGACGTATTTACAAATATCAGTTTAAAGGCCTATTGACATATTTACAAAACCAACAATTAAGTAACCGTTTCCTGAAATTTTATTCGCGCGCACGCGCACACACACGCACGCACGCACACACGCACGCACGCACGCACGTACGTACGCACGCGCACACACACACACACACACACACACACACACACACACACACACTGGACTCTAGTTGGGAAAAAAATAACAATAAGGACCAAGGGAGACCATCGTACAGAACAACAAAAAAGAAATCGAAGGAAAATGGCTTCCCTTGCGGGAAGCTAACCGCGGTGTGTAAATCGGACAGGAGGAGACATCTCTTATTGTGTCACAATGCTTTCGAATGAGATTATGTAAATTAGCCCCGCCTTCCCCACCTTACCAGCTCCTCTGTCCCAGACCTTTTATCCAGGGACTATCAATGTATAACGAACAAGTAGGATTACTCTTTTTTTCCATGATGAGATTGGTTACACGCATATTACTCCAAACGAATGCAGTACTTAACGACACCAAATCGCCTAGCAGAGATGTCAACAACCGTCGTAAGCAGCATTCGTTTGAAGTTATGGGCGTGTTTCAACAAGAGAGAACGCGTGACCCTACCCGCTCGTTATTCACGGTCAACTGTTCCCAGCTTCATTTGTAAGATTTTCCTTTCAGGGACTATCAAGTCCGAGGAGAACTACTTCTACCCGCCGGAGGCTATGTTCGAGCCCCCGAACTTCGCCATGTACAACTCCCCTCGGATGCCTCGTCGCCAGACCATGTCTGTTCCGGCCACGAAACGCGGCAACCCCAAGGACTCCGTCTTCAACGAGCGGGCCAAGCAGGGCTTCAAGTACTGGCCGCACGAGCACAAACCCATCGACTGTGAGTATACACCCAGACACAAGAAGAGACAGGGTGGGGGGGGGGGTGGACGAGGGACGGGGGGGGGGGGGGAGAAACAGGCAGAAAAAGAAAAAGGGACGGAAGTGGAGCGGGGTTTTTATATGTGACGTCGGTTTGAAAAGAGAAAAGCGTTTCGGTTGATGGGTTTGGTTGGTTGGTTAGTTGATTTTTTTTTTTCTGAAATGAAGGATAGAAATGAATGAAGGGGGGGGGGGGGGTACTGGAAAGATGGATGGTTTGCTGGTAGTCACTCTCCTCTCTCTCTCTCTCTCTCTCTCTCTCTCTCTCTCTCTCTCTGTATGTGTGTGTGTGTGTGAATTATAAAAAATCATTTAACTTTCTGAAGAACGCGGACTGATTGGGTCCATTTTTTAATGAGTCTGTAGACTGGAGCCTGCGGTATACAGTATTTGAGCTGAAGTTGGGTAGACAGGAAGCAGTGAACAACCTGACTCGGTAGCTTTTTAAAGCATGAGCAACATCGAATGAGGGCAAATCAAGAACATCAAAAAATCATTACAATCTTGAAAACTAAATACCATGGTGAAGTTTGAAAAAATGTCGCTGACAGTTTATGGACACCTAACGAAGACTCTCTCTCTCTCTCTCTCTCTCTCTCCCGAGCCGTTGGTGATATGCAGCAATGAGACCTAGTTATGAATGTGGTCAGTTTTCACATTTTCGTTCCCTCCTTTTCAATGTCACTGAAACAGGTCAAATTGTCATTTTGAGTTCTTGATTGCGGGTTATACACGGTATTAAAAGATGCCATGGTATGCATTGCTATTTTGAGTTCTTGGTTGCAGGTTATACACGGTATTAAAAGATGCCATGGTATGCTGATGTCAATTTCCGTATACCCAAATTCATATCTGGACTTTATAGATAGTTTTCAGAGTTAAACTTCTTTGTATTTACGCATCATCGTCTAAATTACTTAGTTCGTCTATGCTTATTCCGCATACGGTGCTTTGAAAAATTATGTACGCTTCCATGTCTTTGTAATTTAATTGATCATCGTGCTTAATGTCCGCGTAGTATCACAGCACTGAAAGCTTTAGCTTCGGTTGTTTAGAATTGATGAACGATGTTTACCAGCTTTCTTTTGGAATATTCAAAAGCCCAACTTGGACATGAACCACGAACCGGAAATGTTCTGGCTGTCTGATGTTGCAGTAGCCTAGGTCCTTCACATCAAACAGTTAGAGAAGGGTCCTCGTCTGTGACCTGGCAGAAACCATTCTTTCCCTCTTTATCTACGTGCTTCAGGTGAACAAGCTAACGTCAATGTGAACAATGTCATTTATTAGGTTGGGGAGAAAAGGGAGACAAGCGCTCAGTAGACGCGATGTCTATGGAGGATCACCTCTAATTTCAGTGGCACGGGGATAGCTTGTATGCATTCTGTGGTTCCCTTTCGTTCGATGTTTGATCGTGAAAGATCGATGACCAGGGTAGATGGTATGTCATTGAACAGTCGTTTGCATCCGCAGTATCTGTGTTTTGGAAAAGCCCAAACAGGAGCACAAGGTTGTTTGTCCGTGTTTGATGCCATAACATCAAGCACATAGATAGTCACTGAACATCAGGCAGAACTGACACAGAGAGGCCAGCAGTCGCAGAATGTTACACCGTATTCTTTTTTGTTTCTTCTTTCTTTCTTTCTTTCTTCCTTTACAGTTGTTCAAGCTTACATTGTCATGAGTTTAAATCCGGCCTACCTTCTGAGCGAGTTTTACGTCAGCAGTATCATACCGATTTAATTGTTGTTAGTTCTTAGCTAGCTTGTCACTTCTACTAACCTCATAATACAGCTTTTTCCTCTGGATTATGCTTCTAGTCTTGTAAGCTTTTCTGTGAATACTTGAGAATTTTCATATTTTCCCCAAAAGTTTCTTAGAAATGCAGAGTGAGATTGTTATGTGTTTTTGTCTACTGGGCCAGTGACAAGAATAGCAAGATGCTTACCGAGTCTTTTATTTGAGATGAAGAAGTTGCTTTTTACTCAGAGTTTAATGTAGAATTACTTCCAGTCTTTCGACTGTGAACTCTCATCAGTCAAGTAGAGTTCAGACATAAAAGAAATATTTTGATTTAAACATCAGAAAAACGTTGAAAAAAGAACTTTCGAAATAGAATGGATTTCTTATTTGTTCAATAAATGTAGTTTAGACACTGAAGAAATGCGTTGCTCTATTCGGGCTTATGGCTGTTGTTGGGTTGTTGTTTTTTTAAATAAAAACGACACATGCATTTGAGAACCACCTTTGTCATGAATTCATAAAAATCAGAAAATATAAGAAAAGCTAATAATATGAAATGTCGATGTGAGCTATTGTTGTCATCTTTCACACAGCACAAAATCATTGTGTTATGTCCAGATTTTAGGAATGTTATTAGGAGAAAATTACTTTTAACGGAAAAGTCGATTTTTAACCTTGAAATATTATTTTTGAGGAAGTCATAAACGTTAAACATTAGAAAAATTGTTGATGCTGCAAACCACCGGCGTTTTAAATGTCGATCATGTGTGGAGAGAGAGAGATTGAGAGAGAGAGAGAGAGGGGGGGGGATGTCTGAAAAGTACTGAAAATTTGTTACCTTTAAAAAATTTAATTGGTCTTGCGCAGTATCGCAAAAGCAACAAGAAAAGTATCGGTCAGTAAGATACGCCTCGACGGAAACTGTTGAAAATGAAGGCAGATACACGACAATTAATAAGGGAGAAGCTAGTGACGGGTTTCATTATCAGCTTGCTCGTCCATATTTGGTCAAGGCTTGGGGGAAATAACTTACTGCAATGGTATACTACGAATCCTTACTGTTTCAAATATGAACAGGTATTCTGATTCACCGATCATCAGTCTGTGCGTAACATTAATCGGTTTACTAATATTATGAGAAATGAGTTATGAAATGCTGGAAAGGAAAGGGAAGTTCAAGGTGATGTTAATGTAATATATAGTCAGTTACACTTTCTTTGATCTTGTTTTGTTTTTTTATAAGACCTCGTAACCCTGAAAGGAAATGGTGAATCAAAGAATATAAAAAGTACCTCCAGCTTTATCAGTATTACACCTCTAAACTTCATTACTTTTATGTATTCAAAGTCATCGGGACTGTAGGTTCTCATGTGAAAAAGAGCAAGCAACGAATGAAATAGATATGCTTGTATGAATGAATGAGAGTGAGAGAAAGAGTAAGAGCGTGAAAGAGGCCGAGATAGAAGAGACAATTGGATGGGAGTACAGACAAAGAACGGAGAAGAATAAAGTATACGATCTTAAGATTGTTGCACTAGAATATTTGCTTGTAGGCATAGTGTGTTTTGGTGTATCTAACTTGCTGTTCTATTCTGTTACTGAATGTAAACTGTTTGGGGGGAAAAAAACACCTGTAAAGAGATCATATCCCTAAGTTCTGTAGTCTCTGTGTTTTGTGTTTATATGCAATAGCGTGAAATCATTTATATGAATTATAATCATGTAGGGCACCTTTGTGTATATGGAAGTGCAAGCCAAAATTTACTAACGTAAAATATGTGTGTAGTCCAAATTCTGAAAGCATTCATGAAAATGTGCATTTATAATTATACCTGTTTCTTAATGGGTCGAGTGACCGTGATCAAGATATCACATCTAAAGAGAGAAGTTTTCCTGTTCTCTGGCTGGACTGGGAGTGGGGGGGGGGGGGGGGGGGGGGGGTTCAGTATCGCTCCAGCATGACTTTGTCTGCAGCAAGTTGTCGTATAGCTCCACAGTTGTCAGTACCACGCACCCAGACATAGCGGTGTGGTGCAGGATAGTGTTGTCGGTCATGTCAGTTTGTTTGCTTGTATCTTCGAGAAACAAAGAAAAAAGAAAAGAAAGAAAGATGTATCTTCAGCTTGCAAATAGTGCACGTTCAACCAAGTGGTAGCAGTGTGTGTGTATTATCGTGTGTGTGTGTGTGTGTGTGTGTGTGTGTGTGTGTGTGTGTGTGTGTGTATTATCGTGTGTGTGTGTGTGTTATCGTGTGTGGTGTGTGTGTGTGTGTGTGTGTGTGTGTGTGTGTGTGTGTGGTGTGTGTATTATCGTGTGTGTGTGTGTGTGTGTGTTATCGTGTGTGTGTGTGTGTGTGTGTGTGTGTGTGTGTGTGTGTGTGTGTGTGTGTTATCGTGTGTGTGTGTGTGTGTGTGTGGGGTGTTATCGTGTGTGTGTGTGTGTGTGGTGTGTGTGTGTGTGTGTGTGTGTGTGTGTTGGTGCGTGCGTGCGTGCATTCATGCGTGCGTGCGCACGCGCATTTGTGTTACACAATTTTTCGACTCGCAGAAATTACATTAAACATCCAGCTCAGAAATTTCTGTTTTAAAAACCGTCAATCGTCGTGTATGGTCCCATGACAGCATCTCAAAGACGTGCCACAGCGGACGCTTAAACAGTCAGGAATCTCCACAGCCCTCCGTTCTTCGTCATGCACGGCAAGGTAGAAATATTGCAAGCTGTCCGAATATATAGCTTGTCTTTCCAGAACTTCTTTGATCTGCTTCAAGACATCCACCCTCCGCAGTACCCTGTAGAAAGAAGCTGGACACGGAGTCGAAGCGGGATACGTACCAGTACCAGGCATTTGATTATGGCCTGAAGCCCCTGTCTGTCAGCGTGTACTCTGGCATGTGGCCTGACGTGGTGATCTATCTGAGTGCTGTGAATAGGGTGCGGCAGATTCGTCTGAAACTTTCGTTCCCGAACGCCTGGGTTTTCGCTCATGATTTGCTTCAATCAACTTTCACGCTTCGATAAAGATGAGTAAACGTCACTAGTGAATCGTAGCATTCGAGTCTGCACTGGGAGACGGATAGACCTGATTTCACGCGTGACGCTGAGTCTTGTCGTGGCAGTCAAAGCCAAGTCGATCCTCAACATGTTCGCCCGTGTTCAGCGGCCGTCTTTGCAATGAATGGAACCAGGATACTTAAAATGGTCCGCTTTTTCAGTGTTTGTGTGTGCACTGTGATGTTGATAAAACACCACATACATCCAGAACGATCTGTTTCTTCAAGTGTCTGCATGACACTGTGATGTTCACACGCACACACACACACACACACACACACACACACACACACACGATCCAAATTAGACTGGAAATGAGTACCCTTTAATGTCTGAACAGATGTGCGTTTGAAAAAACAAGTTCAATTAATCACCGAGTGCGCTTCTCACATTCTGGCTTTCAGCTGAGGACAGAATGGAGAGGGGGGCGAGAGGGGGTCTAAACAGGTCTTCTTTAACTTTTCAGGACTGTTCTTTCCACAGTGGCCGCGCGTTACCGCCAAAAGGCCAAGATGCTCACCATGGGAATATCCTGCTCCAACTGAGGGAGAGGGGGCTCGGGGGGTGTGCCTCACACTCCACTTCCTCGCGTCACATCGCCGCCTGAGCTGGGGTGGCCACTGCAGAACTTGATTGAAGGCGTTCTGGTAGGTGGGTGGGGCGGGAAGGGAAGGGGGATGGGGGGGGGGGGGGGTGTCATCGTCAGTGTCACGGTCCTGCACAGCGTGTTAACCGCATCAGTATTATGTTGAGCCTGTTGGGGGTTTTTTTTTTGTTTTTTTTGTTGTTTTTTTTTCAGAAGCGGTGCCAATTGTTGTTTTGCTGCTGGGTTCTTTTTTTGTGAGTGTAAGGGCGTAGGGTGGGGGTGGGGAGAAACCAAGGTTGTTTTTAATTCAATTGACATGTCCAGTGTTAGTGTTGAAACTTTGTGAAGTAGTCTATTCATCTTCAAAATTATTATTCGTAAAGCTATATTAAAACTGTTTGCTAAAAGACTATGATTTTTTTTTTCTTGGGGGGGGGGGAGGGGGGAGGGGGTTTGCTTGCTTGTTCCTTTGTTTTGGGTGCGCATTACAGCACTGTGTGTCTGGATAACTTTTTTATGTGTTAATTCATGCAGGTCAGTTGACCACAATATATCTTGCTAGAAAGGTCCTGTGTATATATTTATATAGAAATTATACCGATCGTTTGGGGACAGTCAATGTATGCAACTGAAGACCAAATAAACATTTTACCAGAATTCTGCATTATCCTTGGGTGTGTACGTAGAGTCAGACACGCAACCAGACAAACTCGGACAGAGACAATAAATTTTACCCGAAGGATGGATCAGAAGTATATTGATGAACGTTCGATTTGTGACACTGTCGTAGTTGATGGAAAGTACTAACCGATGTTTTATTTTGAATACCGTCGTTCATTCAAATAACAGCTTCTGCAACTGCCACAATAATTCCTTCAACTGCTGTTTTTACTTCCACAGCTGTGAATAATCTCATCATCATTCTTCCTGCTATCGGTTGCTGTGACACGGCAACGTGGTTCTAAATGGGAGAAACGTTTCGAGTAATCCGACACCATTTCAATACATTACACGCTCTGCCAGCAACCCTACCCTATTCTCTGTTTATTACATCTTTCCCTTGCTTTTCGTTTTTCATATTGAAATGTCGGTAAATACCATCATCTGTGTGTGTGTCTGTCTGTGTGTTCGTTTGTGTGTGTGTGTGTGTATGTATGTGTGTGTGTGTGTGTGTGTGTGTGTGTGTGCGTGTGTGTGTGTGTGTGTGTGTGTGTGTTTCTTTGTTTGTGTGAGCGAGTGGGGAGGATCCCTGATGCTGAATGTGGATTCCAACTGATGTAATGCAGAATTGTGGCACAAATAGAAACGCTGATTAAGACAGTTATCAGAACATATTCTGATCAAGATCTCATGCTACAGACACTGTCAGTTCAAACTTAAATATCTAACATAGTTACGGATTTGAACACTTTGGTGCGAACAAAAGTCCTGTGCATACATGTTTTCCCTGTATCAGTTTGTGTATTGCCATGCAATAGCACTGTTGACAATTTCAGTCCAGTAAAGGTAAGCAACTCCGAATATACCGATTAGGCCCAAACACTTCGCAGGGTTTCCGTTTGTGAGTAGCCTGAAGGCTGCCTGATCCTGAAAACTTGTCATAGCCAGCTGGCACTTGACGCCGTTGTGAGTAGAAGGTCTGAGAGTGAAGACAGTGACAACCGAAATGTTATACAGCGTGACCATAACTAAATCAAGTTATTTTCATTATCGTGCCGTGTCAGCAGGTTTAAGGGGTATCGTGACAGGTGCTTGGACAGTCACGAATCTCCACAGCCCTCTATCCACAATCATGCACAACAGGTTAGAGGCGTTGTCACAAGCTCAGTCCTCGAGGTTATCCAACCAAGTCTTCGTTTGCCTCTGGGTCGCCCACCCTTCATCGTAGGCTGTAGAATGATTTTGGACCGGGAATCTTGGCAAATGTGTGCCCGCAGCAGGCAAGCTTACGGAAGGATTGTCTTGCAGCGTGTGTGTGTGTGTGTAAGGCCATGCTACCTGACATAATGTTTTGTCGGTAGTGTTCCTTGTGCGAGATGCGAAGGATACATGTAAAGCACTGGTCCTCAAACGCCTGGCCGTCGTAACTGTCCAGCCATTGACACCATACTGTAGACTGAATGCTGCTTTGACTTTATAGATTCTGTTTCACCGATAAAGTCAGCTAGATTTTCCAGATGACTGGGGAGAAAATAGGTAAACCAGCGTCCTTGAGTCAGTGTTATAGAGTGGCAAATTTCAGGCTGCGAAGTCCTGGGTTCTAGACCAATCACAGGAAATTTTGTGTAATTTTTCGGCCCCATTCGGCTTTTGCCCAGAGCTGGGTGTTCCGTAGATTCAAATGGAAAGAATGAAAACCACACTGTTGAGTTTTATCCACTTGGTGGATGCATCTGCATGAGTGTTGCTCAGATTTCCGACAAACCGTGCTTGCGTCTTCTCGCCTGAACAACGTTGATGCCAATGCATGTTATTAGTGGAAGTGATGCATACAGCCCTGCCATGTATTACTGGAGCTCCACAGCATCAAAATCATCCATATCTTCCTAGGTCATCATTTTTAAAAAATCGAATTTTGTGATGATTTATACCTTACTCTACTAATCACGTCAGTTTTTCCGTTCCACGTCATTGCCTGTTATTAGTTCAGACCAAAGTTTTGGAAGTCGGAAAAATTCGTAAGGACTGTCATTGGGTACACATGATGGCGTCCTTCCGAAGGGGCTTCGCAACTAAACCGTTATTGTTGACCTTCGGGATGGCCTAGTTGGTGGTGTGCTGTGTATGTTGGATCAGACCGGGCACCATTTTGCAGCACCGAAGTGAGACAGGAGCAGTGCAACGTCTCCCCTGGCGGGTTGCCACTAGACGACGTACTGTCGATTGCTCCGTCTGGTCTGTCGGTGCTGTGACTGCGACAGGGCCATCCTGAGAGTGGCTGTGTATAGGGAAGGCCGGAACGAGGGGCGGTAAGAAAGTTGGGGGGGGGGGGGGGGAGGAGGAGGGGAGGAAAGAAAATATGTAAGTAAAGTTTGTCAGATGGAACAGATTCAGGACTGTGCTAGGTCGTTTAAGATATCCGCGGGAATATTCTTTGAAGAATTTGTGCAGTATGTTAAAACATTGCTATGGTGTGGATTACAGTGGGACGTGTATTTGGTGTTCGGTTGGGAAGGAGGGAGGCGGTTGTGTGTGTGTGTTGGGGGGGGGGGGGGGGGCAAAACGGGCGACGAGCTCTCCCAGGGGAGGTCAACCTATCACTCTGACAAATCTGCTGTTACTGTGACATTATAGACTACAACATAGATGAATATAAAGATCAAATGTCGAATGTCTTCGACAATGAAAAATCAGCAGCCAAAATAATGTTTTCCATTACTTCCCACTGTTATTACTTTAGTTGTGATGTATGTATGGAAAAGAAGAATCTACACACGCGCGCGCGCACGCACACACACACACGCACACCACACACGCACACACACATCACGCACAAACGCGCACTCATACATACTCAACCGATCTAGGAAAGCAATGCACATACCTAGGCAAAAGTCAAGTCCAACAAATACACGATCTGTGCTTTCTGTAGGATTTATCTGAATTAATCAAGCTTTCAGAACCGTTACACTATGCAACAAAAACTTGGAAACTAATGCCCGAACGGGTTAACGTAAAACACTGAAAACAAAAACAAAACATTCCTGCAAATGGAGGACACCGTGCATAAACAGTATGCCAATGTTTCTGGTCACGGCATTAACCCATTCTTTACCTGTACGTCCACGTGGAATCAGTGTTTCCTTACTGACCTCGACAAAATCATTAACCCATTCTTGGCCCCGCGTGCATGTGGAATCAATGTTTCCCTATGCTAGGTGTTTTAAGTCACTCTTGATAAACCATCGTAATTCAATCACGTGTAAAGTAATCTCTCGCTGTTCGTGAGTTATACAGAGGAAACGGTTGCAGAAGGGAGAGAATCAGTGTCTCACTTTGCTTTTCCCATGCTTTTTCCGGGGTCCCATAATTTCGCGCAGGCAACCAATCGCTTCTCAACGAGAGAATGATTTGACTGGCCTAGCTGCTGTCTCAGGGAAGCACGCATGCCAGCTCCTTCTGTCCCCCACTCATTGAAGTCAGCTAGTGCCTGCAGATAACACTTTGCTGCGAGCAAATCACCGTGTGTGTGCTCCAAACTTGACAGTTTGACACTGCTAGCGTGAGGTGTGGTGAACAGCCATTCATCCTCTGAGCTGAAGTAGACACAAAGCCAATCATATCAACAGGAACTGTTACATGCAGATCAACAGGAAATGATAAATGCATTCATTGTGTGCTGCGGAACTCGACCAACCAAAAGCGAAGATATTCATCCTGTCCTGGCCCTCTTTACTTTTTTTTTAAGGGTCGAACACTAGCGTCGTTCCAATTGGTGCAGAAATCAACCGTCGATACTGAGCCTTTTATGTGGCATTGTTTGATACATCGGCGCCCCAAAGAGTGAAAGGGACCATACAACTAGGCTCTAACTAAACGAATGGTGGTTTGAATTGCATGGGGAAAAAGAACATTCCTCTCTGGTTCCTTCTCCATGATTCAAGATGGCTGGAAAAAATTATTAAAAGAGGGAGGATGGAGTTATATTGAAAACATATTCATTGAAATAAAATAAAAAGTTTCGTAACAACAGAAAATTTTGTCTTCTGTTGAAAATAGTCTTATGTCACATTTCTTTAAAAAACATATTCGTGCAATTAAATGCATGAACACAAACACACGTACATACGAACGCACACACACGCGCACACTGACACGCATGCATACACACAAAAAAATACACAACAATGTGGAAGGGAATAGCTACATTCAAGAGAAATGAGAATTGCTATGACAAATAAAAGGGGAATAAACTTCGTCAAGATAAACAAGAATAGTCTTGGCAAGGCAAACTGGAACAGCAGGAATGATTAAGTGGGAATACCTTTAACAGGTGAAATGGAAACATCTAAACAGTGTGAAATGAGAACGGCTATGACACGAGGCATTGTCTGACAAGAGAAATGAGAATGGCCATGTCAAATGAAATAGGTTATGACTATGACGAGAGACATGGAAATAGCTATTACACGAGGACTGGTGTGGGTTCCAACGAGAAAACATGGGAACATATATAACAAGAGAAATAAACAGAGAACAGGTGGCAATGGGAACAGGTAGAAGAGAAACAGGAGAGGCTTGTAAGAAATGAAATGAGGCTGACATGACAGAGAACTGGGTCCCAACCACTGTAATAAAAGAAATGGGAACACCTGTATCACGTGAAACGGGAACGGCATGACAAGAGAACTGCGAACAACTATGGCAAAGAAAAAATGGCAATGGCTGAACAAGAGAAAGGGAACAGCCAATGAAACACGAGACGGTTAAATTATGACAGGTGAAACTGGGAAACTGTTATTAGGGAGAAAAATGAGAATAGCCATTTCAAGACATTTGGGGACAAATATAACAAGAGAAATTGAATCAGATATGACAGTGATTGGGGACATTCATAATCCAAGGGAAATGAGAATAGTTGTTGTAAGAAAAATTGGAAAATGGGAACGGATACAAAAAGACAAAAAGGGAGAAATGGGAAACATATGTGAGGCAAACTGGAGTAGATATTACCAGACAGTTAGACACTGGCATAACAAGACGAATGGGAATTAGTATGATTAGAGAAATCAAAAAACACAAATTAGTAAGGGAAACAAGAACAGATATGACAAGAGAAATGGAGATAAGAAGAAAAATTGGAGCAGACACAGCAAGACAAATATAACGAGAGAAATGGGGATGGTTGTGGAAAAGAATGTAACGAACTCTCGCGTTTAAAAAGTTACGTCTGCAATCTCATCTGCTTATTCCGAGCGGTTAAAATGAATTGTGTTGCACATTTTCCATCAAACAACACACACACCACACACACACACACACACACACACTGAAAAAAATAAACACCAGAGATAATTACAGAGGGACGCTATATCACACCGAATGCAAATTGTCCAATATAAGAATTTCTAAGTGCAAATATTTTAAGTACGAGTGAATTCTAAGTACATGTGCATCAAATAATACCGTGTTTGCATGTGCAGACTTTAAGTACAAATACAACTAAGATCATTGGCGTGAGCAAACATCAAACGATTAACATTGTTTTTTCTATCATTTACTCATTTAACCAAAACTACAATCATATAATCAAACCGAGTTAACTTTCATTGACATCAAATTGAACAACATCGATTCATCCCAGTACCAGTTCAACCTAAATACAAAAGTTCATTCCAGTCCAATCAAATCACATATACAAAACAAAAATGTTTGAAAGTATCAATATGAGAAACAGGACACAAAATGTCTCTTAAGAAATTTGAAATAGCGTAAATAGGATAAAGCCAGCTACTAATACAAGTTGTCTCGCATATTTTCGGGAATAAGGGGTAAAACTCTTAAACATTATTCAGAAACCTCCTAAAGATACAAGTTAGATTTCTTAAGAAGATAGTGTGTGTGTGTGTGTGTGTGTGTGTGTGTGTGTGTGTGTGTGTGTGTGTGTGTGTGTGTGTGTGTTTTGTGTTGTGTTGTGGTGTGTGTGTGTGTGTGTGTGTGTGAATGAACATAATTCAAGCGTTAGCAACAGATATAAGCTGTTCAGCTCATTATGGTGGTAAGGAGCAAAACTTCTTTCTTTTTTCAATTCAAAAAGCCAACCATAGAAACAAACTACTCGGTTGCTTGGGAAGGGAACATGGAGTGATTAGGATAGGAAGCAAAATCAAAAGCCAGCGGCAGAATTACGCCAGTTCCTGGCTTGATTTCGTGGGCTGGAATGGGGAGGTGGGTGTCATGTCGAAACTTTTTTTTTTAAACAAAAGGCAGCTACAGAAACTAAATCTTCAGTTGTTTTGGCGGTTCTTTTTTTTCCCCCCAAGCTGGTTAGCGAAACCAGTTCTTTGTACGTGTTGCCTTTCAGGGCGATGGGATATGCCAGTTTTAAATTCAGAAGTCTTCTACACAAATCATATTTTCCTCGTGCAATGGGAAATGGGAGGGAGGGGGGGGGTATTCAAAAGCCAGTCACAGATACAAATTCATGAGCTTGTTTTGCAGAAAGAGGGAGAGTGCTTTTTTTTAGTTTATGTCGTTAACCCTTTTCAACGCTTGCTTTGGGAGGAAGAGGGAGGAAGGGAGGGTGGGGGGGGCGACTTTCAAATACTGGAGTAGAACTTAAATTTGTTTAATCTTTTAATCTAAGGCCGGGTACTAAAACAGGTCTTCCAATTTGTATTGGAGGAAAGGGAAGGTGGGGATAGTATTTTGTTTATAATTCGTTTTAAAAAATCATCTACAAAACAAGCTTTTCAGTTCGAATTTATGAACAAGCAAACCAACCAACCAACCAACAAAAGAAAACACACAAAACAGCCACTTCCGACGCCAGCTACAGAAACAGGTTCTTGGGTTCACTCTTAGGAATGGGCAGCGGCTTGACACGCGGGTAGCCTGGCGGATGCTGCTCTTCCGGCTCGTCCTCGGC
>CM031605.1:73892159-73919659 GCA_018398815.1 Conus ventricosus | reverse complement strand
CCTGCACTTGTTTTCCCCCACTACTTAATTGTTCGCATTATATATATTATATATATATATTTTATAATAAAAATTTTTATTATATTTTTTATTTTTTTATATATATTTATTTTGAATGATGAACAATTAAGTAGGGGGGGAAAACAAGTGCGGGGTTTAACTTTTCTTCAGCCCTTTTTAGTAATGACTTGGCAATTTTTTTTGGAATTTTAAAAAAAAAAATTGGGGTGAGAAATGGGGAAATTTATTATAACTTTGGAAGCCCTTCATAGTTTCCTGAGGGAACCATAAATAATCTTTCAAAGGCCCAAATTTTTTTTGGTTTTGCCTGCCCCCTAAAATTTATCAAAAAACATTATAAGATGCCCTTTTAAAAAACCCAAAAAGGCTAAAACCGTTTTGGGAGAAACATCTGTTAAAAATTTTTCTAAAATATTTTTTAAATTTGAAGGCAAAAAGAGAGGGGGAAAAAGAGAGGGGAGAGAAAAGGAGGGGAGAGGGAAAAGGAGAGAGAGAGAGAGAGATGTGGTTTTTTAGCACTTCATTTTAGAAATATTTTAAATAATTATATATATATATATATATATTATATATTATATATTTATATATTTATATAATTTTTAAAAATCAATTTTAAAAAAACCCAAATCAGAACGTTAAAAGTGTCAACCATGTAGGGGGGCGACTTTACCTTTTAAAAAAATAGGTTTTTAAAAAGGGAAAAAAAATTAAAAAACCCTAAAAGCTTGTTTAAGCAAAATAAACTGTGACACAAAAGAGCGACTTGTTCCTCGGGGTTTATCCCAATTTGGACACGCCCCCCGGTGTTATATATTGTGGTGTTTTGGGCGTGTGAGCTCTGTCCCGTGTGGCACGGGGCCCTGCCGGTTTTTTTTTTGGGGGGCGCGTTCGGGGGGGACGTGCCCCCGGAATGGGGCATTGACAAAGATTTCCATTTAGGGCCTGAAAAGGGTTTTTCTTTTCTACTTTAGAGTTCGGGGGATGCTAGGGGGGGTTTAATAATATAAACCCACTTTTCGGGTAGTCCCATAAGTTGCATTTTTTAAAAATGTTTTTGTAGGGTTTGTGCTCTTTTTTGTTTTTCCCATGATATTTTTTGTAATTTTTTTCCCTTTTTTTTAACCTTCCCAAATATTTTTATTTAAATTCTGTTGGTTTTTAATATTTCATTTTTGAAAAAGGGGGTTTTTTTTTTTTTGCTTATCTGGTTTTAAAATGGTTTGCCTTTGACCCTATGTATGTTTTTTTTTTTCACTGTCTGTTGTTACCTTTAGCTTGGTCCCAAAATTGTTGTTGTAGAGAATTTTTTGTTCAGAGGGCACGGGTTTTTTTTTTGTGAAATTTTAAAAAGATATCCTTTTTTCACCCTCTTTGGTTGTGTTTTTTTTTGTTTTTTTTTGGAAAGGGAATAAATTATTTTTTTTGGTTGGGCATTCACGAGTATGATAGTTTGGGCCCGGTATTTTTTTAAAATTTTTTAGATAGAAGCAACAGCAAAAAAGACCCCTTTAAAAAAACCCTTTAAAAGCTAAAAACCTAACTTTCTCAACAACCCTATTGTAGGACTGATCAACCCATAAAAAATCTGAAATTGGGCCAAAATAAGAAAAAGACCCGGGAAAAAAGCAATAGGGGGACTTTTAAACAAACACTGAATACAATCTCGGAAAAAATATTTGGGAAAGGGTTATCCAATGGTTTAAAGAATTGAAAAAAACAAAAAAATTACAGTGTTCATTATTTTTTGCATAGTCCCCCTTTCCCCCTTTTCCTTTTGATGAGGAATTACTATTTAAAGCACTAAGATTCGCCAACAAATTTTCAAATATAACGTTTTGGAGAGGGGAAATTCATTCTAAACACTAAAAAAACCCTTCTCCAAAAGCAACAGTAAAAATTGGTTTAAAAAAAAAAACCGGCAGAAATTCCCATTCGTTGTCACGATGGGATCTTAGGGATGAAGCTAAACTTTAAAATTTTTTTGGGTTTTTTCATGTTGTCTCTTATCCCAAAAAATTTCTTGGTAAACGGTTTGGGTTTTTACAGAGATAAACGGTCTTGCCCCCTTTAAAACAAAAACCCCCAAAAACCTTTAAACCCCCAAGAAAAAGAATTTGGAAAAATTTTTTCAAACCCCAAAAACCCTAAAAAAAAGTAAAACCCCAAAAAAAAAACAGAAAATTTTTATTTTGGAAAAAAACTTTTGCCCTTTAAAGGGATATACATAAAAACCCATAAAAAAAAACCAAATGAACCCTGTCTACGTAGCCCCAAAAATAGAACCACCACCCTAATCTTAAAAACCTTTACCAAATTGGTATAAAAAAAAAAGATTATCAAAACCCTGTATGCAATAAAGGAAAGGGGGAATTTAACAGTGCGCAGCTGAAAAACCCCAAGAGGCGCTAAAAAAAAGTGGCTAAAAACTAAAAAATCACAATAAAACCCAGATAAACAACATAAACAGCAACAGGAAAAACAGGAAAAAAAAAATTTATAGGGTTTTAAACCCTCCATATGATGGAAAAAAACCAAAAACAAACCTAGGAAAGAATTTTTCGGGAATTTTTTAAAACATCATTCCAAAGAACATTTTACTATCAAAAATATTCAAAAAAAAATTTACGTCAAGCTTTTCATATGTGTATCCCCAAGTTTAAAAAAATTTTAAGGGGATTTTCCCAAATTTTTAAAAAAAAAAACAACAAAACCCCAAAGGGGGGGGGGGAAAGGAAATCTTGAAATTCCCAAAAAAAAAAGGACCAGTCCCTTTAATAACAAAAATTTTCTCTACAAACAAAAATTGTTTTCCAAGCTACGGGTTAAAAAACAGAGGGTGATAAAAAAAACATACTTAGGGATCCCCGGCCAAAAACCTTTTTTAAAAACCAGATTGAAAACCCTTTAAACAGTCTTTCAAAAATGAAATTTTAAAAAACCCAAAAACAAAATTTAAAGTAAATATATTTGGAAGTTTTAAAAAAATAAGAAAAAAGATTACAACTATCAGGGAAAATTCAAAAAAAGGAGAAAACCCAAAAAACAACTTTTCAAAAAAAGGAAACTTATGTACTACAAAAAGTGGTGATATTATGAAAACCCCCACCTAGCACCCCTAAACTCAAAAAAGTAAAAATGATAAACAATTCCCGGCATAAAGGGAAAAACCCTTTTGCCCAATGAAACCTTTCCCGTGGCACGCCCCCCTAAACGCGCCCCAAAAAAAAAAAAAAACCCGGCGGGGCCCACGTGCCACACGCCAGAGCCACCCCCCCAAAACACCACAATTTATAACCCCCGGTGGCGGGGCCAAATTGTATCCCCTGAGGAGAGCGTTTTATTTAGCTTGAAAAAAGGCTTGTAGGTTTTAATTTTTTCCAAAAAAAATTTTCCAATTTTAAACTGTAAAATTTATTTATTTTTATATATATTTATTTTATATATATATATTTATTGATAGTTATTTTTGATATAGACATTTTGTGTTTAGGTTTTAGTTAGATAGATGGGATAGAGGATAGATAGATATTGGGGTTTTTCTAAAAATTAAAAACGGTGCCCCCCTCCCCCCCCCCCTCCCCCCCCCCTTTCCCCCACCAAATTCTCATCTGTGGGTATATTACAGTAGTTTGTTATTCAGCAGACACTGCGTCTTTCGGGAGATCCAAAAAAAATAAATCTGCAAATTTTCTTTGTCAGGGGCCGAGTGATTGGCTTTTGGTTGGGTTTTAAAAACAATAGAGAAAACCTCGCCCTTTTGGGCCCGTTTTGACCCTTTCTTCGTGTTTTTTTTTTTCCCCCTTCGATTCCACAAGCTTTGGGCTGAAACATCCCCCTTTTTTATGTTGATTACTCTGTTTTTGGTTTTCTTTATTTTTGTCCTAAACTTAACCCTTCTAATATTTTTTTTCCCAGTTTTCCAATTTTCTGAGTTCGTGGCTGCTGGTTGTGCCCGTTAAAATTTTTGTTGTTCTACCCTTTGGGTGGAAAGTTACCAGGGAAAATTATAGGTGGTACAATCTCTTTCACACAGGTTAAACTTTTAAAATTTCAGCTGGGGGTTTATGAAAATTTTTCGCCCAGGACAAAAGTCGGATCGGGGACAGCTGCCTTTGGGCAAAATGCTTCTCTTTTCAATACGGACTTTGTTGGCCCCCTTTAATGTTGTAAATAAAGGGGTTAACATTTGCGCTTTTAACTGTTCCTCTTTTAAATTTGCTGACTTTTTTGGAAACCAAAAATGTTGTAAATAAAGGGGTTAACATTTGCGCATTTAATGTTCCTCTTTTCAAGATGACTTTTTTTGGTACCCTTAATGCTGCAAGTGAAGGGGGAAACATTTGCGCATTTAAGGGGTTCCTCTTTTCAAGATGCTTTTTGGTACCCAAAATGTTGCAAGTAAAGGGGGTAAACCTTTTGGGCCGTTTTTAAAACTGTTCCTCTTTTAAAGGGAATGACTTTGTTGGTTTACCCATAATGTTGCAAGTGAAGGGGTCTTTTTTTTTGGTTTTAAAATGTTCTCTTTTAAAGAGGGATTTGTTGGTACCCAAAATTGTTGCAAGTGAAGGGGAAAAACTTTGGGGCTTTTAACTGTTCCTCTTTTAAAGACTGACTTTGTTGGTACCCTTTAATGTTGAAGTAAAAGGGGGTCAACTTTTGCGCTTTTAAAACAGTTCCTCTTTTCAAGACTGCTTTGTTGGTTTACCCAAAATTTTTGCAAGTAAAGGGGGTCAACATTTGCGCATTTAAACTGTTCCTCTTTTCAAACTGATTTTGTTGGTCCCCAAAATTGTGCAAGTAAAGGGGTCAACATTTGCGCTTTTAAAATTGTTCCTTTTTTCAAGCTGACTTTTTTGGGTTTTCCCAAAATGTTGCAAGTGAAGGGGTCAACATTTTGCGCAATGCAGCCCTTTCTTCAAAACCCCCAAGGGGGCCCGGCCCGGCTTTTTTTTTTTTTCCTTTTTTTGTATAAATCTTTTTCCGGGGTTTTTGTTTAATGAAAGAAAAAAAGGAAAGGGTTTTGCGAAACTTTTTTTTTAAAGTAATTGATCCCCCGGGGGAGTTCGTATCTTTTAAAAGAATATCCATTTAACAGGTTAAAATTCTTATTGTTAATGCTGTCGTACTGATGAATGGACAATGGGTGGAAAATTTGAGTCATGGAGCTGACGGTCGGACTGTTGGCGCATTTTGACCCCCCTTTGCCCCCTTTTTTAGAACCTTTTAAACCCTTTGGTAAAAAGTTTTTTCTTTCAACGATTGCTTTTTTACTTCTTTATTCTCCCTTTGGGAATTTTGATTCCTTAAAAACCCAACTTTCCCATTCCCTACCCAACCCCGGGTGGTGTTTGGAATCCCCCGTCAAATTTTTTTTTTCCCCCTTTTGGGGATGAAAAACACCACATTTTAAAGGGGTGTACATTTTTCCGTTTGATTCCAAAAAATAGACAGGGTGACTACCCTTTGTTTTGCTCATGATTTTCCCAATCATTTTCCCGGGGGTTTGGGGACTCAAAAAAAAACCCGTACAAGGGGGCCCTCGATGTCCCCCCCCCCCCCCCCCCCCCCCCCCCCCCCCCCCCCCCCCCCCCCCCCCCCCCCCCCCCCCCCCCCCCCCCCCCCCCCCCCGTACGTGTGGGTCCTTTCCCAATGTTGACACTTTACATTTTCTACTTCACGGGAAGTTTCCCCAAATCTTGCGAAATGTGGTTCAAAATTGGGGGATGTTTTTTTAGCGTTTTGGGGCCCTTGTCCGCAGCGGGGGACTCCCCCTTGTTGAAATTGAAAAAAAACTAAAAACTCCCCAGACAGTCAAAAAAACCCTTTTACATTGTCAACCTGGGGTGATGTCAGTGGGGAAGGACTAGGAAACGAAAAACCCACCTCACGCTTGCTTAAAAATCTATTCTTTTTTCATGCATTCGTCAACCAACCAAACAAAGGTAAAGTTAAAAAACTTTACTACACTTGTTCATGAACGAAACATCAATGCATATGGAATAAAACCCAATATAAAAACTTCTCTTTTTCCCTGAACTTCCAAAATCATTTATTTTAAAACATTTTAACAAACCCGGGGTTTAAATAGTTTTCTACTTTACCCCCAGGGGATCTTAAAATTCACGAATCATTTTCTTTTTTTTTTTCCCCCCCTTTTTTTTTTTTTTCCCGGCACTTTCAAAACGGTCAAAAACTGTTGGCCTGGTTTTTGGTCTGTTTGAAGGGTTTAAGCCGGATGCTGGGTTGGTCAGGCTGGACTGCTGTGAAAAGGGGCCCCTGGCCAATTTCGGGGTCGAACCCCAGTGAGGATGAACAGTAAACTATAAAACATCGCCCCCCTTGTTTCCTTTCTTTTTTCCCTGCTTTTAAAGCATTGCCTCTCTTCTCCTCTTCTAGTTGCTCTTATCAAAGGGGGACATGGTTGTTTTTCTTTTCTTTTTTTTTTTTCTTTCTTTTCTTCTTATTAATTAGAAAACTTCTCTCTTCCATTTTTCTCTCCTCAGTTTCCTCTGGGACATTTTCATGCTAATCCTCAACTTGGTTCTTTTCGCCTCCCCCATCTCTCTGCTTTTCTCAAGCAGACCTAAAAACCCTCCCTCTCTCTGTCTCTCTTTTCGTTCCCCCCCTCGTTCCCCCGTTTCTCACTCCAACCCTCTTTATTCTTTCCCGATCTGTCCAAAAAGGGCGATTTAAAATTGGGTTTCAGTATTTTTACCCCCCTGACCCCCGAAGTTATTTTCCCCTCAAATTTCCCATTGGATATTAAAATCATGCCCGTACCCCGAAAGCCTTACTCTTGTGGTGGTAACGGGTTTCATTTAATTGTTTTGCTAGATTTACCCCCCCACACCCCCTCCCTTTTCCCCCCCTTTCCCTTTACTTAAGGGTCCCGTGGGGTTAAAAGTGGTGGCACCCGGGTTAACCTAAAGTGGTTGTGAGTCAAGGGGGGGCGCCACGACGCCCTGATAAAAATGACGCGGGGTTCCACAAAGTGGCTAGATGAGTCTGACCCAGGCCCCGGGGCCTCTTTCCTCCTGACCCCCGGGGGTCGGTCAAAACGGCTTGTCAGTCTGGGTGGATGTACCGTCTCTGTGGGGCCCTCTCCACAAAAGTTTAAATTTGGCCGGATCCAAACCCAGGGGCCCCGGTCACGTGGCCCCAAAGATGTCTGCTTTTTTGGCCCTTATGTCCGGGCGAAGGGGCCCGGCGATTTCCCCAATTTGGGTTGTTTCATTTTTTTGTGTGAAATTTTCCCCCCTTGCAAAGACCATGTCCGCATTGTCTCAAAAAAAACGGTAAAAAAAAAAAACAACAACCAATTTTTGGCTAAACCAAGTCAGGGCAAATTTTGAAAAAATTTTACAAAAAAGGTTTTTAAATTACAAAAATTTTCTTTTGTGGATACCACCCCAAGGGTTTTTCATTGACGTGGGGCTTTTGGTTTTATTTAACTCATTTTTTTAACGACCTCGGTGCCCCCCCTTTTCCCTTCCCCTATTGCGGATTTGCCATCTCCCCCCTTTTTCACCAATTCTTATAAAAAGGGCAAAATATAATATGTTAAACGATCCAGGGCCCACTTCACTGGGAATCCCCTTCCTCACTTATTGCAAAAAAAATTTGATTACTACCCCAAGGGGACTGTATGCTCACGCCATTAACTACATTCAAAATGAACAAGTCTCACAAAGTCAGTATGAAAAAAATTTCTCACAAAAAAAAAAAAATATAAACCATACCCAAACTGGGAATAAAACCCATATAAAATTCAACATAACTTAATCAACACATTTTTCAAAAAAGCCCCCCGGATAGGGATGATTTTCCTTTCTGAGTTGCAGCTTGCTAGCTACCGGTTTAAAATTTTCAGCTCCGACATTCTTTTCGCCCGGGAATGTACGAAATCATCCTGTAGGGCTGCAGTGCCATTGCCCCAAGCGAACTTGTGTTTTCAACCCCGCGCCCCCTGGGAGGAATTTTAGTGGTTGATGATCCGTTTTCGTTTACGAACTTTTTCCCCATTAAAAATATTTGTGGAACTTTGCACGGCCCCCAAAAACAGTTAAAAAACTCCTTCTCCACCCTTGCGTACCCTTTTCCACTTTGTCAAAATTCCTGCTAGCATTTTCAAGGAAACTCGGGCCCCCTTTTTGCTCCTGCACCCAAAACTGACCCATCCCACCAAATGATGATCCTTTTCCCCCCAACAAAAATGGGTTTTGGGAAAATTTTTGGTAGCTTCAGATGGGGCGGGAAAAACCCAGTCTTTCCCAAACGTCTGCAGGGCTTGCTCTGCAGCGTCCCGACCCCTCGACCATGCTGGTTTCCTGCCTTTACCCAAAACCGGGAGGACTTCGTGATTTTCTGCGGGAAAATTTTGGGGAAAAAAACCCCCCTATTGAACCCAAAAAAAGCCCAGCAGGGTCCCGACTTCTGTTTTGGTCCTTTTTGGGCCTTTTGAAATTTATCATTTCTCCCCTTTCCCCCTTTTTGGCTGCTTTGTGTTTGCCTCCGACAACAAAAACCCGGAAATCCCGGTTGGAAAACCCAACCCGGACTTTTTGGTTGGGGGTTGAGTTTTCTTGTCTCAACCTCTTAAGACCCGCTCCTAGCTGCCCATATGGGTCCTTCCCCTGTTGGTGCTTAGAATGTCATCCATGAAAAAACAACGCCTTCCATCCCCTCAATAATTTTTCCCCATATTTCCCAGGGGAAGACTGCAGGCGGGGTTTTAAATACCAAAAAGGAAATACTCGCCCCTGGAATTTGCCCCATAGGAGTGGAGAATGCTTGACTTCCCTTTTAGTCCTCACTCCGGGTATTTGCCAGTAAACCCCTTTCTCAGATCTTTCCTGGTTTAAATACTGACTCTTTCTTTTGGCGATTTGAGCGAAAAAGGTCTTCCATTTTTGGGTATGGGCCTCTGCATCGACCCTTTGGGGACACTGTTCAGACGGGCATAGTTCACAGAATCGTTTCTCACCTGACTTTTTCCTCACTAAGGGCGGCGGGGGCAAATATTGATGATTTGGAGGTTTTAATAAACCCCCGGTCCCAAATTTTTTTCCCCCTCCTCCCCGATCACTTGCTTGGTGGCATATGGGATCGGGTTTGGCTTTCACTGTACGGGTTTCTGTGATGTCAAAATCCACCCTCTTTTCTCTAGAGTTGGGCCTGGCCCGGTTTATCAGTCGGGGCGGCCCTTTTCTGTTCTGGAGCCCCCCTTTCTTCCTCCTTTTCTCCTAGGGCTAGCCCTTCATACAGTGACAATCCCCGTTTGACTTTCTCCCGGAAACTCGGGAAAAAAATCTCCCCTTCTTCTGCTGGGTCTCCTTACCCATTCCCAAAGATTTTTGCTGCGCCTATGTTTTCTGAGTCTCACGCTGAATATATTTGCGGAGTAGATTTGCATGGAAAAGTTTTTGGATTTCCCCTTCACATCGATTCGGTGTCCTTTTTCTACCTTTTTCCCAAAGATGGTGAAGGGGCCCTTCCCTTTCTTTTGCAGTTGTTTTGGGTCCGTGGAAGCAGTAACGGAACCCTTTATCTCCCCCTTGGGAATTGGTTTCCCCACCTTTCCCGTTTATAAGGGGGTTTTTTGGGGCGACCCTTTGCCTTGCCAAAATCTCCCTTTCGACCTTTCTGTCTCCCCGAGCCTTTTTTGCGTTTGGGCCCCCCACATATGAAAGTGGTTTTGACCTCCTTTGAATCCGGGTTTCCCGGGCCAAGCTCTTTGGGAATGAACCCCCCGGTCCCCAAAAAATCCCCCCCATACAGCAGCTTTAAATGGCGGGGAAAATGTGCTTTCCGAGGGGTTCCTGTAGGCAAAAAAGTGCCCCCGGGGGTTGTAGCGGTTTCCCCAAATTTCTGGCCTTTTCCCCACAAGCTTCTTTTTTAAAAATTTCCCTTCGCACACCCTTGAATCTTTCCACCAAGCCATTGCATTTTGGATGGTATGGGGGGGTTTTGTGAGCGCTGTGGGGATCCCCCAGCAGCCTTTTTGACCTCCCTCATCAGCCTGGGGAACTGTGACCCCCCGGCACGGGGAAAATTTTTGGGGGGCACACCCAGCGAGAGAAATGTCTTCCAAAACCCTTTAGCGACCTGTTGGGGTATCTTCGCCTTTTAATGCAACCCCTTTGGGGTTTTTCTGGTCGCGTAAGGGCCCCAAGTGTCAACACTTTCCCGTTTCCCCCCTTTTGGAAAAGGGCGCGATTGGGCCCAAACAGGGGCAACAACCCCCTCCTGAATGGTTGTTTTCAATTAAAAGGGGGCTGTTTTTAAAAGGCGCCTTCCCCTTCCCCCCCCCCCTTGGGTGGGCCTTTGGGCACCGTTTCAGGGCTGCAGGGAAAAGCTTGAAAGTCTTTCCATTGCTCCTGGCCCAAAGAAAGTCTTCCCAAAAATTTTGGTCAGCGGTTTTGCTGGTGCCGAGGGTGGGCCCCCCATGAGCGACTCGTGACCACTTTAATTTACCGTTTTCACGTTAAACCCGCTGGTACCTTTAAATGAGTGGTCACCTTACCTGTCTTCCCCTTTGGGGAACACTCGGTACAACGGCCCCCCTTTCACAAGAAACCTGTCTCACCCCCCCTTAACTCCTGTTTCTCTTTACCTTTTTGCCAACTCCCCAAAACTTTACGAGCGAAGGGTTTTTGTTCCTGCCCCTGCCCCAAATATCAGGCGAAAATCTATGCCCGGGCTTCCTTGCTGGAAGAATAAGGTTTATAACCCTTTTCCCCCCTTTTTGCTCCTTTTTTGAAATGTGCCCCTGTTTGCAGTCAACAAATCAGGATCCCCCGGATCCCTTTCCCCCGGAATATTTTCCCAAAGATCAAATCTTTAAGGGGGTTTTTCCATCCCCCAAAGCCCGGGCCCCCCGCCTGAGAAGGGAAGGGGTACGTTTCTTCTATCTTAGCAAAATGGGGAAAATCCCCACAGTGCCATCGATTTGGTCCCGGTCTGGATTTTCCCTGTTTAAACCCCCTTTTTCGACCCGCGTTGTTCGTTTCTACCCCATGAACAACAGTTTTCTCGTAACACTTTTACCCCCTTTCTGGCCCCAATTTCCCCCCTTCTTCCATGGTAACGAACCCTCAGCTGTGCCCCCATCCCTGACACTGCCGGGTGGGCCGTGCTAAACCCTAGGGTGCACTCCACCTTTAGACTGAACCCTTTTGGTTCCATGGGTCGTTTCCCCTTTACGACCCTTTTCCAACCCCTTTTCAAGGTGTGCCTTTTGGAACCCCATGCGACCAATCCCCCGCCACATGTCCCCTTTTTGGGGACAAAATTTAAACACCTTAATTTTCCTTTGCCCTTCCTTCTGCCCCACCATGGGTTTGCAGACTTTTCAGAAAATCCCCGGGGTTCTTTCCCCTTTCTCACCTGTGCTAGACCTGTTTCTCCCGCCCCCTTCGGGGCCCAAACGTGCCTCTCTATAAAAACCTCTGGAAATTTTAAAAATCTCCTGCTGTCTCGGGGTGTCTCTCTTTCCCAAAAGTATTGTTAAAATCGGGGCCCCAAAACCCGACAAAAAACTGTTCCTTTCTTTAAATAGCTCTTTCAAATTCCCGGGGAACTCCTTTTTTGTACCCAATCAACTTTTAACCATTTCTCAAAATAGTGATCTAGACGTGACCCAAAAAAAGTGTACGTTTCCCCGCTTGCAATCTAGCTGGGAAAGAAATTTCTTTTTAATTTCCCTTCCCCTGTGGGTCAAAACCCTTCATTTTAAAGGGCTCCTTTTACAGCACCAAAAACAGACTGTTGTTTTTTGTGGTAACGCAGTGAAAAAATTTGTAATGCCTTTCCGTTTAATAGGGGCTGACAAAATTTAAAGCCCCCCTTTTGGAGGCCAACCCCGTGGTCGCAAAGTTTCGAAACGGGAAGATGTAGGGATCATCGAATTTTGGTTCCCTTTGGGAAAAATTTTGGCAATTTGGGGCGGGGGCATTTGCTGCGCCCCAGAAATCACTGGAAAAAGAAAATCCCATTTCCCCGGTGGGCTTCCCCTTTTTTTCCTCACTTTTTTAATTCAATTTTAAAACCCTTTTAAACTTTCCGTTTCTTTCGTTTCCCTGGGGCCCGATTATATTAGCCTGAATCCCTTTTCCCTTTTGTTTCCGGGGCTTGCCCTTTTTCTCTCTGTTTCCTGCGTTGCGGGTAGGCCCCCTTTTTTTCCCTTTTGCTTGCTTTAAAGCTATCTCTTTCGGCAACCCGGGGGTCTTTCCGCGCGTTCATCCCCTTTTCCCCTTTTTTTCTGGTTTTCAAAAGAATGCTCGCAATCATTCCCATTTAAACCCAAATCACGAGGACGCTCCAAATTGTTTAATAGGGGTGGTTTTTTTTTCTTCCCCCCATTTTTTTTATTCTTTCTTTTTTTCTTTTTTTTTAAAAAGATTTTTTACTAGACGCCAAAAATGGTGGTTACCCACACGGGGTTACGTTTAAAACAAATTTCCTTTTGGGAAAGATAAATTAGCTTGGGACAAAAAGTAGGTTTTGTTTTTATAAAAGCCCCGCGCCTGACCCAAATATGAGAGCGAAAATTTTAGGCAATCGTGCGAAATGGGGTACTTTTGGGGGTGGAAAAGCCAAGCCTTTGGTTCTATCTTGGAAGCAATGCCAAGGCTAGTATTTAACTTTTTGGGAAAAATACAGTAAGGGCAACCCCCTTGTCCTTTGGGGTTAAATACTTGAATCCCACCCAGTTCCCTTTTGAGAAAATTGAACAATTATAATTTTAAAGGGCCCGAATTTTCCTGGCAAAATCGCCAATAAAAATTTTGGCAACCCCGGGTGTGGGCAGTGGGGGGAAAGGGCTTTGCGCACAGCCCAAAAACACTCAAGCTTTTCTTTTCAATCTCATTCATTATCATGCATTGTACATCAAACCCCCTAGTAAAAATCTATAACTTTACTACACCTGTTCATAGAACGAAAAATCAATTTCATTTGGAAACAAAAAAAAATAAAACTTCTTCTTTCCTGAACTTCACAAATTTTTTTTCTAAAACATCTTAACTAACCCGGGGTTTTTAAAAAGATTTCTACTTTTTTCCCGGCCAAAGGGGGTCTTAATATTCCCGAAACACGTTCTTTTTTTTTCCCCTTTTTTTTTTTTTTCACTGGTTTACTTTCCAAAGCGTCACAATGGGTGGGGCTGGTGTTGGTCTGCTTTTCACCCGGGCAAGGGATGGGTGGCGTTTTTCAGGCTGGACTGTGATGAAAGTGGCGCTGGCCCAAATCCCGGGGCGAACCCCAGTGAGGATGTACAGTGATATAAAATCGATCTGTTCTCCTTTTTTCTTCCTGCATTAACGCTTTTCACTTTTTCTCTTTTTCTTCTAGTCTGCTCTTTTAAATGGAAAATGGTTGCTTTTCTTTTTTTTTTTTTCCCTTTTTTTTTTTTTTTTTTTCTTCATTAATTAGAACCCTCTTTTCTTTTCCATTCTCTCCTCAGTCCTTCCTCTGCAGTATTTCATGTAAACTCTCAACTTTGGGTTTCTTCTCTTTCCCCCCCTCTTTTCTCTGCTTTTCTCTCAAGGAAGGAAACCCAGAACCTCTCCCTCTCTTTTGTTCTCTGTTGTTTCCCCCCCGTTCTCCCGTTTTCTCACTCTCAATTCCCCTTTATTCGTTCCGATTTTGTCCAAAAAGGGGGGTTTCCATGGTCCCCGATTTTTACCGCCCTGATCCGAAGTTATCTCCCCCAAAATTTCCTTTTGGGTATTCAAATCATGAAGGGCCGCCGACAGGGCCCTTTTCTCTTTTGGTGGTCAACTGGTATTTAATTGGGTTTGCTAGTTTTTACCCCCCCAAACTAACCCTTCCCCCCCTTTCCCAATTAATTTGGTTTCCCTGTGGCTTAAATCGTGGACCCCCTGGTTTAACCCAAAAATGGTAGCTGAGTCAAGGTGGGCGCCACGACGTTTTGCTAAAAAATGACGTTTGGTTTCCCCCAAAGTGGGTAGATGGGGTCTGAGCCCGGCGCTGGAATCGTCTCGCTAGACTTCCCCGGGGGTCGGTCAAAACGGGGTTAGTCAGTTTTGGGTGGATGTCCGTCTTGTTAGGCCTCTCCCCTAAGCTTTAAATTTGGGCCCGGAAACCGAACCATGGGCCCGGGCTGTGGGGCCAAGAAAGTCTGCGTTTGGACTTATGTCCAGTCGAAAAAATGGCCCGGGGCTTCCCCCAAATTGGGGGTTTTTTTCATTTTTTTGTCCCTGGAAAATACATTTAAATACTGGGAAAATGGGGCAGGCAACCTTTAAAGGTATTCAGATACCCTCTCCCAAAGTCCCGGGACAAACAGAGCCGTGCTTTTTGTTGATCCCGACGACGGGGAAACGGGAAACATGCGGTTTTTTTTTACCTTTTTAAAACGGGGGAAACCCGGGGCTTGTGGAGAGAGAGAGAGAGAGAGGGGAGGAGAGAGAGGAGAGAGAGAAGGGGAGAAGGGGGAGAGAGAGAGAGAGAGAGAAGAATACGTATACGAATATTTTAATGAGGTGAAAAAATAAGATGGAAAACTTTTTTGTTTGGGGTTTTTAAAATGCCTTCAAACAAAAAAAAAAAAGAAAAAGTATCAAAATTTTACCCAAAAAGTGAAAAAATTTACAAGATAAAAGGGGAAAAAAATTTAAGAGGAAAAAAAAAGGTTTCAGATAATCAAGAGAGAGAGAAAAGAGAGAGAGGAGGGAGAGAAGAGAGAGAGGAGAGGGCTTGATTTTTAAAAAACCAAAATGTTACGGGTGATTACCCGGTTATGGTTGACAGTTTCGTGGACACAGACAAACCCCCCAAAAAGAGGGAAAAAAAATGCGACTCACACAAACCCAAGGGCTTCGAAAGAAAAAATTTACGCCCAAAAAAAAATTTTTTTTTAAAAAAACCTAACGAAAATTCACCCGAGCCCCGAATAGCAGGGCGGGTGTTCTCACAGCGCTGGAAAAAGGACTGGGGGGAGACCCACTGGTTTAAATTTTTGGGGCCCGGGAAAAACTCAGTTTTGGGCTTGCTCAGTTTGGGAGAGCGCCGGGGCTCGTGACTGGGGGCGCGGGTTCGAAATTTTCCCCCTGGGGCCCTTTCGGTAAGGGGGATTTTTCCCCCGGAGTTCACATTGGTTCTGACTCCATTTCCCATACAGTCTTCGATTTTGACTTAAAAAGGGGGTTCCGTGTGTGAAAGCAAAAGGGATAACATCTTTTCACACACGTCAAATCCATCACCAACTTTCGGGGAAAAGAAAGGGCCCGTTTGGCCCCGGGGGATGGTGGAAATAGCATGCCCCTGGTGGGGAAATGGAAAGAATGAAGGAAGAAGGGGTTTGAGTGAACAATATTGGGGCGCACTGATGGATGACACGGGAAATTTACTGAATGAAGCGTCAGTGGGGAGGTCTTCAGTCGGGATTTCCTTTGGTAAAGGGAAACCCCTTGTGTAAACGAGAAAGGATTGTAAAGCGCTTAGACATTTGTCTCTAGCGGGAATAGGCCTATATAAATTTTCTTATTGTTATTTTGTTATTATTTTCCTTGGGGGAAACGAAACAAAAACACAAAGATTGGGGTGGTTTGGTTCCCCCTTTCTTTGACATGGAATTTCTCGTTGTCGAAGGGAGAAGCGGAACTCTCCGTTTGAGGGGGGGAAGGTCACAATGGGCCCCCGTGGCCCATGTTTTTTTGTACTCACCATGCCGTTTGGGTGTTTTAAAGTCACGTGAAATCCCTTTCCCGCCTCCCCCTTAACCCCCCCAAAAACGGAAAAAAATTTGAAACCAAACAATCAATCGATCAATAACCCAAAAGATCCCTAAATTTCAAAAGAAAAATATAAAGAAAAAGTAAACATGAGCGAATGATTGGAAAAAATCCCCCCCTTGAAAAATTGATACAACCCAAAAAAAAACAAAAAAATCCCAAAAAACTAATTTTTAAAAAAAAGGGGAAAGCAAAGCCATAAAAAATATTGACATTTTGTTTCCTGATATGTGAAAAATTTTTCTGGTTATATCCCCGCTCGCACAGGAAAAACCCATACAGAGAGAGAGAGAGAGAAGAGAGAGAGAGGGGGAGCCCCTTTTTTTGGGTGCTGCACACCGAACCTCAGGTCAATTTGGGGGTTTCTTTTCTTCCGCCATTATACTATTCTTTTTTTTTTTTTTGACAAGATTTTATTACTACGACAGCCAAACTGGTGGTTACCGACACGAGTGACGTAATAGCACAATCCTATGAATGATAATATTAGCTTGGGACAACGTGGGTTAGTTTTTATAAGACGCCCAGCGCCTGACCCAACTATGAGAGCGAATTATAGGCAATCTGTGCGAAATGAGTATTTCTGGGGCTGAAATGCCAAGCCTAGTGTTACTATCTTGGAAGCAATGCCAAGGCTAGTATTTAACTTCTTGGGAACATACAGTAAGACAAACCCCTTGTCTTAGGATTACAATACTTGAATCCCACCCAGCTTCCCTCTGAAAGTTGAACAATTATAATTAATGGGCCAGAATATCCTGGCAAGCTCGCCAATAAATTGTCAACCTCGGTGATGTCAGTGGAGGAAGGACTAGCGCACAGCCAAAACACACTCACAGCTTGTTTTACAATCTCATTCATAATCATGCATTCGTCACATCAAACCACTAGTAAAGTCTATAACTTTACTACACATGTTCATAGAACGAAACATCAATGCATATGGAATCAAACAATATAAAACATTCTCTCTTCCTGAACTTCACAAAATCATTTATCTAAAACATCATTAACTAACCCGGGTATAAATAGATTTCTACTTTACTGGCCAGGTGATCTTAACTATTCACGAATCACTGTCTCTTTTTCTTTCCCCTTTTTTTTTCTTTCACTGTCACTTTCACAACGCGTCACAACTGCTGGCGCTGGTGTTGGTCTGCTTGCACCGGTCAAGCCGGACTGCTGGCGTTGTCAGGCTGGACTGCTGATGAAAGTGGCGCTGGCCAAGTACGAGGTCGAACCCCAGGAGGATAGAACAGTGACTATCAACATCGATCTGTTCTCCTTTCTTTCTTCCTGCATTAACGCATTGCACTCTCTCTCTCTTCTCTTCTAGTCTGCTCTTATCAAATGGACATGGTTGCTTTTCTTTTCTTTTTTTCTTTTCTTTTTTTTTTCTTCATTAATTAGAACTCTCTCTCTCTCCATATCTCTCCTCAGTCCTTCCTCTGCAGACTATCTCATGCTAATCTCTCAACTTGGTTTCTTCTCTCCTCCCCTCATCTCTCTGCTTTTCTCTCAAGCAGACCTAGAACCTCTCCCTCTCTCTGTCTCTCTGTTCGTTCTCCCCCTCGTTCTCCCGTTCTCTCACTCTCACATCCTCTTTATTCGTTCCGATCTGTCCAAAAAGGGCGAGTACCATTGGTCAGATTTTTACCGCCCTGACACCCGAAGTTATCTCCCTCTAATTCCATTGGATATTCAAATCATGACAGTCACGCCGACACGCCTTACTCTCTGTGGTGGTCAACTGGTCATTTAATTGATTAGCTAGATTTCACCCCCACCACACACTAAACCCTTCCCCCCTTTCCTACTTAACTGGTGCCGTGTGGCTTAAGTCGTGGACACTGGTCAACCTAAATGGCTAGCTGAGTCAAGGTGGGCGCCACGACGTCTGACTAACAATGACGCTGGTTCCACAAAGTGGGTAGATGAGTCTGAGCCAGGCGCTGCGACTCGTCTCGCTAGACATCGAGGCGTCGGTCAAAACGGCTTAGTCAGTCTGGGTGGATCGTACCGTCTCTGTGAGGCCTCTCCACTAAGCTTAATTGGCCGGATCCGAACCATGGCCCGGTCTACGTGGCGCCAAGATGTCTGCGTTTGGACTTAAAGTCCAGTCGAAGTGGCCGGCGACTTCCCCCAAATTGGGTTGTTTCATTTTTTTGTCCGTGACATACATCACATACTGAACATGGACAGGCAAACCTACAGGCTATTCAGATACCATCTCCAACGTCCAGGACAAACAGAGCCGTGACTTTCTCGTTGATCCTGACGACAGGCAAACGGTGAGCATGCGGTTATGTCACCTTCTCATAAAATCGTGGAATACCGGTTGAAGACTTGTGGAGAGAGAGAGAGAGAGAGAGAGAGAGAGAGAGAGAGAGAGAGAGAGAGAGGAGAGAGAGAGAGAGAGAGAGAGAGAATACGTATACGAATACTTTTAATGAGGTGAAAAGATAAGATGAAAGCTGTTTGTTTGTTTTTTAATATGCCTTCAAACAAAAGAAAGAAAGAAAAGTATCAAGAATCACAAAATGTGCAATCATCACAAGATAAAGGAGAACAAAATATGAAAGAGAAAAATAAGGTACAGATAATCAAGAGAGAGAGAGAGAGAGAGAGAGAGAGAGAGAGAGAGAGAGAGAGAGAGGCTTGATTTTTAAAACCAAGTGTTACGGTGATCTACCTGGTTATGGTTGACAGATGCAGTGACACAGACAAACCCACAACGAGTGAAAGAAAATGCGACTCACACATCCACAAGGGCTTCGAAAGAAAACTGTACAGCCAAATCTTCATTCTTTTCAAAAAGACCTAACGAAGTTCACCCGATGCCAGACATAGCAGACGATGTTCTCACAGCGCTGGAACAGACTGGCAGACACACTGGTCATTTCTGGGCCGGAATAGCTCAGTTGGTCTAGCTCAGTTGGCAGAGCGCCGGACTCGTGATCCTGGGGTCGCGGGTTCGAATCTCCGCCTGGCCGTTTCGGTACAGGGGGATTTTTCCCTCGGAGTTCACATTGGTTCTGACTCCATTTCCCATACAGTCCTTCGAATAAGACTACAAACCGAGGTTCCGTGTGTGAACGCACGCATAACATCTTGCACACACGTCAAATCCCATCACCAACTTTCGGAAGAGAAGGCCAGTTTGGCCGCTGGTATGGATGACATATAGCATGCACCCTGCGTGAGAAATGGAAAGAATGAAGGAAGTAAGGATATTGAGTGAACAATATTGGACGACACTGACTGGATGACACGGGAAATGACTGAATGAAGCGTCAGCTGGCAGCTCTTCAGTCGGCACTACCTAGGTAGGCAGCCCGTTGTGTAAACGAGTATGGATTGTAAAGCGCTTAGACATTAGTCTCTAGCCGAGAATAGCGCTATATAAGTATTCGTTATTGTTATTATTGTTATTATTTTCCATGGGAAGCGAAACAAGACACACAGATTGGGCTGGTGGTTCACCTTCTCATAGATCATGGAATACTCGTTGTCGAAGCAGAAGCGGAACTCTCCGTTCTGAGGGGTGAAGGTCACAATGTCCCGCGTGGCCCACTGTTTTTTCGTACATCACCATGCCGTTAGGGGTGATAATCGTCACGTGAACATCCTTACTGCCTCCCCTTAACACCTGCAAACAAAGCGGAACAATAGAACGATCAATCAATCGATCAATAATCGAACGATCCGTAAATTACAAATGAAAAGATAAATGAATAAGTAAACATGAGCGAATGATTGAATAATCGATTGAAAAATAGATACACCCACAAAAAAAAACAAATAAATCAAAACACAAATTTTGAAAAGAAGGAAAGCAAGCCATAAAAAATATTGTACATATGTATCACTGATATGTAGAAATTATTTCTGAGTTCATATCCACGCTCGCACAGGAATACCCATACAGAGAGAGAGAGAGAGAGAGAGAGAGAGAGAGAGAAATCAGCTCAACGGTGCATAAACCACTATCTCTGGTTCGTGTGATCTCTGTTGGCCTCAAGTAGTGACAGACGACACAGAGAAGAAAAATGCTAACGTAATGCAAACGATTTAGCTTAACAGTAATACAACAACAACAATACTAATACTGCTCCTACTACTACTAATAATAATAATCTCTTGTTTAGCTCTTCTACGCCAGAATGTTCATGTCTCGATTTCACTTTACCTCTATAAACATGACAAAGACCGTAGTAGGAAATTACACATTTAAAAAAAAATTAAGCCCCTTTCCCGACCCCCTCTGCAGTTCCACACTCCAACACAGACTGTCAGATCCACTCCTTCTTCCCGTCTGCGATTTTCCTCTGGAACCAGCAGATTCTGGACAAACCCCCTAATGCCAGTTCCCCCTCCTTCACCCCACTTCCTTCCAGGTCTTCAAAAAGCACCACTGTGGCCTGGTTGTGAGCCATAGGGCCATAGAAAACCGAAAACATTAAAACATCGCCAAGATTTTTCTCCTAAAGGTGTGTGGCCCTGGTTGAACTGGGGCTACTTAACGGTCGCACATCGCGAATGAGCGAATGATTGAATAATCGATTGAAAAAGGGGGCCGATAGCTCAGTTGGTAGAGCACCGGATTCGTGATCCTGGGGTTGCGGGTTCGAATTTCGGTCTAGGGGGATTTTTCCCTCGGAGTTAACACTGGTTCTGACTCCATCCCCCTATAGTCGTTCGGATGGGACTATAAACCGAGGTCTAGTCTGTGTCACATGCACTAAAGACCATACACGGACTCTAAAGATCCCGATGCTCATGTCCTAAGACGGGTGAGTACCGGCTACACGAAAAAATACACAATGCATGCAACCTGTGTGCCAGAATAGTATACTTGAAGACTGTGGGCACGGGGCAGGTTAAACATCCCCATCTGGAAGAAGAAGAAGAAGATCGTACACTTTTCCCCCCTCTCTCGTAAGTAACTGCGCACCATGCATTGTGGATAGTTGTCCTGTAAAGAAATTCCACTGGAACTGACCCCTTACCCTTCCCTCCCCGCGACACACACACAAACTTTATTCACGCGCACATCTACAGACTAGCACCACACACAGATGTGCGCAAGCGCCCGCAAACGTGTAAATGTACAAATTCATTTACAGCGTGGTTGAGAGGCGTTTAGGAAATTACTGGCGAAAACAAAAATGTCCAGCACTGTTTACACATATAGGTCTTCGGAGATTTAACAGACACTGTGTTAGGACAATATGTAACGGTGAATGGAATAACGAGCTTAGTCTCTGTTTGTTATGAGATGAGACTCCCCCCATCCCCGAAGTTTAATGATACCTTAAGGTAAAACACAAATAAACACGCAAACAAGTTGTAGTAAAGTAATGATATACAATACAAAACAGACAAGTAGATTTTCGACATGTATGTCTTCTGCTTCAGACATTACAGACAGTGGATCAAAATGCAACAAAATATTACTACTCTGACAGCATTCAGCATGAGAATGAGGCCGTGTGTGTACCTGGTCCACCTGTTTAGTCCTTTATCAGTGAGTGAGTGGGTGAGTGAGTGAGTGAGTGAGTGAGTGAGTTGTTTATTATATTTATTTATTATTTGTTTGTTTGTTAACTTATTCATTCATTTATTTCAATCGTTTATCATTTTTTTCACTTACTTATTTATGCATTCATTCCTTGTTTGTTTATTCTAGAGCTTTACGTATTCCTTTTTAGAGTTATGGTATGCATGCCCACAACTGGCGTTTGTGACAGCTTTAAAAGATTCCTTTGCATTAGATATAGGTTTTAATGCTGACAAGTGGATTGTGAATCTCATATCAAAGGATATATGGGGAAAATGGGATCAGACAGATTGTGATCATTACAAAAGAACAAGACTGTTACGCTGCTTTGACAATCTGCTCACACGTACCACACAGAGCAGACTGAATCAACCAGGACCTTATCTGAAAATTAAGCAGGATTAGGAAGGTATCGCTCGACTTTAGACCATATTTTTGTCTTGAAGCCATATTTTTGCATTTATAATAGCAAAAATTGTGGGAAACAAGTTCCATGCACTTGTTGATTTTGTAAAAAGCCTTTTGATGTTGCTTGGAGACGATGGGTATTGTTTGTTTGATTTTATTCAATGTTTGTTTGTTTGTGTTGTTGATGTTGTTGTTTTTTGTTCGTTTGTTCTGTTTGTTTTTTCAACAAGGTACTCAAGTTAAAGCTTTAAGAGTCACTGTTAACATGTAGGACAGAACTAAGGTCTGTGGTTATATTAGTGGAAAGCGATTTGATCATTTTCGAAGTGTATGTGCATCAGACAAGATACACAGACACAAAGGTGCGGAAATGAACTCTTTCATAGTTACTGCTCCTGACTCCTGCTCCTAGAGGACCAAACCTTCCACCCCAACACATCATAGGTGTGACGGGAATGTCAGACACAATTCCTCCCCCTTTCTGATTATAATATAGAGGACCAAACCTTCCACCCCAACACATCATACGTGTGACGGGAATGTCAGACACAATTCCTCCCCCTTTCTGATTATAATATAGAGGACCAAACCTTCCACCCCAACACATCATACGTGTGACGGGGATGTTAGACAGAATTCCTTCCCCTTTCTGATTATAATATAGAGGACCATACCTTCCACCCCAGCACATCATAGGTGTGACGGGGATGTTAGACAGAATTCCTTCCCCTTTCTGATTATAATATAGAGGACCATACCTTCCACCCCAACACATCATAGGTGTGACGGGGATGTTAGACAGAATTCCTTCCCCTTTCTGATTATAATAATCATTATCTGGTTCATCGGGAAAAAAAATCTTCTGAATTTTGTTGACATAATCCATATACAAAGGGTGGAATCAATCGGATGGATGACTGCTGTTCACTTTTGTTGTAAATGTTGTTTTTTGTTTGTTTGTTTGAAGAGGATTCAATCGCGTGTGGAAATCGCATACGTTTTAAATCAACTATACTTGTGCCGCAGTATACTATCGCCGCTTTGGAAGATAAAGGTTGTGGATGGAAGCAGCGCAAAAAAGTGATAAACGTGAGTTTGATTCGCACCGTAAACAAAAAATGGGGAGGGGGTCTAGAGAAAATGTATATCAATCGGTTGATCCACACGTACACAGTACTCTTATTTAGATTTCAATGTGATAATCACAGTCTACCTATTGGAACAGGCCGAGTAAACAGAATTCCACGGGCAGACCATTTTGGAAGAAAATGTTACGTGCATTCTGTTAATGATGAGTTTCATTAGTATTCTTATTCTTCTAATATACATAAAAGATTGCTGCATGAGAGGAACCTATGTCCCAAATCTCTCTTCACATTCTGGGAATTGTTCTCCTCAGATGAGCTGGTTGCGCAAGACTGAGTAAGCCCATATTCATGTCAACTTGCAAAGATGCATAGTGCACTTTCACGCATATTCGTTAATGGTAACATTTTGTGGAACTGTTGCTGATGCGAACATGACGTTAAAATTCATTGTGTTACCGGTTATATCATTTTCTGATATCTTACATGCCCGAACAAGGGTCAACGGAAATCTGATCTTGAATCTTGTCGCCAGTGGCGGTGGAGCTTGACCAAACGTCCAAAACTGGGTCAACATCCCGTCATGAAGGATCTGATTTTTCACCAGTCATTATTATCATCATCATCATCATCATCATTGTTGTTACTGATCAATGATAACTGTTTCACCTTCTGAACATTCATTCCCAACATATAATCACACGCGCGCGGGCGCACGCACACACACGCACACACACACACACACACACACACACACACACACACACACACACACACACGAGCGCGCGGGCGCACGCACACACAAACGCGCGCGGCGTGTACGCCCATATACACTGGCATACATGCCTACACCCCTATATGTACGCACACGTGCGCACATGCGTGCATGCAGAAGCATGGCCACACAAGACCCCAGATCACACACACACACGTACGCACACACACGCACACACTGGCACATACTCTTGGGCCCACCCACCCACGCACGCACACATTCACACACACACCACACACACACACACACACACACACACACACACACACTCACACACACACACACGCGCGCGCACACACACACACACACACACACACACACACACACACACACACACACACACACACACACACACACACAAAATTACAATCGTGCGCAGATAATGTTAGGGTAGGGACCCAAGATCTGAGGTGCACGGTCAGCTACTGCGTGCATCAGACGTCTGCCAAGTCGTTTACTTAGCAGATGTGGTATTGCATCATGTATGTACCAGTCTTCATCCAGTAACATCTCCTTGATGAAACTGAAACTGTATTAGTCTCTAGCTGTCACTTTTTAAAAAAAATGTCCCCTAAGACAGCAAAGGGGCACAAGCGGGGATATAGTCTTATCATCAACTGCATTTTTTCCCCTAAAGATAGATGATTTCAAATAAACTAAGGGGGGGGGGGGGGGGGGGGGGGGGGGGAGGGGGAGGGAGTAGGGGGGGGGGGGCGGAATAGCTCAGTGGTAGAGCGCCGGACTCGTAATCTTGGGGTTGCAGTTCGAATCTCCACTGGGCCGTTTCGGTACAGGGGGATTTTTGCTTCTGAGTTCACATTGGTTCTGACTCCATTTCCCATACAGTCCTTCGAATGAGACTATAAACCGAGGTTCCGTGTGTGAACGCACGTATAACATGTTGCACACACGTCAAATCCCATCACCAACTATCGGAAGAGAAGGCCAGTTTGGCCGTTGGTATGGATGACACGTTACACATAGCATGCACCTTCCCCGAAGATGGAGTATGGCTGCCTTAATGGTGGGATAGAAAACGGTCATACACACAAAACTCCACTCGCTCTGTTGGGTAGATGGAATTAATCCTTGCCTGTCTATACAGGGATTGTCCGCAAGAGTATCAGCATGCGTACGCAACAAACAAAAAAAAATAAATAAATAAATAAATAAAAATAAACTAAGGTAAGCAGGACGGATTGAGTTGGGTGGTCGCACGTGATCTTAATAAGAAATGTTTTCTTTCGTTATTGGTCATATGTATCGTGTTATTCACGCAATCCCTTTTGGATACGTATATCATAAAGCATTCAATAGCCACTGTCAATTCTCTGTATTGGTCGATAAATTAGACTTTAAACGTGCAGGACGATCTCTTGCGTCTTGATGTTATAATATGTGTATAGAATTTCTCATTTATCATTTCAAAATCCCATTTTGAAGTAATGTAATAGTTTATCCAAGTTAATAATGTTGCTCATTTCCAAAACCATATATTATGATGATAATAATAATAATGATTATCTATGGCGATTAATTTTACATAAGCCCTAAGCGCATATTATTACAGAAATGAATAAAGAAAACAAATGAAACCAATAAGAAGATGAATACTGCAATAAGTACAATACATATACAAACAAGAGTGCATATTGACACACACTCAAGCACACACACACACACACACACACACACACACACACACACACACACACACACACTGTCTCATAACAGCACACACAACGGCACACGCGCACACACACACACACACACACACACACACACACAACACTGTCTAACAACAACGCACATAACAGCGCGCGCACGCGCGCGCGCGCACGCACACACACACACACACACACACACACACACACACACACACACACACAAATCGCTGAATTAATTTGATGGGAAAGGGGAAGAAAGAACTGCTATTGATATGTGAAGAGGGTTGTTTTAAGAGATGTCTTGAAGGAAGACAGAGAGTTTGAACTACTACAAAAAGATATTGGGAGTTTCTTCCAAGAAACCGGACCCTGGAAAGAAAAAGAGCGACCGCCATAGTTTGAAATCGAGCGATTTTGAGCAGAGTGTTGTCGGTAGAAGAACGCAACTGCCCAGAAGGAACATGGAGATGAAGGAGATCAGAAAGGTAGGAAGAATAGCCGTCAGTGTTCGATGCAGTCAGAGCAGTGTTTTCAGTTCACCATCTACGGGAAAAGAAAAAAAAAATCTCAGTTCACCATCTACGGAGGAAAAAAAAACTATCTCAGTTCACCATCTACGGGGAAAAAACTATCTTTTATAATGTCAGGATTAAGACCCTTCCTTCAATCGAAACTAGACTGCTCGCCAACGACGTTTTGGATTTTTTTTCCAACTTTGTTCTTCTTCTTCTTCTTCTGCGTTCGATTGAAGCTGGGTGCGTCAGGCTTGTAACCCGGCCGTCATGATGAAGCCCGCGGTCTTCTCCAGGTCAGAACGGGCTCCCCAAAGCTGCGCCTCTAACTCCGCTCCCCCCGGCCAGGTTTTGTGTCGTTGAGCTGCGTGAGTAGGACAGCGCAGGAGGACATGTTCAGGGGGTCTGGGGTCCAGTGCCGCATGGACACTGGTCAGTGTAGGTCAACTTTGTTCAAATTCAGTTTTTTGAGAAACATGTCTGCGAAACAGCCTTTTTGATATTTAAAAAGTCCAGATTATTCTTTATTTTTTACAGTAATATATGGTGGGAACTATATCAAAAGAAAGGCAATGGGCGTTGGGTTTCGTGTGCATTTTTACCCTACTTTTTGAGTATTGAAAGTACACACACACACACACACACACACACACACACACACACACAACGCACACACACACACACACACACACACACACACACACACAATCGCTTCATTGTTGACTCTTTCAGTCTGTAAACTATGTGATAACAAAGACCAGACAAAACGAAGCTAGAATGGAAACATTTTCCCCCACAAACTCGATACCACTTGATTTGGAAAAAAAAAAAAAAAAAAAAATAGCAACAGACAATGCTACTTACTATGCAGTCACATTATATCTAACGAGCAAAAATAAATCATAACTAGACAGACAGACTGATAGATTGATCGATAGACTGACCGACAGATAGACAGATATTCAAGCAAAAAAAAAAAATGTGTGCGTGCATGCGCGCCCGCGTTCTGAATTAATAAGCAGTCAAATATTAATTAAAAAATAAAAATTAAAAAAAAATAAATAAAAACAACTGACGTATCAACCAAACCCTGTCACCAACCAACCACACACCGACTGTTTTCCGCTCTCCCCTCCATGCTGCCTTCACCTGGTACTCGAAGAAGACTTTGTCGCTCTCCGTCCACACTTCAGAGAAACAGACCTTCTGTCTCTTGGGCAGAATATGGGTAATTTGCAGGTTGCCGCCGTGGGACCGCACGTGTTGCACGTGCGAGAACAGCAGTCCCATCCAAAGCGCACACTCGAGGACGACAATCAATACCCGTGGACTGCGAACTCCGAACGCTCTCATGCTTCTCTGTATGTGTATGCGTGTGTCTCTCTCTCTCTGCCTCACTTCTCTCCTCTTGCTTAGCTGCTGCCGCTTTGCTCTTGTTGAGGTTGCCGCACAGCTGCTGCCGCTGCTGCTGCTGCAAAACTGAACACACAAGATCGAAAGTTAGTTTGTCGGTCTAATAGGGGGATGTGTACGACACGGTGTTGTTTGTCCGCGACACGTGTGAGATTGAATCTGTTGTAACACGGGGATGGAGATTCTGTGATCGAAAGTTGGAAACGAAGATTTTTTTTTTCTTCTTCCTTTTTCTTTTTTTTTTCACCTAGAAGGTATCAAGGAGTCCATGTTTCCTCTCGAACTGAAAAAGTCGGCGAGTGTT